>BSDF01000002.1:101540988-101633488 GCA_027925045.1 Hypotaenidia okinawae | reverse complement strand
TTTAATCTGGCTGAATTTGCTAAGTAGAAGTTTTATTGTTTATACCTTAACTAATTAATTTCATTAATGTGCTTTTGTAAGTGACTTGCCAAGATGTTGTTCCCCCAATTAAAATTGTTTAGTTACATTTCACTTTATTGGACAGTGATTGGTGATTTTTGGAGTTATTGAGTGGTGATGATCTCTTAAGCTTAGATAAAGGATTTCTGGAGCAGAATAGTTGATTTGTCACATGTTGTGTTGCTGATCTTAAAATAATGTACTTAACGAAATTTCAGGCACAGTTGAGGGGGACCCAAACATCCCTTCTGGCTGCAAAGCTCCACTGACTTGTTCTGTATAATAAATTTTGCTTAACACTGTGCTGGTTTCCTCTGAGCCATAGAGGCCGAGTGATGCAGGGGGGTTAATCATCGCATAAAGATTTTCTAGTCACTCTCCTGTTTAGTCAGGGGTACTCTGTGTCCGTGATTTTGTGTGTGTGCAGAGAACAGGGGTTTGCTGTTGCTCTTCCAATGCCATCAGTATCCTCCACTTCCCTTACCAGCTGTACTTGTCTCCTTTTTCAAGGTACAGTTACTGAAGCACTTAAAAGGTAAAAGATTTAGACCATTATGTTTCCCATCTTCTTGGGCTGCCCTTCTTTTGTGGTGATTGAACATTGTACCTTATTTTGATGGGCTGGTTTTACCCAAGGCAGACAGTAAGTCTGGAGAAACCTGTGTCTGTTTTAGGGCCCAAATGCAACAGAAATAATTTCTGCTGTATTTATGAATAACGTGAATGAAGTGCCTTAGGGCACCTGAAATGTTTGGGAGAGACTCTGATGTTGCTTGTGGAGGGCCAAAACACTTGGAGGACAGGGGGAATGCGTGCTGATATTGTAACCTGTGAGCCCCCTCGTAACGGAAATCAAATCGGCCAAAAAATAACAGTAAGAGTGGAAGAACAGGATCTTACTGTGGCTGGTTTCCCCTTTGCCCATTCAACAATTCTGTTAGCATCTCTGCATCTGATGACATCCTTTGATACCTGCAGCTTGGTAAATCAGTAATTACTGTCCCTTGGTACTTCACTGTTAGTAGTATCTTCTAGTAGGTCTTGGAGATAGAAGGAAGCGATGCCTGTGGACGGAACTATACCTCTGGAAGCAGCATGTGTACATTCCTGGCTCAGTCCTTTCCTCCGAGCCAGAGCGAAGAGCTTGCTCGCTCTTCCAATGCTATCATCTAGTCTAATAAAAGGTGTGATCTCTTCCTGCAGGTTCTTTTTCCTCCATAACGAGTTTGGATTTTTCCAGGAGTCCCTTCAATATTCACTCCTTTCCTTGGCAGAATTTGAGATGGTTTAGAAGATGTTCTTAAAAGCTGAACATAAGTTGAATTACCTCCTTGCCTCATGAGGGTTGGATGCAGCCAGAGTCACTGTACTCTCAATATTGCCCATACTATTGGGATAAGCTTTCCTGTTTCAGAACAGCAGCATACTTTGGCATGGGCTAATCTGTTTTTACTTTTGTTTTTAAAATAAAGTTAAGCTGCATGTCGATAGTGATTAATGAAATACACTGCCCTAAATTCACAAAGCACTGAAATGATTTAATATGATTTGCTTTAAAATAAATATTCAAAAACAGTCTTTTGTTTCACTTGAAACACTTGCTATTATATCGTTTTGAAAATGTCAGATACAGCGATTGTAAGATAAAATCTCACCGTTTATAGTGAACAATCCACGCATTGCTATTGTAAAAAAGTATTACTCTTTTTACTTGTTATTGTTGGGGTTTTTTTTATTTTTAAAATGTGCTTGCCAAATGCATGAGTGTATTTTTGACATTGTTTATCCTGCGCCGGCTTGGAGAGATATTCCTTTTCCAGAATTAATAGCATCTAACACCGTTCATTTTTCTGGTGTGTACTAGAGAGCATGCAAAGCAAGCTAAATTCCTGGGGAGGAACATTGTCTTACACATTTGCTTTATCTGTTCATTCCAGTAGATGGCTACAGTTCACTACCAAATTGTAGCTATAATAGATTTTTTACAGTAAGTAAATCAGAAGATGAAGGTTGAATTACTATAAATGAGTTGACCTGTACATTTTTCTTATTTCATGTGCTTAGTCATGCACTATTCACTATTTTTCTATCTACACCTTTTTCAAACTACAGAAAAACGTTACAGTACTGCTTTTTGGATTGGGTTCCCCACCACCACCATTAGTCAAGGTTTAACAATATAAGTAACTCTCCTAGAAATCTGCTGCAGTTTTCTGGTATTTCTAATTGTACATCATTAGAAGCATGCTTACAGTGTCCGAGTGCTGAAGGAACTAAATCGCTGCAAAGCTGTTTGTTAGTTTTATAAGAGTGGACACTTCCAGAGGCTCAGCAATCTTTTTATTTTGTTCCTGGGTTTAGGCATATTAAATGGAAAGTGGCCGTTTATCACTTGCGTTTGCCAAGTTGACTTTAGCTTTTATAGAAGCAGATGTTTTCTAGTAAGCCTTTTCAGCATTAAGCAAGAAGCGGCGACTTTAACACATACAAAAGTACGTTTACCCTTGCATTTCATCGGTGCTGTACTTTGTAAGGTTTCATTACTCTCGATTTCCATCCAGGTCTTTTCTTTTTTTAAACCTAATTTGCATACAACGAAGTTGATACAAAGGAATTTCTTTTAAGCCCCTGGAAAAGCAGCTTGCTTCTGAAAAGCTACTCATTAGCAGTTCGCAGAGCGGAATTCTTTCAAGGGTACATTACTCGTTTGTACTGTATGAAGTAGCTTGCAGTACAACGTTGAAATATTAGGTATGCCTTTTGACTTCCTCAGATCGAGCGATTCTGAATTCATCATGTAAACTAGTGAATATTTTGCTTTAATTTTCCATGAGAAGGAAGTGTTGAAACTGACTTTTATTTGTACTGTATTTGCTGGTAAACGCTGATACCATACCGCTTTAATTTTATCATATTAGTTTCGTTTTTGCCTTACAACAGCTACAAGCTGAGCGCAGCAATTTAAGGTGCAGATTTTTGTTATTTTACAAATGAAAGGGCCATTTTTTGCATTAACTGCTATGCTGTGCTATTGCAGTTTTAGGTCCCTTTGCAATCAACTGCCAATTTATATAGCTGGCTACAACTGCTTAATCTATTATTAATAAGCAGTGCTACTGAGCTCTACAAATGATAAAAATGGTACCAGTTTTATACAGGAATTTCATTTTCATATCCAAACTACATACAATAACTTTATTCTCTACCATGAAGATAAATGTCTTAATTATTTATAAATTCTGTATATTTTATGGTATCGATTTAAGGATTCATTCATTATCCCTGAAATATATTGAGAGGCCTTAGCTGTAACTAAAATATTTTTCATTTACCCATTTAGTTACGATGTCATAGTCTTAAGGGCCAAAATTTAATTTGTTTACAGAATAGTTTTACAGTTTAATACTGGGTTGAGTATTCTAGAAAATAAATGAACGCTGTGTTATTCTTAACTTCTAAAATTGAGTGTTTTGGATTATGTGTGTAAAATCTCAGCTTTCTTTTATGTTTAGATTTTTATTCGAGCCACATGATTCATTAAAAGAGTTTGTCCTCTGAGGGGAAAATGTATTTGACCCCTTCTGGAGAGCATATACAAGAAGTTCATCAAGAATCACAGATTTTAATAAGGTAAACAGCATTAGTTCTGTCCCCTCTGGTGTTTGTGGAGCCGGGACGTGCCCAGGACTTGGTCCTTACACTGTGGAAATATGTCGTATGCCCTAGAGAGCACCTGGCTGTGGTTAGGACATCTCCGTCACGAGAAGAATTGTACCTGGAGAGCAATTATGGTCAGGACAAGGGATGCACAATAATAAGTCCCTGGAGGACTTTAATGGTCTACAGAAAGGAAAACTGAAAAAACCCAACCCAAAAACAAAACCTGAAAAGGGGGAAAAAAATTAAAATTACCGAGGTAACAATTGTGCTTCTAAGAATGGGCTGTGAGATGCTAAACAGTGTTTGCTTAGAATGTATTTCTAGTCATGTAAACTTGTGTCTAATCACATATTTAAATTTCTTGGAAACCTCTTCAGAATTTGTTTACCCAGTTATTCAGGAAGAATTTAGAGATTTATTAAGCGTGTTCATTGTTGTTTTTATGTAATATGCTTCCTAGATTAAGCATTTCCACAGATGATTCGCTAGTCGCAGTGAATTGGGCATTATTAGTATTTTTTTTTCCCCCTTTCTGAGATTCTGTTTCAGCTGAATTGTTGTGTCTCTCTTTCCCACAGCCTTTAGATGATTTAAACGCACGCACACGTGCATGGACGCGAAGAAGTTTAGCTTGAAAGGCAGGATTCAAAGACATAGGGAACCAGAACTGAAAAAAACCCTGTCAGTATTTCCTTTGGAGTGACTGGGTATGGGGGGCCACGGGATCGTTAACACGCCAGGATGCCACACTGTCATTTTCCTTCCCTAGCCAGTATGAAATCCACGCATGGCCTCTCTCACCTCCCAACTCTTGGCAGCGGCGCGCGCGTGGCGATGCTGCTCGCTCCTCCGTGGGACATCGACCACACTCGAGGGGGGTGGTGGGGTCCCTCCCCCGCATTTTAGTTTGCTTTTGTGTGTGTGTGTGTCCCTTCCCTCATGTGTAAGAGCTGACACTCAGGGCTGCTTCTTCTACCTTGCCCAAAGGGTTTCCCGCGGCGGGCAGCCGAGGCCAGCCCGCGGCCTACGCCCCTGCCCGCACCGTGGGCCCGGCGGTCGGGCAGCGGGTCTGGGTCGGCGGTGCCCCTCCTTGCTTAGCCGCTAGGGAGTGTCGGAGGGAGAGCCTCAGATTAATTTCCCGGTTTTCCTGCGAAAACCCTGCTTTAACTTCACCTCCAGCAGCAGCAGCAGCACTTATGTGTTATAAATAGATTCAAACATTGCAAAGGCATTTATCTTTATGATCTTTAGGAGGATTTAAAGGTAAAGCGTGGAACGTTTTATAAGTAAAAACGAATTCTTTTTTTCTGCTCAGATTGCGTGTTTGCTCGTAATTCCGCTAACACATCTAGTTAATGGTAAACTTATTTGCATAATTTTGATAGTAAGTGCATCATACCTGTCTGGTAAAGAGGTAAACATTTTTAATCTGATAGGGGCTGAAAAACAGCAGCTTGTCTTTATCTAATTATTTCCTTAAAGGTTGCTCAGCAAATGTCATGTATTTTACTAACAGTATGCTTGCTTGGAACAAGACAAGATATTTACATTACAGTGAATCGAGAATCACAGTGAAAGTGCAATTGTCTTTAAAATGCATTTTGATAGCTAAGTGAGCTTGGATTCGGCACGGTGGTGTGCCATAATATTTAATGAAATAGGGAGTGCCTCTTTAAGGGATGACAAACAAAATTACACCCGTTTCCTTTTATATAATGATCCGAGGATCTTACATTTAAATGAGATAAGTAGTAGATACAGCAAAACTTGCGAATTCTTTCCTTCCACCTGGGGAGTTTAATAGAAAAAAATAAAAGGTAACGAGCATGTTAGGGTGGCTGACGTCCGGTCTGCATTGTATGTTTGTTTGCCTAGGGTGCTCTCATAAAAAATAAAGCAGAGCTTTATACAGTTATGGTGTGCACTAAATTTGTGTTCAACATCCATAAATAAAATATTCAAGTATCTCGGAAGAAAAAGTATTGTTTTGAGGTATTTGCAGGCCAAAAAAAAAAAAAAGCCACTGTTGGGAAGGGTAGGGGGTTTCTTTTGGTTTGGCTTTTATTGTTTAACGATCATTGGAGTTGCTATTTACCTTCGCTATTGCTTTTGCCTCTCTGGCAGTATGGAATTTCTAAAACCTATCTTTAAAAAAAATAATCAGAAACCCACCCATTTATGCATCAGAATGTTTTGGTTCTGAGTAAGCAAACCGTATGCCTAATGATTTCATAAGAATTTAATATTGTGTGTTTTACAGATGGAAAAATGTTGATAAATTTAGGTTAATTTCAACTCTATTTATGGAACTACTTATGCATTTTTTAAAAGAAACAGAGTCTTCTTAAATTATATATAGCTGGGAAAAGGGTCTGTTGTTTATTTTATTTTAAATATTAGATTGTCCCTGAACGAGGCAGAAAGAGTATTATGTAGAACACTACTTATGGAAACAGCAAACTAGTAAATCTGTGCTGCGCTGGAGTAGAATGTTATATTATTCTGATAATATTTGACTTTTGCACAATATTTAAATGAACATTAGTATAAATAGGAATGCTTAACTAAAACACAAGTTCATCGTGTAGGCTAATGCATTACTCTTGTATATTTGTACATGAGTGAACAATTATTCTAAAAAGTTTATACATGTGTTCCAGTGACAAAAGTTGTATTAAAACAAACTGTTCCAATAGTGGTGACAGAAGACATGGTTGATGGTTGTGTTTGAGAAGTAAATGGGCAAAATATTTGTGGATCTTTTAATGATTACAGTTCTTGATAGCTTTCATAAGAGTGCACATAATTTGTGACAACTCTAATAAAAAAACGTGGCAGCAAAACTTTCTGAGTTAGCGGCAAAGTAAACGGGGCAGGTTTTGCATTTTGAACAGAAATCTTATGAACTGTGATTGAATTTGTCGTGAAAGTGTGTCAGAATTAATAAAGTATTTACGTGCAAGGTTGCTGGGCTTTGCAGACTGGTTAGGGCTGAGGATTGGTTAACATGAAAAGTCATTTCTGTGCATTTGGTACTAGACAGCAAAGGACAAATGTACTTCTGTGCATTTCAGATCACAATGCCATTTCTCATTTCAAACCATTTTTGTCAGGACACCAGGCAAAACAATGATGCTTTGAGGACGTAATTAAAGATATTGTTCAAAGAACAACTTTCTGCATATTTGAATTATTACTGTCATCAAAATCATACAAATATGGAAATATGATTGCCAGAAGCACATAAATCAATGATCAGCATGGCCTCAAAATCCAATAAATATGTAGAGTTAAATACTTTAAAATGCAAATTGCATCTGATAATTTGCATATGGTAGAATTTAAAGGAAATTTTGTTGCTTAACAACCTCTAAGGTAGCAGTTCGGGCTATGGGTAAACATAGATTTTTTTATTCATCATTGGTCAAGTTGCAAGATTTGATAAATGATAGGAGACTGCTTTCCTTGGTTAAAATGACTGCATTCTTTACTGAATCCTGAAACTGCCTTGAAGTCATCTGAATAATTAAGAGTTAATTATTCTTCATCCATCTAAATCAGAAAAGGACAGATTTAGGGAAGGAATTTATAATTTTTGCCTCACGTCCTGTCATGTCGTAATGTGATAAACTAAACTGACTCCAAATAATATCTAGTGACCTTATAGTAATTACGCCTCACAAAACATTTTGGTTGAAATTTTTTAATTGCTTACATCGATTCCAGAAACTACATGGTAACAGACTCTGAAGTTTAATTGTGTTCAAAAAAAAAAAAAGAAAAGGCAATATAAAATTCCCGTTCCATTACTATTCTAGTTTAGTTTTATCAGGGTAGATACTGTACGAGGTCTTTTACTTTCTTCCTCATGATAGTGCCTCTCTCTTTTCTCTGTTCTGCTCTTTTTGTATGCAAGCCGTTATTTTTGAAGGAGAATTAATCTATACACCTGGATTATTACTTTGTTTTTTTGGGTTTTTTTTAAGAAAAACTTTCCTGGTTTAGAAAAACCAGTGATTTGTCAGTGGCATCAGTCCGGTTTGCTTGATTTTTTGCCACTTGAAAAAAAAAAAGACACCCCCTAATATACCCAAACAGTCTGGCATCTGTCTCCCTGTGAAAAGGGGGACAGTTTCACAATTGAAAATTGAAGCCAGTTTATATTTGCTAATTTCAAAGTAGAAAAATTTTTTTTTTTCCAAGAGGAAGGGTTTACAAATGTTTACTGATCACAAGAGGAATTGTAATAAAGAAATCAATATGCATGATCCCTTTTCATGTAGTACAACAAGGTTACACTGTTAGGTTAAGTACAGGCTGCATTCCTTTTCAGAAAATCAATTTGCTGTATAGTGTGCAACAGCAAGTCTCTTCTGAAAGAGTCATTTTATGTTGTGCACACAGTAAATTCTATATTGACGCCTTCAAATAGTATTGACTGATTAAAAAAAAAACCAGAAAAAAACGCTAAGCACAGAAACCTTAGAAGAGTATTCTCATTTTCAAATAATTGTTTTCTTGCTAATTATTTAATTCGTTTCTAAGAGATAAACTGATAAAACATGTTCTTACATTGCCTTTAAATTATTAATACTGTAAAACTGGTGGTGTGACATTATTTTCAAAATCTTCTAAAATATTATGTTCATAATAGCAGCAGAACACCATACATGATTTCAAGTACTGTAGATTTAACACAGACCTTATTTGCTGAATTCAGAGGGTTGGTGGCTTTTTTTTTTGTTTGTTTGTTTCTGGGTCGGCTTGGGTGGGATTTTTACATTTATTTTAAGATCTGGTCATTGTTTGCAAAAGAAAATAATATGCAGTTCTTTTCATTTGTTACGGTTGCATACGTTTAAACCCTGATGGAGCTTGCAAAGCAACACTGGGTTTTTGTAAAGATTATCTGTTACCTGCCTGGATTGCAAACAAAACGAGCAGTGCAAAGAGAGGGAGGGGAAAAGTTAGGAACTGTACTCAACCCCTTAGACATAACATGGCTTAAAAGCCAGTTTTTGTAAGGGCAGTATATGGAAGCGTGGTTTATTTTCAGTTCTTGTTTTCTCAGAACATAAAATTATGTCTTTTAAAATGCTTTGACCATTTTTGATGCGACTGTTCAATTGTAAAGACAATCTTTTGCTTTTTGTGTGTTTTTTACTGAACAGTTCTTGATGGACTCTGACTTTTCCTTTTATTTCTGTCAACCCAATTACAGTACATTAGAGCGCACCGTGATCCTACTTGTTTGCCTGTTACGCAGTGTATATGTTTAACTCATAAGCATGTTCATTTAGATATTTCAGTCTGATCATGCCGAATGTCTTGCAGCAACACATATTGATGTCTACAGAATATTAGATACTTCCAACCTTAGTTATTCACTCTAGAAATTGCAAAATGCAAATATATATGGCTTGATAACTTAAAAGCTGCCATATCCGAAAAATCTTTAATTTCCCAATTTGTTGTTCCTCTGTCAAATTCAGTTGTTTCTTATTATGCCCTAAGTAAAGTCAGGTTTTAATTGGAGAGAATTTCATTCATTAAAATTTGAATCAGTCTAGAATTTGGAATTTGAATTAGAAAACGGGCCAGACTGTGTATATATTTACACCTAAAGTTAAAATCCCCTTTGCTACTATTTCATGTTACTAAAAAAAAAAAAAAAAAGGTTCACTTTTTAAAGGCAGGCTGGTATTTAGCATTTACTAGTATGAGAAAGCCACTTACCTAATGATGCATTTATTTCCCATGCTTTCTTTTTTTGTTAAGTTTAAAAGATTTGCTTCCTGTGCTGGAAAGGAAGTGATTCAAAAGGCTGGCTGCATTTGGTTTGTTTTCTGGACACAAAAATCCATATCCAAGACTACGTTAGGTGTATCTCATTGTTTAGAAACCCCGGGCTGCTGTTTGTTTGCAGCATTCTTGTTAGGGATCTGAATTGCCCAAACAACAATGTAAACCAAGCCAGGCATAGCAGCAGACAGAAAAATACATTCAACTAGTGGGATCATGGATTTGTTTGATTCAGGTAATTGAAAGTGTTTCATACTATTATTGCAACTTGAAGGCTTGTTTAAGTGTCTAGCTGTCAGTCAGTTTGGAAGGTGAAAAGTATTCGATTGTCACTCTGTCAGTCAATAGAGATGAGAACTGTCTGCCTAATGGATTTCTTTACGTAGATGTCTGCATGGAGGTAGAAGTAAAATCAATGTGTTGTCATGTGCAAGTACGCTGCATCAAACTGCCAGGTGAAATGCAACTGTATTTCTGTAACGTCTACATCCTTGTATTGTTTGTGGGAGACAGACAGATGCTCCCTGTATTTACAGGTAACAAACTCTATGTGGTCACACATGAAGGTTTATTTTTGAACATTTTATAAATGGTTTGATCTACTTCCACTTGTTCCAGAGGGTGGGGTTTTTTCCTTTTCCTTGATCATATCAAGGATCAATACTCAAAAAACAAGATTCAGCGTAGTAGGAAAAAGCTTAGGTTGTTATTCCATGAGACTCAGACTCCTAAGATTTTTCTTTTAAAGCTGGGTTTCTGCATGTTTTCTGCTTGTCAGTGATGACATACTGAGCTAACTGCGTTTCCTGCTTGAGTTTTGGCTGCTAGGTTAACTACATTTATTAGAATGTGTGTTGGCTTCCTATAGCAAAAGGGGAAGAGATGATTTCTCGAATACAGAAGACATGCACCCACAGGCTCTCAAGACTCCTGACGAAATGGGCGTCAGTCTGTGACCCTGGTTCTTTTTCTGGGAGATGCTTTGCTTACAGTGGGAACTTCCACTGAACGGGATCTGGAGAGCAAAGTGGCATCTGGAAACGTGTTACCCCATGTCAGAATGGTTGCAGCGTTTCTTGCTATCCCCACTTATTCTGGGCTTAATCCTATATAAAACAGCTGTGTTATGACAGTAGCCAAAGATCTTGTTCAAAATTGTTTTCTGGTTAAGTGATACAGGAACACCCATAAAGATGTGATTCTTTGCCCCATTGAAGGCAGGGGGCTGAAATGAGAGATACCAGCTTCAGAAAAATGCTGATACAGTCACGTATTTCCTTTTGTGGTTTTTGTATCAGCCATGGTATTTTTGATAATTAAAATATGTAGCCCTTCGCTGCTGCTGTAGGGGAAAAAGGAAAAGGAGTAATAACTAACTCCCAGCTAAGGAACTCAACTGTGAGTAATGAAGAGTGTAAGTGGCAGAGACTGGTGACAAAACCAAAGATAGAACTTTGCAGGAAATATCAGGGGTTTGGGTTTGGTTCTGATAATTTCAAGATGAAAAAAAAAAATTTGTTGGGTAGAAGATGGCTCCTGAGAGGTAGAGACAGGGCTGTGAAGGATTGGTAACATTTTAAAATTTATTTTTTTAACTTCAGTGAGTACTGCCAGTTATTGTAGCAAACGATGCAGGCATTCTGCTGGCAGCAGTCTTGTTTGCTCCCAGATCGCTGTGTCTCCTGTTTAGGGATGATGGGGGAAAATAATGTGTGATACTTGTAACTGAAGATTGGAGAGGGTTTATGGAGGTAGGCACAAGTTCATAGACTTAAGGCTGAAGGAAATAGTAGGATCATCTAACCTGCTATCCGTTGCAACCAGTTGCATAATTTCACCCAGAGAGTGTTGGTTTTGGCACTAATTTGTATACTTTACTGCCCACATGCCATTTAATGCTCAGCTTGTGTCAGTTCTAGAGGAAACAGAAGATGCTGTAGTGGATAAAATACACACCATTAGGGTTTAAGCCATACCATGACTGCCTACCACTTTTGAGCTAAAGGTCCAGTTACAAGAGCTGGCAGCAGGTGGAGGTGATCTTCTGTGGACAGAGAGCCTTATGTCAATTTAAATGGATTTATGAGAGATCTGGAAAGGTACCACAAAGGAACTCCTAAGCTCCTTCCCTTAGCAGATACGAAAGTGTGATCTCTGAGTCAGATACAGTTGAGAATTAAATTATCAGCTAGAAAATAGACAAATAGTGTAATATCAGATACGGAAACTATTTGAGCATCAGTTACAGAGCTTCAGTCTGTTTTTACGACAGCACTGGATATTTCAAATAATTAAATGCTTTGGTCTCTTTTCCTCTCAAGTGCATTTCTATTTCTTGTGCAGCTTTCTGAATTTCTCTCTTAAGTGCTTTGTGTTCACTAATCATGCAAATACTGCGTATGACAGAAAATGGCTGCTTTACAAATGCTCTTGATTTTTGTTACAACCTTCCCCCTTTAATCTCCAAAGCCACAAAACAGAACTTTTTAACTTGGTGGATTTCTTGGGACTTTTAAAAAAATGTATCTCCCCCCCGCCCCTCCCTGTATTAGCATAGTGATCTACTTAGCTCAATTTTATGTCTGGGCTTTTCTTCCCCACCGCCTCCCCAGACTAGAAGCTCAGTGTAGCATTTCAAGAAATTTTACCATGAATAATTATATCATAAATGGCTAACAGGAAAATTTATTTCTGAAAGTCATTTAAAGTTGTGTGAGATACGTGAATTTATACAGGCATGATTGCACAGAAAAGCTGGCAGTAGTCAGTAGGGGCAATAGTGTGATGTCAAATATGTGATCAAACATATGAGTATCTGTTGAGCTCCTAGCAGCAAGAGAAGGATCCATTTTGTATGTTTCCTGTGTAGAGAGGTGCTTTGTGTTCTCTAATAGTGCTTCATTTCTGATATTAAAAGATAATGTACCTGTTCTTAGCGTTGCTCAGACAGTTTAATTACCACCTAAGTTCAGATATTATTCCTTGTCAGATCTTTAAAACTACAGTCTTCCAGATGCTGAGATATCTGCCTGTTACGGGTCGCTGATAGCCTAGTCTGAGAAGTGTTTGTGCTGTATGGGAACAGAAACTGTTTTCATTACAGGCAGCAGAAGATGTTTAGCCAGAAATTGTGAAAGGGAGGTACACATCAAATGTGGGCAGAAGGAATATAAGTCTTCTGGTGACTCACCACCGCTCCGACTTAAGAAGGACTGCTGGCTCTACTCTGGGTCCATTTGGGGTTTAGGTTTTTTTAATGATGTATCTTGCACATGGTGAGCCTTTTGTTGGTCATATTGCTAGAAAGATCTGCTGCATCTCTGCATCCTATTGTCTCTTACTCACCACTCATTACATAGTTTCCTGCAGAAGTAGCAGAGGGAAAAAAATTGTTCATGGCTGTTACCTTTAGGTTCCAACCAAAGTGTTTTGATTAGGCACTAAAGGCATCGTATGAAGTCAGTGGAGAGATGTGGACCCCCCCCCCGCAAAGGTAGGCTAGAGCAAGAGCTTGGCTTGGGCCTGGGCAGAGATTGAGTTGGAAAAGCTGGTTCCTGCCATGGACTGTGGAGATCCCAGACAAATCAGCCTTCATAGTCAGAGAGCTCTATTGTGTGCTGAAAGGCAGCAAGCAGGATGCTGTGGCCTTCACCCGTCCTGTCTCCCCGCAGTGACTGATTACAGATGTGTAACTACGCTGTTGTTCCCTTCCCTGGGGAACCTGAGGCCGTGGGCTCTCCTCCCCTGCCCTCCCTCTCTTCTTGTCAATCAAACAGAGAATTTGCAAGCGGTATTGATTGGAGGCTTGAAGATTTTTCTGAGTGAATCTCTAGCTACCAAGCTTTTTAGCTCATCTTTGGGCTGTTAAAAAAGGCCCCTCTGTGCTGTTCCTGTTGACCGTCACCTGTCGTATGCCATCGTCGGGATTTGTTTCCGTGTCGAGAAAGTGAAAGGTTTTGTAGGAGATGCTGGCAAAATCTCGTGGGTAGAAATCATCTTTTTCACTTTCCTCTTGTTTCCTCTGTTGGAATAATTCCAAAGAAAATGCATTGGTCATGCAAGTCTCTTTGCATCACTCTTGGTGAGATTGATTTGGCATTAAAAATCTATTTTGTGTAGATCGCTGATGTTCCTTGTCTCAGTATGAGCATAGAGTTCTGGGAGGCATAACATCTTTAAATCTTGCTACTTGTTTTTAAGGCCACATCATGCTCTGAAAGAGAAATTCAGGATTCAGATTCAGTTCAGTTCCTATTAAGGGCAAAAATACCTTGTTATTCTCTTCTCAAGATAAATCAGAAGTCAAAGACAGTCAAAGGTGGTTAAGATCTGCAAGAAATTGTTGCAAAGTCTGTTGAACTTTAACAGCCGTGCATTTTGTCAGATGGATTTTTCTTGCAGAAACAGCTTGTTGGTGATTATTTTCTTGAGGTATTGGCAGATAAGCTCTGGCAATGTTAAGAGGTTTGCAGCCTCCATCAGTAAATTGGTAGAAGCAAACTCATGCCAGTTTCTGAACCGCAGTTGTTTACAATCCATCATATTAACTTAAACCACCACTGACTTCAATTTAAGTGGAGATGTAGGACTGTAAAGTCAGTTCTTCCATCAAGTTTTGTGTGGGGACAGTAGGCTTTTTTATGGAGATGAAGCAAATACTTGGGACTGGTAGGGGGGATGGCCATTCTAGGTTATCAGGCTTACTAGACTTCTCTTTTTCATAGTTTATTTCGCAGGCAAGTTTGCTGTGCTCTTAGCAAATCTGTGCGTGATAGCAACTTCAGGGCAGTGGTGCATGTGCTGGAAGGCAGAGCTGCTGTTGAGTGGCACCTACTGAGTGTATCCTAGCCATGCCTGCTAGTACCAAGAGTGATAAGGCTAGAATTGCATTCATCATCTGCCCACTAGAAAATGGGACATCAGTGTATTCATGTTTCTACTCTTTGGTTCTTCTAATCCTATAGTTTTACTGGCTTTATAGTATTTTTCTTGGAAGGTAAGATATGTTCTAGACTCCTTGTTAATATTTGGTAGAAGAAAATACCCTGTCATATGTCTCACCTTCCCAGCTTGACTGGGAAAAGTCTTAACTCTTTAACGTCCTTCAGAATGAGAAATGCACAACTGCCACATCTATCTGTGTGAGTAAGGAACAGCTGGCCACTGCTAGGAGGAGAAAGGTATTCAGATGTGAAGCAGTTGAAGAGCCCCCTGGACAGTTGTTCAAGGAGAGAAAAAAGTAAGAGTTGGTAAAGAATGTCCTAGTAAGAAAGAGTGCTTCCTATCTTCTATGCTTCTACACTGACCAGTGTAAGGGTTTGTAGCTCCTTCTCAAGTAATACCTTAGCTGTGTTGGATGTACAGGGAATGGGCAATGTCATTTTCTGGGTACGAGAAAGAGCCTGGCAATAACTTCTGGATTTATAGGTCATGGTTTTGACTGTGTAGTGTGGTGGGGTTTTTTTGTTTTGGGTTTTTGTTTGGGTTTTTTGTTTGTTTTGTTTTTAAGGTTTGAATAAAAAATTAATTCCTGCTTTAGAGATCACTCTCAGCAACAGTATTCCTTCTTTCATTGTAAAATCTGATATTATAGATCAGTTTATTTTTTTCTTTCTTGAAATATTCTGGTTTTAACCATATTATTTAAGATTTGATTACTGGGTCTCTACAGGACCGTGGCTGTGTAGAATTTGAATATATTTCTTCATTATTAATAAAACAATACAAGAGGTCCACTGAAAGATAGTGTCTTGGTTTCAGAATAGTTACTAATGAGCTACATTTTTAGGGCAAACCTTTGTTCTTTGTTTCTCTTGTATATCTTTTGTGTTTCTCTTAGGAGGTCTCTTTGCAGATGTTCAAGATGAAGAGACTTCTTAGTTATCTAGAAGTAACTAAGCTCTTCAATAAGTTGTGACAGTTATTTGTAGCGTATAGTCCCTGCTGTAAAGGTGGATATGTCCAAATTGAGGCTGTCAAAAAGGATTGTGAATTGCATTTCACAGTGCTATAAGAATATGTAGACAAGTCTCTCTGAAGACCTCAATGCTGGTATTACATGGAACTGCTGAGCTGCTTGCTGAGGCTCCCTACACCTACATCATTTATTAAAACATTACTACTTATTTATGTTCTGATGCTAAAGTAAATGCCCATTTTGTTTTGTAGATTTTACAGCCTTTTTCTTTAGTACTTACCACTTTCATACCACTCTGCTTCATTCTTCAATGATTGGGGTGTCTCTGAATGTCTAAAGGATGGCTGAAGGTAGTAAAGACTTGGTTTGCTCTCTGTTAACTACAGCTGTCTGACTGCAGAGGAAACTTCTGTGGCTCTGTGTACTTATTCAGCTCACCTACCTGGTCCCTTGGAGTCTTCCTAAATGTGATGAGCTGGAGCTGAATATATGTGTGTGGCTCACATGTACAGAATGTGGTAAATACACTGTGCTGCTCAACATACTGTTGAGATTTTGGATTCTTGCAGAGGTTCAGGAAATCTGTGTAGCAGGAAGGTCTGTCTTCTACCAAAATGCTCAGCTCCTGTGTCAAGATCTTCTGTGTACAGGTTCTGAAGCATTTTACCAAACTGGTAAATCCTACCTAGATACGGAAACTGTACAGGAAGATGTGATTTGCCTAGTCTCTCAGAAGGTGAGAATGGAACTCTGGAATTTCTTCTTCTCGTTGTTCCTTATTCACTGGATGGTACAATTTTACTTAAATAGTAATTTTTCCCCAAAAGTTTTATAAATAATTTGGATAGTCTGCTAAATATGCATGCTCTAAAGTACTCTAACAGTTCCTTTTCATCTGGCACAGCGTGAAGCTAGCAGTTTTATCCTTAATCTACCCACAAAATATGTGACTACTGTGTTCAATTTATACAGGGGCCTATTCTTAGATTGCATTATAGTTTATGAAAAATTGTTGATGTTATTTCATGAAATTAATCACTTTAGGGAAAAAAAAAAAGGGCAAGTAAGAAGGTTCTAAATGTTACATTGTACCAGTACATTCAAGGATTTTTGACTTTACCAAGAAAACCAGAATCAAGTACCTTCAGCTACCCTAAAATAATAATAATAATAATAATAATAAAAAAATTAAATTGTACTCTCAGTGGCATATCTGAGTTTTAAGCTTTTTTCTGTTTCCTCAAAATAAATATTTTCATAGATAGGGATAAGTACATTAAATACTTTGTCTTTAGTTTCAGATGGATTTTCCATGCCTTCATGATTGGGAAGGTGATTTCTTAATTCTCTGTGTAGTCGTTATATCCTCAAATTGGATTTTGTTGGTTAAGGAAATAGACTGGGGCAAGCCAGCCCATGCTCCAAATCCCAGTTGTAATTTGTGGTCAGAGCTCAGCATTTCTCCTGCGCGCCTGCAGACCGTGTTCTGTAGTGGCTGTGTGTGTGTGCAGTTCCTCTGTGGAACCTCTCTGCAGTGCTGGTGAGGAACGGGCACCAACAGGGATCCTGGCCGGGCGCGGTTACCCGGAGCTGGGGCTTGGCAATGGAATGGCTGCACGCGCATTGGTGATGAGGAGAGGGCCCTTTCCTGGCGGGGTCTGAAGAACACTGCCTGCCTCCAGCCTCAGGAGCCTACCGCGGGTTGTATGTCGGCTTAGACAAGGAGTACCAGTGGTGGTTTCTGGTCTCCTATAAATTTATGGAGAGCCACGGTTGGTGACTTACTGTATCTGACCTGCTGGATGAGTCTGAGCTCTCAGCGTAGAGGAGGGTTGAGTTGAGTAATAAAATTCTTGATTTGAACACTTCGGTGCAAGCCATCAGATTTGCCTTTCTGCTTTTTTTTTTTTTTTTTTTTGGGAAAAATAATAAAAAAAAGGAAGTCTTCAAGGACTGGAGGGAGGTGCAGTGTTTCTCTTTGCCGCCAAATTGCAGGTTGTATCTTTTGATACGTTGCTTCTGTGACAGGATTACAAAAGGAAACATAAAGAAACTGATCCAATCTGTTCGGAGGCCTTGGAAAGCTCTTGGATATTTATTATCCACCACACTGAGAGAAACAAAACACCAAAGGGCTGTTTCTTGTTTTGATATTAATTTAAATATCGCTGCATTTTGCATTCACCTTTGTGCATATGATCCATGGCTATTTACTTAATATTTAACAATTACATGCAGAGGCTGAAATGTCTCTTACAGTTTGTAGTTCAAATATTTACACAGGAAGTCAGTCTTTTGCCCCGTGTTTTATAGGAACTATCAATGTGGTGTTTTTTTCATTTGGTAGAACCTCACCTCGTATTTTACAGATGGACTTGTTACCACACAGAGATTGCTGTGTATGGATTTGGAAGCGTGTGTTTTAATTGCATGTCGTCTTTTCAAACCTTTTGACCGGCGTGGACTGATGCTTTATGCTATCAGGACTCTGGCTAGATTGGTCCCTTTTATTTTGTTTTTGCTTTTTCTGTTTCACTCCACTTGTACTGTTGAGTTTTACCTTCTGCAGCTAGTTGGTACCTGGTTGTTCTGCAAGGTGTCAGTCTAAATGTGGCCCCTCACAGCCTGTCTCTTGTGTAGCTGGTAAGGGAGGTGAGTAACGCAAAGAAGGCCACATGGTTTAGAGAGAACATCTTCTGGGACACAGAGAACAAGGACAGGTTACGTTACAGAAAGAGGAGCAGGTATGACAGGGCTGGCTACCCGCAGAGGAGGAAAGAGAAAAATGAAGTGGTGGAAAAGCTTTTTAACTTAAACAGTCTTCTTAGTTCTGAAGTCAGTTGTGTTTTAGCCTTACATGTCTGATTTTCAATGAGTTTGAGTTTGTTTTTTTTTTTTTAAATTGGTTTATAACAACACCCAAAGAAACTCTTACTTTTTTTCCTCCTTTTTTTTTCTGTCTATTGAACAAAGATTCTCTGTGGTGTGGTTCTTAATGTAGTGTTGACACCTAAGCCTGTTATTTCAGTCTACTTTCATATATCTTTGGTTGCCATAGAAAGTTGATTCCCATTCCCCTTGGTTCTCAGATTCTTATGAGTGCACTCACCCTGATCACTAGCCACTTTGAGCTGAGGCCTGTGGATCAACTTGGCTGTCCTGTTGAAAACTGCAGAGAAATTGTCGTGACAGACTGGGCTTGTGAACCCATGCTAGCTATTTCAGTACCCAGTGATCAACAGTGGAGGTTTCAGAAGAAGATGGACGAAGCCAACTATTCCTTGGCTGGTCAGAGTTTGGGTTAAACTCTGGAACGTGATATTTAATAGATCTTGGAAAATTATTAGAGCTCTGGATATTTTTGTTACTCCATATAAATGTCTAATCCTTTTTCCAGCCTTGCTAAGTCCTCAGCCTTAATGACATTTTGTAGCAGTTAGTTCCAGTGTCTAATTATGAATTGTATGATAGAGTATTGCCTATTTATAATGTTTAAATTTCATTGGAAGTCCCTTGTGTTAAGAGTTGGAGAGAACAGAAGCTTTCCTTACTTTCCTGCCTTCAGGGCCTTGTGACTAATTTGTTCGTTTCAGGGATTTGCCTCACAGAAGAGCAATCCAACTGCACAGTATTCAACTTAGACCTTCTGAGAGGTTTTTGCAGGTTAATTACAAAGCCATTGTAATGAGGCTTGAGATTCCAATGTCATTGATCTTTTTACATTTGAGAGAATTTGAGTCTTGAGATTCTGGTCAACAGCAGAATGAATTTTATTTTCAGAATAACGTGCAGTGCTGCAAGTTGCTGCACTTGGGTAGAGTGCTGCACTGGCATAGATTCCCCTGAAAACAACCAAAACAGTAAGAAATCAATGAAAGGTTTCTTCCCAACATGGATTTCAGAGATTGCTAAGGTGGAGTGAATATGCAGTGTCAAGCCTAAGTCAGTGTTTGAACATCTGACTGAGAACACAGAAATGCTAATTAATTTGTCATTAAATGTTTGTGTTTTTTTTTTCAGGTTTTTCTAAAATGTGACCTCAGGTTAGACAGACCTAATTTGACTGTAAAAAATAAGTGTGTTACCACAATTCTCCTAAATTTTTTATATAACCTGGTGGTTTTCTGTATCTTGGTGCATTTCTTCTACATTATCAGGGTTGTTTTCAGGATATTTTGTACCTGTTGACTTTTCCTCTGCTGCCAGTCACGTGTTGCTTAAAGAGACTGTGCTTTGCATAAAGAACACCTAGATTAGAGTACTATTTATATACTGATGACTAAGAACATTCCACCATCTCCTCAGAAGGTACACATACATGTTTCCACGGAGTAGGTCCCTTCTTGTGCTCCATGTGACATTCAGACAGTTGGAAGATTCCGCATCCCAAGATGCTGGAGAACAGTGAGTGTATCATAGCAATTCTCATCTCATACATAAGTCAACAAAATGCCAACAAAATTGAGATGGATAATTTATTTATGTCTGCTTCTCAGTGAAGATAAAGCAATGTAAAACCACTTCTTAAACTAGGTCAGTAGAAGGCAAAGATCACTGTAAAATTTCTCCATCACTCACAATCATTGCCCAATGCATGGATGGCCATAGCTGCTAAAATAAGTTCTTTTAATGAATGACTGTTCTTGCTTGCAAATTTCAAATATCCTCTCATCAAACAGAGCCTTGTTTGGCTCTGGCCTGCCTTACGCATCTTTACCTGCTATGTTACAAGGTTGGATTTCGTGTCTGCTGAGTTGCTGTGTCCAAAACCTTACTAGGGAACAGAGTAAATCTGTAAACTTCTGAGGTAATAGTGCTCCCATGCAGTGAAGTAAGTCCAATTGGAGACACTATTTTCTTTTTCCTGCAAAAAAGATATCTTGATAGTTCTTTAGTCAGAGACAGACTTTAATGACCCCTTTTTTGTTGTATTCTAAATTTTCCTTAATGTAGATAAAATAATGCACTTGGTAAGATGAATTTTGATAGCTGTACGGTCTCCAGCAGGTACCCTGCGGTATTTAGGTTCTTGTCTGAACTTGCATGGACTGAAGGTTGTTCATGTTTACCTTTTAGTTGTGGGGAGGTATAACAGGGCTTTGAGGTACTGCAGAGCTTGAAGACCAAAGTTAACTTGCCATCTCACTTGCTGTGGCTCCCAACCCACCCCTGTTACCCTTACCTTTGCAGACCTGCAACTGTCCTCTCATCCGCTGCCGGTCCTTTGGGTCATGAGGTGGATGGAGGGCCTTGCCTGCTAGATAAGTAATTGGCAAATTTAAATACATTATGTATTTACCTCATAATGCTAATAATTTCTCTTGATTTGCTCATAATTGCTTAAGAATAATTTTAGGGTTTTTATGTAGGTGCAAAGCCTCCCGTTCCGTTCCTTGCACTTTCAGTTCACATTGGCTGCATCTTGCTAGATGAGGTAACCCAGGGGTGTTTGAACTTGGCTGTAAGGCACCAGAGGAAAGAGTGCACATTTCAAAATCTACTTCAGGTTTTGAATGCATCAACTGCCTGGCAAGTAGCAAATGGTAATGAAAATAAGTACTGTCCGGTAGTGGAAAGAAGGAACTGAAAAAAAGAAATTAAACCCTTTTTGCTTAATTTTTTTCCCCCCATGTTGTTGAAAAAACCCAATGTAGTCTGCAGACAGTATTTCCTAGCACAATCTCAGGACTGCTTTAACCTTCAGCCAAAGGTAGTGCTGCTCTCTTAACCTTCCAAGACAGACTTCCAAGGGTGCGTAACTCCTATAAAGTTGTGCCCTATCTGGTCTTCTGAAATGGGAGAATCATGGGGGAAAAAATCCCATGGCTGGCCTTTGCAATTATGGAATGAGATGTTTGGGGATGACATTAAGAGATATACATGCTAATAAAGCACATTATGGAGTTATATAATATTCTGTAATATGACTAAGTCCTGCCTAGCTTTCAGCAGCATATTTACCTGAGGGGGTAGGAGGGCTCTGTATGTCAATTTTCTGATGCTAGTGAGCTTGGCTGTTTGTTGGGTGGTGAGCTTTATCCGTCCATATATCGTCTGTTTGTCAAACTCCTGTGTTCCCACACCACCCCAAAGGCTGGGATAGCATTAAAAGCCATAATGAGTGTTTGTACATTCATATTTACTCATTTGGTTGCTGTCTGTCAACAAAAGTGGGGGGTTTTGTCCTTATTGTTAGAAGTTATGCTGTTGTTTGTCTTTTTTTGTTCCCTTTGGCTGACACTATTTTTAATAGTCTTTGAAGATTTGCTTCACTTCCAGAAGACTGACCACAAGAGAAACCTGGGCGTGTTGAATATGCTCAATCTACTAATTGTCTTTGTGAAAACTTAATAGTAACCAGGTGCTTTGATACATTGCAGAAATAGGGTTTGATTTTATATTAGTCACTTTATAACATGTTAACCAGTTTGTAGCAGTAGGCAAAAAAGAAGACATATTTTGTTATGGAAAAAAATGAAACATAACAATGCCCCTTTTAATGTTGAAAAAAACATTGAATTTACCTTTAAAAAAAATAAATCACTTTTAGTATTTTTTATCCTTTTCTGCTGAATTTGTGACAGTAGCATGCACTGTATCTTGCTCACATGTAAAGCTCCATGTTTTTGAAGGGTAACACTGTAAATAGATAACCTTCAGATAAACCAGGGGCAGGTAGGAATGCTGGAAATCAGAGCCTGGCTGGCAAACTCCCTTCCCTGATCTTGGGATGGAGTTTTAGAATGGTTTTGAGATTGTTCTGCCTCCAGGTTAGGCTACACTTCTTGGCTTAGAAGGCTGAGGTTTGCTTCTCTTTGATAAATGTGTTTTAATGATACTAAGCTTCTGGTACTGGACATGTGTGTTATATTGAGTTTGGTTCTGTAACTCTGAGGTCTCACACAAACCCCTGTCCTTACAAGCCAAAGTTGTGGAGGTTTCCTAAAGCACTGTTTGCTATGTGGTCTTGCAAAATGTAGCTTCAAATACCCATTGGTGTGGTTTGAATAGTACTCTAATTAAACATATTGGTTATTTTAGTGGTTTTTTTTCACTTACAACAGGCCTTTTGCAAAGCACATTGAACCTTACAGTAATGAACTGTGCTGCACTGATGTGGAGCTGGTTGAGGTTTAGATTTTGTGTTAAAGTTTTTAGGATATTTACTGAAATGGAATCCCTAATTTGGTGAATATAGTTTCTCTTCTCAGAGAATAAGAAAAAAATGGTAATTCTTGGAGGGAGAGGAAGCAAGTGTACCTGGGAACAAGATACTTAAAATAATATTTAGGTTTAATTTAATGCTATATGGTCCTAGTTTGCTTTTCTTCTGTAATGAGAATATAGAAAAGCTTGTATTCATGCACTCTGTTTCTCCAAATTATACTTTAAAACTAGATCTAACAGTAGTGATTATGCCATACGTTTTCTTTTTCTTCTTTCAAATCTTACCCATTTTGTATTTGAAAGCCAAAACTGTCAGTGGTCTGTTTACTTTATCTCACTCATGTGCAATGGAAATAAGTGGCATTTGTAGAACACACAAACTATTTTTGCCTGAATGCTCCATTTATGATTTATAGGCAACACGTATCCCTGATTTTCTTTTGAGAATGATCTTTATTGTCTTTGTGTACTAACTCATTGCAGAAGCACTTGTCTATTTTGAGCTAAACCAGACCTCTTGTAAAAAGAATCAAATTATTTCATCATGTTGAAAATGAAAAGCTATAATTACTTGTAATTGGGCTTCAGAATTTTTGAAAATTGGGAAATTCTTTTCCAGAGGTTTAAGATCATTCCAAATCATAACCTGTGGAAAATAGGAAATAATTTTCTGTTCAATTTAAAAGTGATTTAGTTTACACTTTTGACAGCTATTTTCCTTTGATATTTCAGTGGGGGAAATCATTCAGCTGTGGTGGTTACTGCTAAAATCTTTTCTGAGATCCTTTATTCTGCATGGTTCACAACATTACTTTGATTTCTTTAAGTCCAAGCAGAACTGCTGCAGTTTAAGGAAATACGTAGAGTCATTCTGCACCATTTGGTTTTATTAATCACGAGCCTATGCTTTATTTGTGTGTTTGTCTGTGTGTTTGTTTCCTGGTCTTTGTAGTTGTTTCATGCTGCCTTAACAAAGAGCACAATGCTCTTCTGTGCTCTAGTCTTCACAAGTTTAAGCACAAGCTGGAAAAACCTGATGTATGTTGTAGTTCTAGGTGTTTTTTCTATAGACTTTGAAGAACCCTGTTGTTTATGAACAACTACTTCAGATCTCACTACTAGCTCATTAATTTAATAATAATGGTAAAGGCTGCAAAGAACATGCTGTGTTTTTATCTTTTATTTTTTAACAGAGCTGAGTAGGTAGGGTACCTAGTGCAAGATCACGTTGTGTTTAGTTCAACAAGCAGCCCAGACAGATCTTCCAAAGCCCCAGTGCGCTGGCAAAGGAGGTAAAGTCTGGAGTCAGAGGGAAGGTTCAAGGGTTCATGGCCAAGCCAAAACTGAGTCTAAGCTAAAGTAGCAGGTGGGATCCAGCAGCGTGGGACCAGGACGGAAGAAGCAGGCCAGCTAATCAGCACCTTCAGGCTTGAGGTTAAAACTGTTCTGAGTACGGAAAAGCCTTTTTCAGCAGTAACTGTGGGGTGGGGAGCAGGGAGAAGAGTGAGTATGCAATTAGCTTGCATGCAGGAGGATAAAAGTATGATTACATATGATGAAAGACAATGGTGGAAAGGATACCTTGCTGTAAGCCTTGGGTTTTCATTCTTAATTTGGGACAATCACTGAGGTTAAGGCACATAACTGCTGGAGTTAAGCTTTTTGTAAGCATATCTAAAGTAATTGTGGGTCTTTTAATATTTATCAGCTGCGGTAAGAGCCAGTCTAGACAGACGTAGAGGGAAGGTCAGTTATCTGTACAGTTACCTGCTTCTAGCACTCGTGTCCAATATAAAGGCAGGAGACCTATAGAAGAGATGGGTATAAACACAAAAAGGAGCATCCTGAAGTGGATAGACTAGCTATATATACATACTAATTTTAATCAGTCGTCAATTTAAGAAAGAATAATTGAGTTGTGGTAAAGGAGGAGATTTGGCTGCCAACATCTAGCAAGCCAGTGGTGGAGCCAAGAATAGAAACCAGCTTTCTGAGTTCCCACCCAGTAGTCAGGGTTTTAAGACTCAAGGCAAGGCAGTATTCTTTTCCAGCACGAGCGCAATGCCAGATTTATACTTTCTAGTAGTTACTGAGACCTAATCTTGTTCTCTCTATTGGAATCCATCTGAGTTCTGTGTCATGAATTTTTTATAATCCAGCTCGCCAACCAGTTTAAAAATACCCCTTAAAAAGAACTACGTACTCCTAGATGGGAAGCAGGTGGAATCTGCTAGAGCTAAGGGAACACTGGACATCATATACTGGCAGTATGCAGGCAGTTCATCATTCATTGACAGTTTGGGTTGTGTGATTGGACCCTTGGTGTATCAGACAGTTCTTCCCAAACAGTACAGTTTCAGATCTAAATTAAGTCATAAGCCAAGTAAACATCTGCATTGTTATTATTTTAAAATTCAGATAGCCCATTGAAGCATTGCATCCCTTGGTGGTAGGATACATTCATTTTCTTGTGAGATGGCTTTATTATGCACAGAGGTTTGATTTTTTCTTCTTCTTTTTTTTTTTTTCTTCGTGAAAGAACACGATACCATGTTTCCCCAAGATTACCATTATTCTTAAAGTTACTTTAGAGCTGTTGTGTCTATAAGAGCTTTTCTAGATCTTTTTTTGTTGGGCTTCTTGCCAGTGGCTGCTGTGGAAAGTAAATCTTCTTGTGAAGAACTGTATGTTTTTTTGAAGGTTTACAAGGGCCAGCAGAGCACAACCTAAGCATCTGGCTCATGAGATTAAAAACCTCAGAAGGAAAGAGCTGTAGACCTCAGAGGATGAGTAACCACCTTAAAAAGAAGGTTAGGTGTGAACATTAAGCCTAAAAAATGGTGAAAAATTGATCAGCAAGAAAAGTTGTCTCTTTTTTGTGAACAACAAGTGTAAGGTGCTAGTGTGAATTAATAAAAACCAGGCTCTTGGATATGGCAAAAAAAGTAATGAAAGGTATGGTGGGTGATTACTCTGAAGGTTACACTGAGGATAGATCTTGTTTAATATTATTAACCATGCTGCATGCTGATGGCATAGCACTGAGAGATGTTGCTGGTGTGTCAGAGGGCTGGAATGCAGCAAGAATTGCTCTATATTGAGGTTGAGAGTAGTAGAAATTGGATGGTTTCTGATCAGAATGTGAGGTTGGTCACTAGGAGACTAGCAAGGCTTTCAGAAACCATTTGGGGGCTTGGTGGGTGAAAGAACTCCAGCAGGTTGTTGCTTCTTCAGCAGTGATTCCACTGCAGACCTTAATGAGTTTGCTCTTTTCTGTTTTGAGTTATTTCCTGATGAAGGCAGTTCCCTAGATGCCTAAGTACTGTCAGTTTATTAAAAATTAAACTGTCAGGCAGTAAATTTATTAAATCTATGTAATGGTTTATTTTTATGCTTGTGATGAATATCCATAACAGGATTTTATTCTTATAATTAGAAAAATTCTGAGGAAGGCAGTGCATGGGAAGTTATTTTGGATTATTTGGGGTGGGTTCATTTTTTTTGTTTTGTCTGGGGTTTTTTGTTTCTTTTGCTCTTCTTTCTTTCTTTTTTTCTTTGATCATACCAGAGGACATCAACTATCCCATGGGTTAGTGAAACAGACATGTGACACTATGTGACACAAATGATCTTTTGGACCATGTGGTGTTTGCTGTCCTCATAAAAAGGATATCCTGAAATAATTTTCTTGACAGTGCTCCAGGGTTTGTTTGGAGGAGGTTTCTATCTTTATACATACTCACAAGAAATGTAGGAAATAATCCAATATTGTTTCAGATGTTGGAAGTTATTATCAATCTCACAAATATTACATCTGATACTCCAGATTTCCTATCTATGGAACTATAGTGGCATGAGTTTCCCAACACAGTAAAAGGGGAGTCTGATACAGCACTGTGGATGTGAATTTGTGCCCAGATTCTGGTAATGATGCAGATGCTCTGCTGGAGTGTGGTTACAAAAAAAAGGCTATGACTGTCTACATGAATAATTCTCTTTTTCTCTATTGCTCAAGAGGCATTGGAAGGAGCATTCTGCATTGCTGGGACATCTCAGTGTCCAGGGAGACATCGGTATGAAATAGAGAAGTTCTGAATTGTACTGTTTTAGAAAGATGACCATTATTATTATTATTATTATTATTACTATTATTATTATTTCCTTATTTCTGGTGTATTTTGCTTCCTATATCTACATGTATATGCATATCCCATAACAAATTTTTTCAAGCTCATTCACCAACCTGTGGATGAATTTATCAGTCTACACTGTTGTCCCCAGGGAATCTTGACACTGCAACTATGTTGACTCTGGCCTTTTCAGCCCCCATGCTTGACTTGTGCTCAGGCTTGCAGGACAGCACCTCTTACCCTGCTAGCTGTCTAGCTGGTTTCCTGCACTGCCAATGGGAATTCTTCCCTCCTCGCTCAGGTACCTACAGCCCATGTGCCATGGGTGCTTTTGCTGTGGACCACTGGAGCTTCCACCTTCTCCCCACTCTGTTGACAGATTTTTCCAGCCTATGCTATTTGGGAAACACTCTTTCTCTTTCCTCCCTATGGGTTCCCTGAGTGACAGCCATGGTGCTGGTTGTCTCAGCGCACTGTTGGAAAGGGGAGAGGAGGTGTCCAGGCAGTGGCTGAGCACCAGCCTTGCTCACTCTTCCCAAGGAACAGAAGCAAACAAAGCCCTGAGGGTTGGGCTAATGACACTTTACTGACACAGCACAGTGAAAGGGGAACAATGACAACAGAGCCTGTGACAGAATGTACATGCACAGTGATAAGGCTGAGCACTCTACTGACCAGATGGGGTGGTAATGCAGAGCCATTTCTGACTCAAGTCTGACTGCACTTGGACTGTCCTGAGCAGTGTAGGCCTGCCCCAACCTGGTCAGCCCCCTTTACTGTGGAGTGATGTCCCACCGTGTGGAAAACAGCCTGGGCCAGCTGGACTCACCTCTGCTGGCTGCTTGGGGAGGTTAACTCTGGCCTGTCCACCCCTTTTTCCACACCATCTACATCATGCCTGGATCTTACATTTTCAGTTGATTTGGGTCATTCATAACATCATTTATCTATTATTTATACCACCTGCCATGGACTGATCTATTATACAGCAACAATTTGTTGGACTTCCCTATCCTTTCGCATCACTCACCAAGTGCACCCAGGTCCCTGAGCAAAAGCAATCCCACCAATGGGTTTGCCTTTGCCTGAAGCAGGAACAGCCCAGACTGTCTTCTCCAGCAGGTTTTTCATGCCCACTACAGGGACTTTATCCCTCTCTACAGCCCTTGGAAGTTTGGATTGGGCAGGGCCAGCTCGACTGGGACATCCCCTGGATTTAACTAACCACTTGGCCTTTGCTAAATGCATATCCCAGTTTTTTAGGGTTCCACCACCCATTGCTTTTAGCATAGTTTTCAACAATCCATTGTACTTCTCTGCGATTTTCCCAGAGGCTGGTGCATGGTAGGGTATATGATATACCCATTCAATGCTGTGTTCTTTGGCCCAGGTGTCTATGAGATTATTCCCATTGTCTGACTCAATTCTTTCTGGAGTGCCATGTCACCAGAGGACCCAGGTTGGTGTTCTGGGAGGTGGCATGGGGCACAGGGTATGTTTCTAGCCAGCCAGTGGTTGCTTCTACCATTGTGAGCACATACTAGAACCCAAGGGAATGGTATGAAGCTGCAACAGGGGAGGTTTAGGTTGGATGTTAGGAAGAGGCTCTGTACTGAGAGGGTGGTCAGGCACTGGAACAGGCTCCCCAGGGAAGTGGTCACAGCCTTGAGCTTGGCTGAGTTCAAGAAGCATCCGGACAATGCACTCAGTCCCATGCTCTGACTTGGCTGTTCCTGTGTGGAGCCAGGAGGTGGATTTGATGATCCTTATGGGTCCCTTCCAGCCCAGGGTATTCTGTGATTCTGTGATACTGCTTGCCTTGGCGTGTCTGTGGGAGAGTTATGTAATCCGTCTGCCAGGCCCCTCCATGTTTGTATTTCAGCCATCATCCTCCATACCACAGCAGCTTTAACTGCTTGGCTTGCTTTGTTGAGGCGCTGGACCTTGATCGAGGCTGAACCGTGACAGGAAGGAATGGGCTGGAGGAGCAGGAGATCCTTGATAGGGAGTTTCTTAACTGCACTGTGCTTCAGACTTGTATGAAGAGAAGAGGGACATTTCTGGGAGCTGAAGGACACCATACAAAGCTAGTAGTGGTCAAATCCAACTAACTGGAAAGGTTTGGGGTTTTTTTTTGTTTCTTTTTGTTTTGTTTTGAAATGTAACAAAAAGTGGCCTCAGGTTGCACCAGGGGAGGTTTAGATTGAATATTGGGAAAAATTACTGTAGATACGGTGCTTAGGGATGTGGTTTAGTGGTGGACTTGTCAGTGCTAGGTTAATGGTTGGACTTGGTGATCTTAAAGGTCTTTTCCAATGAAACCAAAATAAAATAATAACATTTAACAAAAGTTAAAGGGATGATTTGAATAGAATTTCATTACATACTTTTTCTCTCTCTACCTTACTGTAACTCTTACCGTGGAAGGAAGATTTTGTTGTATATTTTAATGTTTTCCCACACAGTTTGGAATAACTTTTCATATTCTTTTATAGTTTGGTAGAGGAAATAGTGATTTTTATGTATCTCTATTTCTGTGCCTCATATATGAATTATTATGCTGTTAAAATCATTTGCGGTAAGATAATTCAGGCTTCTCTTTGAGTCAAGCCTAAGAAAATATCTGTAAATTAGTGCTAATGGTCAGTGTGGCTGGAAGAGAAACTCTTTCATGTTTGGAATTGACTGTAACATTGAACTTACTCCAATTTATTGCAAAGTCAATATTCAGCTTAAAAATTAAAAAGGTTAATAATTATTAGGTTTTCAGAGGAAAGTACTAGTGTTATGACCTGCCTAACATCATACAGCTACAAAAATGCTATAAAATGATTTTTTAAGCTTATATTTATAGTGAGTAGATGGCTTACTCCTTCATCTCACTACTTATGCATCCATGAACTGTTAATTAATACTTTTGCAGTAATTACAGAATATTTTAAATATACATTATTCTTCTGAATTTTAGAAGATCAGGAATTTTTTATTAATTTAAAAGGATAATAGGACTGACCCACACTTTCATCAACTCTTTAATAAAGAGGTGCTTTTTTAGATCATTGAAATTTTTACATTTTGATTGCGAGGAATAATAAAAAGTCTTTTTTTTCATACTTTTTCCCATTTACTCTTCTAAGCTGGGTCACCATTGTATCAAAAGGGGTCATTGTTCTCCATAAAAAGGTGAGTGATTGCCTGCGAGTATTGATACAAGGGGAACTTACATCCTAACTCTTTTGACTCCTGGCATGCAATTTTCTTTTATACAGAGGTCTGTGGTTTGTAAGATAAATTTTAATTCCTTTTAGTTTCTGCTTCTTTTCCACCACTTTGTTACATTCCTAGGAATATTCAACCCAAATAATTAGATACCTCTTTTCTGTGGAGCTTCTCTCAGCAGTCCTTGATATGTGGCTGCTGCAAAGCAGAAAAGAAACAAGAGTACAAGTTTTTAGATGAGCAGTAAGGTGTGGAAAATCCAAAGGCTAGGTCTGTAAGGAGAGATGAGGCCTTACAATTGACCAGCTGATACAGTTAGAAAATAATTAGATTCATAGAGTCTTTAGGGTTGGAAAGCAGCACTAAGATCATCAAGTCCAACCATCTGTCCAGTACCACCATGTCAACTAAACCATGTCCTGGAGTGACTCCTCTACACAGCTTTTGAATACTTCCAGGGATGGTGACTCCACCACCTCTCTAGGCAGCCTGTTGCAGTATCTGACCACTCTTTCAGTGAAGAAATTTTTACTAATATCCAATTTAAAACTTCCTCAATACAACTTGAGACCAATTCCTGTCATCCTATTGCTACTTACTTGGGAGAAGAGACCAGTCCCCACTTCACAACAACCTCCTTTCAGGTAGCTGTAGAGAGCAATAAGGTCTCCTCTCAGCCTCCTCTTCTCCAGGCTAAACAACCCCAGTTCCTTCAGCTGTGCCTCATAAGACTTGTGCAAATAGATCCTTAACAAGCCTTGGGCACTTCCTCAGGTCTGAAGTAGAATTTGCAGCTTTCACACTTGACAGAAGTACAGATCAGTTGCCTTGGAGTGTAATTGATTAAGCTTGTTAGAAGGATAGAGAGGAAAAGAGGATTGATACTTGTGGAGCAGGGCAATACTATTTAGAGGAGAGAGAGAAGGGAACACAAGAGGAGTAAAAATCAGTGGGCATGGAGAGTTTCTGCAGGACACCCACCACATGCTGCATGACCTCAACCTTCTAAAGCAGTAGGCCCGCTCCTGCTTAAAGGCAAGCAGTACGCTGCCAAGGAGATGCCTTCATGAGGAGTAGAGGGCTGGTGGAGAGGTATAGGAAACAGTGAAATGGGTTAGAAATAGTAAATATTGTTAAAAAGACTAAGTCACTGGCAGCAAATTTGAAGACCGTAGAAAACATCCCATGTATCAACAAAGTAGGGTCTGGATGGTTCTTTCCATACTTCACCCTTTAAAACTCAAGTTAACTTTCCCATGATGTAAAATATATCTTTGCATAATCTGCATGTGTGTATAAGTAGCGTGTCTTGGCTTGTGCATGATGTGAAAAAGTATCTTTGGATTGCTTCACATTCCAATTTTTAATACAGGGTTTTTTTTTAATTTTACCCCTCTTAAGGTTTTCTTTTGTTACTTGTTTTTGTGTAAAAGCAAAGAGTAAACCAAGACAGCATGTACTGTACTTAAGACATCCAAATAATGGCAAACTGAGTCGTCTGTTGTGGTGCACATAAAACTGTTTGTGTAAATAGTTTATTTTCCTGTGTCGTAGCTGGATTGATTCACCACAAGTTATGCATGTTCAGGAATCTTGTTAGACTGCATAAATGTCAAGGCTTGAGGCACAAAGGCTTGGTGGAAGGAGCCTCTGGTCTGGTCCTGGTTAAATGTGGCTCTCAGACATGAGTAGGTGATTTCTACCAAGCAGTTTGTTTATAAATCTCTATTTGTGAGTTATGCACTAACATATGATACAAACCATGACCCAGTGCATGGAACTGAATAGGTTGTGCAAATATTTCCACAGAGCAAACAGTGAAATGGGTTAGAAATAGTAAATATTGTTTAAAAGACTTAAGTTGTTTGCATCTCAGTAACTGCCCATGGCAGTGCTCACCTGCTCCACATTCATGTGCTTAAGGATACCCTTAATTTTGGCTCCCTTGCACTTCCCACAGCTGTCTGACCATTTCTTTCTGTTGGCCCAGTAGTGAGAGGTGCTGGGTGGGGTGTTCCTCCTGACTGCAGTGAGAAGGTAAAATGAGCTGTGTTTGACCTGAGTGGGTCTTTTGCTTTTATGCTGTGTTCTTGGCTGCCTTGTGCTTTTGCATAATACTGTTTCTGCTCTTTGAGTTGCTTCCAGAGCAGCTAGTAAAACACAACAAATAAGTGCAGCAAATTATAGGAAGGAAGTGGAATAGTCTACCATGGGCTACGTTTAAGTTGGTGTGCTGAGAAACACTTCGTGATCCCAGTCAACCTTTGCTTTTGATTCTGTATTAAGGTTCAAAGGTTTCTGATTCCCCTCTGTACCCCCTTTCTTCAGGAAAGAAAGTCATGGGTGAAGACTGGGCGGTGTAATATGTTTTGGCTGTCGTCCTAGTCTCTGCAAGTGAGCAATAAAGTACTCTAAGATGCATCACAATACAGCTCTACTACTCAGTCTAGACACCATTACTTAGGCTGGATGCAACACAATTAAGGACACTGAATCATTTAAGATTGTCTTTTCACAGGAAAGTATATGGGATATAATTAAGGGACACACTTGTTTGCAGTATTCCTGCAAGTTCAGTTATCATCGAAGCATTTTTCTTCCTTAAAATTATATATATCTTTAGTGTTAAAGGTTTGTGATGAGGATTTATTTAGGCCTGTGAGTGTTTTTTCTGAGGTTGCATACGGATTTTACAAGCAAATTTGGGATGGGAAAAAGTATTTTGTTTTTCTTCCTTCCAGAATGATATACTAAACTTTGTCATCTCTTTGCCCAGATAAACTTCTGGGTGGTAGACTAAGGAGATGAACTTGGGTGTTTTAAGCAGAATTCAACATGTATGAAATGCACATCCTGTGTTCTTACTCATGGGATCTAAATTAAAAAAAAAACCCAAGCCAAACACACACAAAAAACCACCAAGAGCTTTCCCCTGCCCTTCCCACCCCCCTCGCAGATATGAAGTCTAGAGGAAAATCTAGTTATCAGCAGGTTTTGAAAATACATGAATGTAAAAGCCCTACATTTTACAGGTGGAGGCATACATCAGGTAAGAAAGAATTTGAGAGTATCTTTAGCTGTGATATGGTAAAAGAGCGTCATCCGGATCTTACTCTGGGGTGGGTAGGTGCTGCCATTTCTGTATTCTGTGCGCCCTTCCCTCACCATTCCAAACATTGCTGGGGGATTTTTGTTTATATTCTTTGTGCTAAGGACAGTAGGGCCAAGAATCTGGCCTACCAATGGAGGGATGTGTGGTAATATCTATTAAGTGCAAAATACTTTACTAAAGGAAAGATAGACTAGCATTAGATAGATGCTGATGTATGCTTGCAGATAACTACATGCCGAGTTTATATTGAAGTCCATTTGTTTCTAATGGAGAAAGGAGTATGATTTGATATGGGTACACAAAAAAAACTTGACAAATCAAGTATTTTACCCGGTATGCCCTGATGTGTTATGTGCTATGAGTGGAGTAGCAAGATGCATTTTCTAAACAGAAGGGAGAAGTGCTTACAGATTTTTGCAATCTCTTACGAGTTACAAAGTAAAATCCATTTCACTGTTCGCGGCGCTGTAACTCCTCCCTGGACCTTTATAGTTTATGTATGTCTCGTAAAAGGTCTGTGGAGCAAAGAAAAGCATTTGTTCAGGCACGCTTCTGCTAGCTCTGATTTAAGAAGGGCAGGTAGCGGCCACGGCTGTAATCTGGCACTCTGGGTTTTGCTGTGGCCTAACGACCAGGGTCCCAGCCCGCTGCAGGCCCTGGTGTGAACCTTTGTGGTTTTCTTCATGTAGCACATCATCTCCCGTCACCTGTGCGAGCTATGCTTGTGTGACAGTACAGACAGGCTGTTTGACACACAACTGAAGGAAAAAAGACATTGCACTGGAAAATGTATCGGCTCCACCCAGCTGCTGATTCTTTTTTCTTAGTCTTCATGGTCTAAGAGCACTTCTTACTTCGGGGGCAGTTCTTCTTGTGAACGTATCACGCTTTCTGCCACAAAGGAGGAGTGCTGCTTTGCTTGTGTGCTGGGCTGCAAGGTCATCCAGTGCTTCCTGTGTGAGGCTCTCTACCTCTGGGTGTTGAAATTAAGCACAGTGGAGACCTGAATGCAATTCGTCTGAGCAGCTGGGCACAGAGAAATGACTTACAAGTTTGCTGTGTTCTGATTTCTGTAAATCCATGTCTGGATTCCATTATCACATAATTGCAGTTGGACATAAGATACCCCTAGAAAACAGTTGTGACCAAAACAGTGCGCTAGGAATGGTCTACTGCTATCGACATGGGTGTGTTTGAGTAGCGGCAAACCAGTTGAGAAGGAGATTTGTCTGCACATACAACTAAAAGCCAAGGACTTTTTGATCATGAGAAGTAAGATTTTGTGTAGTCTCTCTGTGCCCCAGGTTCACTTTCCTTGGGCAAATTACTGAAGTCAGCAATTTCAAACTTAGGAGACTGGAGTTAGGTGTTGACAGCCATCTTTAAGTACCTAAATAAGTGGTCTCATTTTAAGAGGTCCTGAGCACACAATTCTTTCTGACTTCAAAAGAAGCTGCAAATGCTGTGTCCACTTTGATTAATTGAAAGGCTGACCATCAAAGTGAAATTATGTTGCCAAGCTAAAGGAAAAGAAATAAAGAGTTAGCACACTGTATAAATCAATCGCAGATCAGAGTTTACTGGGTATAAAATGTACAGCATCTTATGTGCCCTTTTGTACTTTCTGAATCTCACTGGGCCCAAAACTACAACAGAAAACCCCTCACGGTTTGTGAAATATGGTAATGCCCAGAAACATTTGCCAGTTTAGCCACTGAAAAATAGATATGGCTGCTCAAAATTTATACTGTTTGCAAGGGCCTTAGGTGAAAGGAAAACGAAATTTTAAAATGCTTATTTTTTTCATTCAAAGGTAATGTCTTAAATCCTTGAGAGATGAACAGCCTACTACCTTCCCCTACTTTGATCGATCTGTCTTTGAGGTGTGATTTACACCTTATTATAGTACTTCAGGTTACGGCCTCTGTTCCTGAAAGTTTTGCAGAGATAGGTGTCTGGGGAGGGAAAAAAAACCCGGCCTTATAAGTGCCCTGGTGGAAGGAAAGGCTCCTCTGTGTGTATATGTGTGTGTGTATGTATATGTATATATATATATATGTATGTATGTGGGGGTGTGAGCGGGCCGTGTTTGCCTGCCCTCACAACAGAGGGAACGCTCTGTAGAATGGAAACTTCAGCTGGGGATTGAATAACTCATGGCATGTAAAATCATGGAAAGACGTTTCAGAATTTGTTAATGCCATTTTTTGAAGAATTCTGGTTTTCTTTCAGGCTTATTTTACCAACTCTTATATCCTTATTGTGATTTCTTGGTTATCAGCAAGTACAGGCATCCAGTGTGCCAGGTTTAAACATGGTGTCTGTGTCACAGCTACGTGTTTGATAGAGAGAAATGCAGACTGAGGAATCGTCAGTGCTGTAACTCAAAATTACTATAAATTAATCTCAAAATTAACATTCAGTAATGAGAAATGGAAGGTTACGATTTCTCCCACAAATGTATCACCTTCCTCACCTTGGTGGCTTTTTATTGCTACCACCCAAATGCTGATCTGCAGCAATACTTTTGTAGCCCTCTCATGCATCAGAGGCTTCCCCCACTGTGGTGCATGGGTGAGGAAACAGGAATTGCTTCCATCCTTTCCTGCCTGGCTTTCAGTATCAGGAAGGTCTGTGTGAATTTGGAAATCTCTCTCTTTTATCTTCATTCTCTCCAGTACTTTTGTATACAGCTGAAGGCTAGGTGATAAATTTTCGTCATGGCTCTTTTATATTGCTGGAGTGCACTACCGTTATCTGATAAGATTAGTAAGTCAAGCAGCATGAATGATTATTAAAAATAATTGTTTGTTTATATAAATATGACAGCAAAATAGGTTACTCACACAGGCCAAGTGACCCAATTATTCAGATTTTGAATGTGTAGAGATCTGTTATGTTGCTGCACTTTAAGGAGAGAAACCCTTTTATTCTGTGTGGAACTGCTGAGTAAGTTTCTTTCTTTCTGCAGTGCTAGTACCCTGATGACGGGGAACCACTGCAAGAGTTTGTTGATACTACAATTCATATTTTTGTCTCTAGAAGAGAGATATTTTAACCCCCTTAATAAGTGACCATTTCCTTTGCTGTATGCTGTTCTATCTAGATCTTCCTTTCAGAAAGTTCAGATATATGTGATGTCACTAATGTCTCAACCCGAGCCTTCCATCGCTCCTATCAGGTATTTTCTGCTGCTTGCTGTAGAGCTGGGTTTTGGGATCCCAGGCTTAATCTCAAGCCTAATGCGCAAAATAAAAAAAAAAGAAAAAAAATATGTACACATAGCCTCATTAACCATTCTGAATTTCTTTGAAACACTTGGTTTAAATAGGAAACTACCCAAACTGAGACAGCTAACATTCTCAGGACATGAGCAGGTTTTTTTGGTTGAACATAGTGTCTTGTAGCTTAAGCATTTCGGAAAACCTACAATGCAAAAAAAAAACCAAAACAACAAACCACAACCAAACTGACCCCCAAAATGACAACAAACTCCCAGAAAAGCATAAAAACCCGTGTGATTTAATCTAAGCTTCAGTATATTAGTGGTTTCTTGCTCTGCCATTCAGGTTGATCTGTAATGAAACAATTTTGATGGTGCAGAGGTCTGTAAAAAAAATGGGGCTTCCTCTGCTGCTTCCTGTTGAACAGGAGCAAACAACCACACCGTACTTTGCTTGAAGTTGTGCAAAGCCCATCTTTATGTGTATCTCCCCTGACAGGCCTTTATTGTGCACCTCAGGGTCAGCTGCCGGACGCTGCCTTTATTCAGATAGAGAAACTGATCCCTGTAGTCAGATTTAAAAGAACAGGCTGCTGCCCTGTTGACATCAAGTATCTCCAACCCTAAGGAAAGCTACCTCCTAGTTCGAGATCTCCAAGCACGGTTTCATTACTCTTCATTTCCTCCAGAAACCTAGCTGAGCGACAAGTGAGCTGTTGAAAAATATTTTATCAGTGTTTTCTTTAAAGAATATGGATTTACTAAAACTGAAATGTTCTGAGGAAGTGCAAACTTGTGAGTTGTTTCCTGCCCTCCTACCTGGCCAATTGTCTGAGACTTTATGGCAGCTTTTGGAGGAAATCTTTCTGAGGCCTCTGGGGCCTACGCTGCACTAGGCCGCTGAAACAGGAGCCCAGCAGCAATGGTTGCTGCTGGGAAATGTCAGCCTCCTGTCAGGAAGACCCTGAAAAGTTAACTTCATCTAGGGAAATAGGGCCACTGGACCTTATACAGTGGACTTTACAAGGGATTCCTCTTTTCTGAGCTTGAATTTCAGTGCAGTTCATCCGGCTTGTAAGCATGCTGTTGTAAAGTAAGCTTCAAGGTTTAGAGACTTCAGATGTGGGGGTTACTCAACCTTCCCTCAACCATGAGACCAAAGAATCTCATAGAATGGGAATAGCCAGTGTTTAGGAAAGGTGTATGTGTGTGTGGGTACCTGTATTTTTATGTATCTTGCTTAGTGGAATGGTGCTTCTCGGGGTAGGGTCACACTTTCTACACACTGCAGATGTTACTTAAAGTACTTGGTGGTAAATGAAATAGTTCTGGTATAAAAACGTGTACATAAACCAGTTTCAGGGGTTTTTTTTCAGAACATTGAAGAGGCTTGCAAAGAAAATGATGCTTGGTGTTGCACTGGTATTTATGTATCTCTGTTTATGTGTGCAAAAAGTGCATGCAGTAGGCTCGCTTTGTTTTTTGTTGTTAGGTTTCTCAAGTATGTCGATGCTGACCTTTCTTTACAAGGCAGGCTGTTGGGGGGCCTGAAAAATTCTGGGAGCACTCAGTATTCAGTTGAATTGAAAGATGTGTTCTTAAAACAAGATATTTTTTTTCTTTACTTTGATTTGAATTTCTTATTATTTATCAATAACACTAAAAAAAATCATAACCATATAGTTTGTAATGTTGTTATTAACTGAATTTTCCAGTAAGCCACAGGTGGTCTACAATAAGCAAGACTTTCTCTTTTTTTTTTAAAAATACACATAGATAAACATTCAGGCTAGATTCATACATAATTAGAATGCCTTCTAAATTTATTTTGTTGCAATTTTAAATAGTTTCTGTTCTTAAAATTCCTTTTTATCTGCAAAAATAAATATAGCTGTTCCTCAGGGCTTAGCCTATTTCCCCATATTTGGAAATGCATAGTTTGTCATGTTCTATAGGGAGTTAGCCCTATAAAATCTAGTGTTCTTGGTCTAGCAATATTGCAGGATTGGTGGGTGGGGGGATGGGAACTAAACCTAAAAATAAAAACCCCACGCCTAAAACAAAACCAAAAAACCAAACCAAAAGACCCATAGCAAAATCTATAAAAAGTATATGGCTCTTCTGTGTTTAATTGTCCCACTAGCTCTTCAGATATTTGTAGAGGGCTTTAATTATTTAAAATTTATATGACATTTTACAATTTCTGCTATTTTATACTCTGAAAAACTGGTTACTTTCATGTCTGGAATCACAGAGAAATCATATGAACTAAATATTACATTCTTGCCATTGCTTTTATGCATAGCATGTTTAGCATCGAACTAAAATCCGAGCAGAAAGCTCATCTTGAAAGAGACTACTTAATTAAAAATTAAACGATGAATTAAAACTTAAATTATGCAAAACTAATAAGGTACGTTACCAAAACCAACAATTAATATGCTACAATATACAGAAAGAAAATGCTAACGTTTTTACTTTTGTTTCATGCTTGCCTTGCAGCCTGCGTAGTCTGCAGGTTTGGGATTCCTCATCTTGAAGTATTTGGCACATCTCAATTAAGATATAAGTCAGTGATATTTAGGCTTGTGAATTTTGCAAAACTCATCTGAGATGAAAACTTTGATAATGTAACTGGAGTCTGTTATAAAGTGGGAGGAACCAGATTATTTTTCAACTAATGCCGTACCGCTTCTGTATATAAGATTCAAATCAGTGCGTCGCATCACATTGTGAAAATCGATAGAGTAAAAATGGACCCATTGACAAAAATTGCAGTTTAACCTATTGCTCTAATTCTGTGCTATAAAGGGTTTATTTTTTACTGAAATTGCTTTCAACTAATTGCAGATGCTGAGATTCTGCATACTGTATTGATGTGTGCATACATTTACACAGTCCAGACTAAGCACACCTTAAAATTCTGTGTTTTGCCATTTAAAGGAGGTATTCCCAAAGTCCCTGTGTCAGAGGCACAGAACATGATTTCCTTAGCGAATGTGGAGGTATGAGCCTGCACCTCTGAAATGCTAGAGTGGCCGAATGCTAGACATGCTCTAAAATACCCTAGGCTTGACTGTAGCGTAAGCACAGGGAGACATTTCTAGCAGTATCTGCTGGTTTTTTTCACAATTGTATTCTTCAAGCTGAGTAAAGCTTAGTTGACTGAAGGAAAGGAATTAGGGAATTAAAGAAAACCATCTGATTAAGTTAATTATGAAGCCTGAATCTAATACTTTATTATTGCTTTACACTGGAAGGTGGAACTACCTTTGCATTTACATTTTCTTATATTTTAGTATTGCATAAAGCAATATTAGCTTTTAAGGTTTCCTGTCAGGTATCTTCAGCACCTATCTGTAATTTTCTCTCAGGTCTTGCTAATTTAGGCTTTGTAGCTACGTAAGTAGTTGTTTCTCTGGCTCTATAATTTAAAAGTTTACATTAAAAATAAAATCAATACGGGGATAAAAGCATGAAGGGTACAGCTAAAATAATTTATAAGAGCTCTATTGGTGATGGAAATCTGAGGATTGAATATTGTGTATAATACAGGCAATTAACTGAGCTTCTTATAAGGAAAAATACTGCTCTTGGTGTGGGGGATGGAAAGAGGAGATCATGGAAGCAGTTACAGCTCTCTAATTTTCTGGGTTGAGCTATGTTAGCCCTGGCATAAATTGCAGCAGCCTAGAGGTACATGTGCCATCTGAGGATTGTGTTCTGCCCTGACATCCTTGTGAATGTGTTGGAGAGGTGTGGGGGAGAGAGAGAAAAGGCACTGATGTCTGCTGGGGGTTTGCTCTCACCGGGAGGTCTCAAATTTCCTCAATCATCCTCTCGCACGTCAAATACAGGCTTTGGTTGATTTGCACAACCTAAAGTCCAGCAGAGCCAGTTGTGGTAAGAAAACTGGTTTGGTATTTAACCTGAGTGATTTTTCTTACTTCTGCGTTTACTGGGTAAAAGTTCTCTCTTCAACAAAATGAAGTGCTTAATCTGCTAACACAAAGAGTGAAACCTGAATAAAGATTGACTTGGATATAATCTTTCTAACTGCTCTTGATGGACATCTTAAGATTCCGCTTAATTTAATTGAAATCTTAAACTCTCTTTTTTTGGGAAGCTCTTTTCTTTTATGTCCATGGTTAAGTGAGCAAGGCAATGACACGCTCCCTTAACAACTGTTCGGGAACCATTGGGCTGATTGACTAATGTTTCTGCCCTTTTTACGCACTTCTGATGTTCCATCATGGCTTTCTCCTTTCTGTGCGTATAAGTGGATTTATCTGAACGGTAATAAGCCAGATGGTTAGGTGGTAGGCCAGGTATTTTGAAGGTAAGCATATTCTTTGTCATAGAGCCACGTTAGCCAGGAGCTCTGCACCACATTTCAAATCCTTCAGCAGCCTCCCCAGGAGGTGGCAGCTGTAGAAGCCTAATGGATATCATCACCTTCAACTGTCAGCTCCTTTTTTCCTGTCTGTCATGACTGTTTACTTCTGATCATACCAGTTGACATTTATGTGTCACAATAGAAAACTGAACCAGTGCAGGAGGAAAGGCGACACTGGGTTTGCGGTTACTTCTTGTATCACAACAGGCAGCTGGCAACTCATTAACACCATGTGGAGTGTCAAGAATATAGTATATTAAATAAAATTAATGCCTACAGGCGCTGGATATAAGGAGGTGGCCATAACAGACAATGAAACCACATGAACAGTTGGAACAGGAATAGTCGAGGCGACTGATTTAAAAACCAAACAGATAAACAAAAAAAAAGGCAAGGGGGAGGGCTGAGTGTCTAGGCCAAGGTGCATGAGCATGAAAAGCCTTTGACTGTCATTCCATGTCATTTTCATATTTAGCCACTGAAGAAAGACAGGTGGCACGGGAAGATTCTGCCTGGTGTTCGGTGACTTACTGGAGCCTGTGCACTTGGTCGCAAAGGTAGTGTTAAGGTCCTCACAGGTAACCATCCACCTTCTCTTCAGCCATTATCCAACAGTGAGCGTGAGCGTGGAAGAATTACATCCAGCCGTGGGGATCCAGGGTGGGGACGTTTGGCTGAGTGCCGTGCTGAGAGTGATGAATAGAGAAGTGTTTTTCTTCAGAAACAGCTAACGTGGCTTTATGCAAAGCATTCTCTAAGTCCTTTCTTCACGTTCTCCGGAATGATCAGTCATCTTTTGTATGCCATGGCCTGCACGGGCCATTTGCCATAGACTTTGCTCTATTGGCAATTCTTTCTTCCACCTCCTGTCTCGTGACAGTGCCTGCTTTGGCTAAGCCATGGTCCTAATTTTAGAAGGTAAAACAACCCGAAGTATGTGCATAGTGAGACAGTTTGCTATAATACAAGACATTTCATCTCAAATAATCTCAAACTTAGAGAAGGTATTATATACAAACATTAAAAAAAGCCCAAACACCCAGTAGTCAATAATCTAAAAAAAAATTTTTTTGTTCCAGAATTTTAAAACATAAATTATCATTAGGATTGTTTTACTTAATGGGAGTTTTAGATAATATTTGGATTTCTCTACTTAAATATTTTGAATAGGTGGGTTCCAGTTGTTCTACAGAATACTAAAATACTACGGTGCACTGCAGGGAATATAGCAAATGTGTCTGATGGAAAAGACAGGTAGCTTTCAGTACACAAAATGTCATTGCCATCGCAAAATTTTATCACTCACTGGACATCATAAAACACTGAATTTCCCTTTAATTTAAACAGGCAGACCCTGTAGACTGAAGATAAGATCTCTTCAGGCACTCTGGTTGCAGTGCTGTAGCTGCTAGTAGTATATGTTACTTTGTGTAAGTTCAACAGGCAAGAATATACAAAGCACATCAGTCTTCTGTGCTATTAAACTGATGGAAGAAGAAAAAAATAACAAAAATTAAGTCTTTTTGTTAAACTGCTTACAATTTCCCATAAGAAAGAGGGAAAAATATTAAAAGCTGTTCATTGTTGTAATTAAATTGTTAACAAAAATGAATCGTATTGTCTTAAAAAACCCAACACTACCTGCTTTGATTTCATCTTTTGGCAGTTTATTTTATGCATTTATTATTCATTAATTAGAGTTCCTACATATTTGCCCTTCTTGCCTGATTGCCTTTGCCTTTTATAGCTTACGGTGAGCTTTCCTTGCCTTTGCATTTGAGATGAGCTGAGATAGCCACCTACAGTGATTGCGTCAGTTCCCTTCATAATTTTTATTAATCTTCACTCAGGGTTGGGTTGTGGGGTTGTTTTTTTTCCCCCTTTAAAGAAAACCGAGGTCTACTATATTTCCTTTAATTTTTTTTATGTTCTCAGGATTGTCTGCCATTCTAGGTGTTTCCTTAATGTCTGTTCTCTACTCAGGGTGGCTGGGGCTCTTTTCCGAGCGTGTGGCCCTGCTAGAGCCATGCACGCTGCTAGAATAATGTTCTCTGACTTATGTGTGACAAACAGGTCAGGTTTTCAGAGGCTGCAGGGCGATCGTGGTGACCCAACTATTGTCGTGGGCTGGCTGGCTTGCTGACAGCGGAGCAGTTGAAGTGACATGCAGATGGCATAGGGGCATTGCTGCCTTTCTGGTGTGGCTACTGAATTTGGGGGATCTGACGATGATGATATAAGTACTGTTTTGTGTTTCTTATTACGCTGTCAGAGATGTGAGGACCGTCAGCTGGTAGGTAATGAAGTGAAATGAGTAGTTGTAATGAAATGAGTTGTAGTTCAGGCTTCCAAAAACTCCTGACGTACAGCTTTTAAACATTTTCTGTATAGCTGGAAGAGGTAAGGCAGCTGTGTTCAAATTCAGCAAGGAAACCACTGAGATGTTTTAGTTTTCCAATTAAATTACATCTCAAATGATGACACAGAATGAGAGAAAAGTGTAACTGCACATAAACATTTGTTTATCTGGGAGGAGAACTGTATTGGAATCAAAAGGCTCAACAAAACTGTTTTAATATTAGGTCAGCTTACTGTATTGCTGTTTATTAACAGATCAAAGGGGGTACTTAATGAATTTGGAGCAGTTTGTAGTATTTACATTGAGAATTATATTGCATTTTACAGTGATGACATTCTTTCATTCTGTGATAGCAAAGATAGAAAAAATTAATCTTGCATCAAACATAAATAAATAAATAAAAAAAAATCTATAGGTGCATCCAAAAAGGAGAATATAAGATCATTATGTACTTTTTCATGTGCTAGTACAGAATTGCCAAGGACCAGGTATAGGTGGTCTGTCTGTGGCTCTGCCCTTTGCTCGGAGGAATGTGCTGTGGGTACCACCTACTCTTTGGGCCCCTGGGCGGCACAGACCCTGCTGTGCAGTGTCTTTATACAGCAAGTGACACAGGAGATGGCAGCTGATCATAGGGAGCTGTGTGACGCTCAGCAGTTGGTCACCACAGGACCTTATTTCACTGTTCCTTTGCCTTACCTTTTTCCTGGAGGCTGGTGTTACAGGCAGTTTAGATGCGCCATGGTGACCTATGTCTTGGGTCCGTGCGGCTGCTGCATCCACCATGCTGGCCAGAATGGCCTCACAATGTGAAAACACGGTACCTGAGGATCAGCACTTTGTTTGATATCTGGTGCTTTTTGTCCTTAGAGCACAACATCACCCTGCGATCTGGAAAGAAGGGCTTTGTTTTGTGTGACCCTGCATCCTCCCCACGTGCATCAGGGATCCCCCAGGACAGTGCTTGATGGGTCAGACAGGGTACAGGGAGGTGTGAGGGCTCCAGCTGTCCCCCCAGCGCAAGGGTGCCTTGCATAGGATGCTCTTCCCTACCTTAAGTTTGGCAAAGCCCTGAGCATCCTGTGGCCATGCAAACATAAACGTTCTGATTGACTTGGAAATAAATTTAGAATAGGAGCATCTAATTTCAATACATAAGTTACAGGTATCCCAGGAGTGGACTCATAAGCCAATACAACTCGTAAGGCAATTTCCTCTCCCCTCAGATGAGCTCTTTTTGTTAAAAATATGACTTCATTCCCGCTGTCTTTGCTCAGGTTTATCTGGAGAAAGACCACCACAGTTCTAGTTTCTTTTTCTCTCCCTCTGTTCTGGTCGTCCGTGTAATCTTACAAGAACAATTATTTCTGGTGATATTTTATTGACAAGTTGCTTGAAAAATGAGATGATGTCAAACTACTCACAGCTAGTTGCTTCATTAATTTGTATAATATACAAATCAATTTATAAACATGTTTACTTAAATTCAGATGAAGATAAATGGAGAGTACAAACAGGCATAAGGATAAAAAGTTTGAAGATTCATTTAGTGAATGTCTCTCCATCCTTCCAGTCCATTGAATAAAAATGTAAATCAGTGTAACTAAATCCTACTGCTAAATGCAGTTTTTCTTTCTTTTTTTTTTTTTTTTTATTGCAGTAAGCACTGAAAGCATGAAGGTACAAGATGTAAGTAGATTTTTGTTCTAAAAAGAAACACCCTCTGTTTTGAGGAGTACTTTTATTAAGCTAACTGTCATATCCTTGACGATAAGCACGCGTTTTAAAACGGTTTTGAAATGGAGCATTTTGTAATTTGGTAATGAATAGCGCTGTCGGTTGTTACGTACTGACTTGATTCAATTTTAGGAAGGGGGAGCTAACCACGTTAGGTATTTCAAAGCACAGAGTATTCTTGGGGCTTGCATAATACAAACGAGCATGGGTAGTTTCACTGTAGCCTGAACCTGTCCTTTTGAAGGCGTTTGCTATTTATTTCAAAATAAAAGAGTTACTGCGGAGACACCTGGGCTTGTGAGGAAGAAAAGGGATGCTGACACCTGGCAGATAGTTTCCTGGCGACATCACAGGGTCTAAAATATTGGGGTGGACAGTGCTTCTTTAAGGTAACGCGTACTCCATGCGGTGCCGCACGCTTTAAAGCTACGCCTGACTTTTGCCCGTGACAGCTATTGCGCTGTAAGCTATCGGAGACGCGTGTCGCTTCAGGTGTGCTCCCAAAGCCTGTAAAGAATCAAAGCATCTTGGCCGGTCGGCAGTCTGCCTGATGACCTTTTTCTCGTGTAGCTCGATGATGGGTTGTGAAGGGGAGAGCTGGTTACAGTCAGGACTGGGGGGACCTGCCGCGGCGTGACGGCAGGTTCAAATCAAACCCAATAGTTGCTTCTTGTACTTTCTTCCCATGTCCTGCCAGCTTGCTGTATGGCTGCCACAACGGTAACCCTGTGAGTGGCTTGATTGGTGAGGATTTACATGTGTGCTAATTAGAGTGGAATAAATGATTGGCTGTTTGCTGCATCGCCATAAAGGGTGCCCAGATGTACACACTACGTGAACATAATGTGCACGGGCATGGCGCATCAAAGTTTGTCAGCTGCATTACCTCAGCAGGCTTAGGGCCTGTCGGAGAGCATTTGCTGATAACCGTCCCCTATGATTTAGTGTCTGACTTGGTGAAAGTGAAGGACCTCAAAGTACTGCCTTGGCAAGGGAATTCCTGATCGTTTAACAAAAGTAATGAACGAGCTAAAATCTGTCAAATGGGAATGGAAAAAAATAAGTTTAGGGCGAGAAGCGAGAGGTCTGAACAGAATAATTCTCTGTGCTCAGAAATAGTTCGGAACATAACACTAACTAAGCATCAAATTAGCTGCTGCAATTAACAATAGACACTGAACAGAGTGTTTAATTATGCTTAATTTGTTGTGATACAGCACAAGTCTTCAGTTATGAAAATCCCCCAGATGCCCAAGTATCCCCTGCATAGCTGAAATGCACTAAACTTTGCACACGTGGTTAATTTAACAAAGAAAATACAGAACATTGCTTTTAATTTTAAAAATCTGCTTTAGATGAAGGGAAAATAAATTTACATTTGATCATTTTTTTGAATTGCTCTTAAAAAATAAAGCAACCGGGCTCTATCTTCTTTCACAAAAATATATAATTAAGACAAAATCCCACACGTATCGTATTTATGCACAAAAATCGGTAATATCTGATTACTTTGACAAGTAATTCTGTACTTACATGTTCACAATATTGATAATGTATTAATGTACAATGATTAAATGGTTAAGCTGCCATATTAAAGTTATGAGCAGGAACATTTATCCAGCATAGCTAAGCAGGAACAAAGACTGTCCATTTACAGATGGCATTATTCAATCTCTGAACTGCTCAGAGATGTTAGCGTTACAGCATTGATTCTGAGCTCTGATACTGTGCCTCACTCGAATGACCCAATAGAGTTAAGTGATAAGGTTAAGTTAATTACTGTATCTGTGCTATACAGCTTCCACATGATTACTGCTGAGAAAGATAGTGATTCTTCTTGCTTTAATTAAGCAAAAGAGAATGAAAAGATATAATTGGTTTTTATAATAATCCTGTCTTATATCACTATCAACAAGCATCATGTGTTTTTTCTACAACTTCGTTGCACGAATTCCTAGCAGCCAAATTTAAACAGTAGAATGTAGGAGTAAATTATTTAAATCCCTTTCCTAAAACAGAGTGTCAGCTAAAGAATTAAATAGTTAATAGCTGCACTAATACTTTTGTAGCACCAAAGGGCCTGTGACAGTAAATTGTGTACCAGATACGAAAAATCCATATTTGAGAGTTAAAGAGCATCTGCTATTTTTTTTGTATTTGTGCTATGTGATAAAAGCCATATATTTTAGTAAGTGCTTTAATTTTGCTTCTAATCATATATAGAGCTGCGATATGGTGGCTTTAATATTGTTTTATGAATACGAGTTTTAATAGTCTTTTATTTCAAATTCACTTACTAGTCGTCAAAAATCGCTGCCTTTGGTTTGAAGGTGAAAGGGAGTTGGAAAGGGTTCGGAGAAAAAACCTGAGCAGTCTCTTTTGGGATTATACTATGGGTTTGTGGGGTTTTTTTCCCTTCTAGTCATGCATATAATAAAACATATGTATATTGTGAGGTGTGCAAAAGCAGTTTTACGTTGAAAATAATGAATGCAGATGAAAGCCGGCAGTGAAAGCGGGAGAGAGATAGGAGGGAGGTTTTAGCCCTTCAACGTGTTAAGCCCTGACTCTGGGAACCGTTCTGCGGAGGTAATCCCTCATCTCTGTTCTGAGCTGTGCTAACTCTTGCAAGTTTACAAAGGCCTGCCTGCAGAGGTGAGGTTGTTTTACCCTGTTGTTGCTTCTAGAAGTAACCTCGCAAAACTGCTTCAGGTTCTCACCGCTTCTCAAATGCTGCCTTCTGAGCAGGAAGGGAATGAGTGTGTGTTGCCCGTCACCGTCGTTGGGTTGTGCGGGTGAGAAGCTGTTGGTGGTTAGTGTGTGTAACTGGATTTGCTGCAGACCTCTGTTCTGTTGCTGCCTTTTGGGTTGTTTTTAAATGTGATTGCAGTGTCTCAAACTGATTGTAGCAGGAATTCTGGTAAATATTAAAATAGCTGACTGCCTGTTTTCTTATTTATTTATTTTTCCCCTAATTGTGGGAAAGGACAGGTTATTATTCCTTCTTTTATAAGTAGGTGTGACTTTAAAACACTGTTGAACAAAATAAATTTGGGAAAAAAGCTCCATGCTGCATATATATTTTCAGCAAAGTAATTTGTAGTCCAGAGCAAGACACACATTCGTTACTAGGTGCTTTGATTATATTTTAATATTATTCTTTTATTCACAATAGTAAAGTTTTATCTTCTTAGCAGTGATTTGTTTGCAAATAGGAGGCATTGAGATTAAAATTGTGGCACTGGAGATTTTAAGCTGTTTGATTCCCTGTCTGCCTATGGACAACCACCTCTTATTTTGTAGCAGCACTGGATTAATTGGGTAGTTTCATTCCCCTAGAAGACTCAGATGCGATGGCATGTGGTTACAACCATACGTTGTTTTTCTCTGCAGTTCTAGTATCTTCTTCCTCACAAAAACACTTCCTTGAAGAAGTAAAGTCTTAGTATCTTAAGAGATAAAACAACTATGTCCAGTGTTTGTGGTACTCTTTTTAGATAGCAAGTGTGTTTAGAGGCTCATTGTGTGCTTACTAAAGATACGGTGAAACTGCTGTTGCAGGGCATCTGTATGAATAGGGACCTGCGGCTGCCACGCAAGGAGATCAAAGGGAGAACGCGGGAGAGGCAGTCCTAATTATCAAATCATAGCATTTATAAATAATATCAGAACAGTTAAGGATCTGTTTGAAGGTAAGCACTAGGTCTTGGACAAAAGTATGAAGCTACATGTAGCCAGTTTTAGGGAATCAGTTTAATTTTTGTCTCTGGTTCCATGAACTTGAAAATCTCCGTCACAGGATTTATTGGGCAACCGAAGTAACTAATCACCCTTAATTTAGGAGATACACTGAAGGCTGTGCTAACAAAGGAGATATTTGACTCACTCAATATACTGCTAAGGATCAAATGGGTTGGCAGATAAGATTCTGAAAAATTTTGGGGTTTTGTTTTTTTGGCTTGTGGGGTCACTGTATTTAGTTGTTAAGTGGGTGACCTGAGGATTTCCAGCTCTTTGGCTGTCAACCTGATGTCTTGTCAGCTTTGTAGTCAATTTTTAAAAGGTTCTTGATGTTTATTGCAAACAGATGCAGTGATATTTTTAACACTTTCCTTTGATTCTTTTGTCTTAATAAATATGTTCTTCATCTGGAAAGCAGAATCTCTCACCTGAATGTTACAGCTTGTGTTGGTGATGGGAAAGTAAAGTAATTGTGCCGAGTATGAAAAGGCATTTTTATGAGAGAATGCTCTGGGAAATTCAGTTCTCCATGTTATGGTAAATATTTTGAAAATTCAAAGAACCACCCAGATTTTGAGTTCTTAGTAAGTCTTTCTTTAGCTGTTTTCTACAGATGCTCCATGTTTCCTATCTGCTCTCATGCTGTTTGATTGCACAGACAATTTGACAGTGATGGACATTGCTCGTGCTTAGTTCTTTTTACAAACATTTCCAACATTTAACGTCTTGTAGGAAGATAAATGAACAGAGGGTGATTTTGGTCTGTGTGACAATTGAGCCACTCTTCAGAACTTTTACAGGTAGCGTGTAATACAGCAGAGCTAACAGCTGTGACTAAGCATAGCCCATACAGCATTTCTTCCCTGCTAGATGTACGATGGGTTAGCATTGTGTAATAATAACAATATTCTCTAGTTATGTGCTTCTTAATATATCAAGATGTTTACATATTTCAGCTGAGGTGGTGCTTATTTCATTAAGTCACATTGAGGAAAAGCAGCTTGAAAAGTTGCTTTCATATGTCAAAGTAATGATAAAATGAGTTTGAGGCCTTTATGATCAAGAACGTTTTTCTGCCTCTCTTTAATGATATAGAATAGTAATGACCTGCAGTTTCATTTATTCTTGGGAAAAGTATAATTGCAAAAATTAACTTGTCATACACCACAGCTCAGCAAAGTTACTTTCCTATAAGTCTGTGGTCACAGTATGTTTTTTTGCAATTCAGCATCTGGCTCTGTGGGGTACTGATGGCTTCTATGAAGAAAAGTACCAGGGTGAGCAATTAAATGTAAAATGACAGCATAAAATATGATCATTACGGTTATACAAAAGACACATTTATGAATTTTGCAGATAACTGTCATTTTTTCTACTCATATTTGCTCTTTCTTTGTTAGCTTAATATTTCTTGTGCAATTCATTTTTTTTCCTTCTAAAAAGTGAACAATGCCTTTTTAATTATCCTGACACTTGTTTGTGTCTTTCTTATTTGTCACATTTGAAGGCTAATGATACCTCTTTCACTTTGTTCTGACACTATACTTTCAACTCTATTTCAAAATCAAGGACTATTTTTTAAATTAACACGAAGGTTGCATGATGAGGCTGGAATTTCTTATGGAAATCAGTTTGTGTTGTGTTGATCGGATAATGTGCTGCACCTGAAAGAAAGATTAGCTGTGTTCAATTCTCAGGGGCTACCAGGCGATGTTTTGAAGTGTGCTTTTTGAATTTAGCTCGTGTTTCGTCATTGAAGAGAGAAGATTGGTCTTGATAGAAGTTATTTTAGCCGTATTAGGTATCAAAAATACCGTATAGATCTTTCTGTGTGTGTTTTCTTTGCGACTGTCTGTTTCCATACTAGAATAGTAATTCCATTCTTGGTGTAGGTGTTTAGATTTTTGTTGTCTTGGTTGGGAGAGTGTGTCATCTTCGTGGAATATGTATGTCGCTGCATAGGATGCTGAAAATGATTGTACTTCTTAACCTGTATTAGTTGGATATATTGAAGGAAAAGGAGGGTGGGGTGGGAGAGGGGGTGGGGAAGGAAGAAAAGAAACAGTGGGAAAGGGATCACAAACCCTTAAGGTTTCAGAGACCCACATTGTTCCTGTTCTCGTGCTCTCACTTTTTCTTCAAGAGTGCTTGCTAGTTTCTGCTGCTCCCACAAAGGAGTCTGCAGCAATACACCGCTTTATCTGCAGTTTCCAAAACCTTGGCACCCAGAGAAGGACAGTGGTAGGAAAGCTCTGCCCTTCTCTCTCAGAGAAGTCCTGACCTGCTTCCAAAACTGGGGAGGGCAGTCACCAGCATAGTTGGGTGATGCCATTGGAAAGATGTCTGTTCACCATGTATTTAGAAACCAGGCAAAACCCACCAGGACTAATTGTTCACATTTGTTGTCTCTGGAAAGCTAGCTGCTCTCTCCTTCCTTCCTTCCCCCCATGGTAGCTTTTCGTAAATGCACGCAATGCCCCCGAGAGCGTGTGCCTGGTAAAATTACCAAAGGACATTTAAATGCCAGAATGGGGGAGACAGTGTTTATCTTGGCAGTTCCTCTGTCGCCCCAGCTGCCTTTGACAGGGAGGATTAACGGAGACCCCCGGTGTTTAGAAGTGGGGGCGGAGGGGGTGGGCCAGCAGCGAGGTTTAGTTGGGGGGCGGCTGGGCTGCAGGTCAGGCCTTCACCTGGGGAAGGTCCCTTCACCACCACAGGTCAGGAGGAGGCAGAATCCCATTATGTTTGATGGGAAATATGAGATGCTTTAAGCAGCCCTCCCCTCAATTAAATTGATGGCACAGTAACCTGGCATTGATTCCCTGGTGATAAGGGAGATGACCCCACTTAAGACTGCGGAGAAAAAAATGATAGGAGCAGAGAGTATAGTTCTCAGTCAGCATTATGCGTATAAATGGATGGTACACAGAATTTAAAGGGCTAGGTAACTCAAACTGGAAATACTTGCATCACCGAGACCTTCCCTGTTACAAAAACTCTTCAAAGTTGACTGGCTTATAAGTAGCAATTTGAGATGGCGATGGAGATTTAAGAATCTTGGAGCGTTTCTATTTAGAGCACCTATTGTGTAATCTCCACAGTCCTGTAGCGTAGAGAAAGGTTTGTGATAAAAAGAATTGGAAATTAAAAGGGATAATATCTGTGGCAGACAGTCTCAAGGGGATTCAGTATCTCTCAAGCAAATAGGACTCCAATATAAGCTCCTCAACTGAGAATTTTATTAGGTACAAATAAGGGCTAATTTTTTACAGTTTATTTCTCTGGGAATATGAAATGGGAAACGTGAAGAGTCAGAATTAATTTGGAGAGAGAAAGGAAGAAGAGCTAGCTATCGTAGCATAGCTTAAAATCTACAATGCCACGGAAGCCTAATGGTGTTGGGGTGCAGACAGGAGGAGGAGATGGGGTTGCTGTAGCTGGGTAAGCCACATAGGTTTGGACAACTTGGCTGTAGTGTGTGAACCTGTTCTCTTTACAGGTTTGGTTTAGGTACTCATCTTGACGTAGATGAAAAGTCCTTAGGAAAACTTGTTGTCCCCAAAAGAACAGAAAAGGTGCCAGAAAAAGTCTTTGATTTAAATTGCACAAGTTCAATACTACCTGCCTTGTTCATTCATGTCTTTTAGGTTGTGTTCGTATCATGCGGTATAGTGCTGTGTGCAGAAACCTCAGCTAGCTCTGCTCCTCGATGCTCCACCAGGCCTAACATACCTTGTTCTTCCATTTAGCTAGTTTCCCTGGTAGAATACCTTTATAAGGTGCCTACACTGCTTCCAGCCACAAACCTTGCTCTGGATTTCCAGATCGACTGAGTACAAAACATTGTGTTATGCCATGCAGACCTACTCAGAACTGCTTGTGTTCCACTGACCGCAACATTTCCTGCCATCAAATATATATGCTGTTTCTAATTATTAATATGATGATGTATATCAAAGGTGGAACTGTACAACCATACATTATTGTAGTACCTGTTTGAATGCTTGGGTGAGGTCCAATAAACGCCTGGAAAAAAATTGTTCCCCAGCTTCCAAATGATTGGTTAGCTGTTGTATGAAGTGCTGTTTAGAGTGGTTGCTATTTGGAAATAACTGTTTGCCCATAGTAATATAGAGCAACAACTGAAAGAAACCCCAGAGAAAAACTCATAAAAGGGGACAAAAAAGTTTTCCTGCAGTGGAAGGGACAGATTTTGTGCTAATCTGAACTTGAACAATACTAGTATGTAATACTACAGCGTGATTCTCAACTGCTTTCTTTTTCTTCAGTCTCAGCTTCTTTTTTTTTTTATTAAGAAAAAATAAATTATTAGCTATTATGGTACCTCAGAAGTATTAACCAAGTGTAACTGATACAAGGATGTCTACAGAAGTGCCTTTAGCACAGTAGATTTGAAAGGTGCGAACTTGGTCTGCTCGTCTCTGTGAGGTGTTAATTCAGATGCCCAATGATGATGGTTTAAATGTCAATATTGTTAACTACTCTGTTATTCACGGGCAGAAAGGAGAGGGAAGAAAGACTCTTCTGCACAATTAACTGAACTGACATCTCTTTTTTGGTTCTACAAAAATTAGCAGTTGGGAGGTAGTGCTGTCTCCTGTCCTTTCTTTCCACATTCCAGGAAGAGTGAAGCATAAGCAGGCTTGTGAGGTCCATCAGCGTGTATGTGATTCTTCTGACAGGCATCGTCTGTTAACAGCAACGTTATCTACTCAGAGCAGAGTTTTACATAGGCAGAGCTTATTTTGCAAGTCACCTATCTAGTGGGCTTGAAGAGAGACTTTAGAGAAATTACCTATCTCTCCTCCCTTTTCAGCATGGGTGCCAGTTCCTAAAAAGTTGAAACCACAAAAGAATACATTTAGAGTACACATTTTATTTCACTCTGACCTTACTTTATTCATATCCACTAAGTGCAGTGTGGTTCTGGCTAAGCACATAGAGGCTCGCTTCATTCTCTTGCTCAGGAACTTGCCTCCTTCAGAGTGCACGTTGTTGAGTAGGTGTAATGGGCGTCATTTAACTTTCAAAAGGTAAGAATATTGCAGGTATTACCTTTTTAAATTATTACAGAGAAATCAATTGTTTGCTAGAAATCTTTCACTTTTCATTCTGTTTTCAAAAACTTCCACTGTCCAAGAGAAAATAATACATTAAATACAGTGGTTGCCTCTGCATCTCTTGCACAAATGAAAATGGCATAATTCCAAGGTTTTCAGTGTTGTATATAAAAGGAGAATTACTGTACTGCATACAGAATATATCAGCTTAGGAGAATGTGGCCGTAATGAGGAAAGAAAATCAAAGAAGTCACAAAGTTCAAAGAGTGAAAACCATGTGCTAAATAGTGCTGCTAGATGTCTTGTGGTTTTTTTTTTTTTCTTTTTTTTTTTACTCTGCTCTGTCACCTACTAGCTACCTGAAATGTGGGGCTCTGAAAGAAGCATATTTCAAATGTTATGTTAATGTTAAAAGTAAATAAGGGAGGAAAGATGATGTATTGTTTTTAAAGGTTTTGATGAAGATGACAAACATGTAATGAAATCTAATAACCCAGTCTAGAATCCTGCCTTTAGACAAAGCTATCCCAGTCTTGATTTACGTAATTGCCAGCATGGCAATGGCCCCATTCACTGTGGTGATTTGAAGCTTTCCTCTCTCTTTAGAAGAAAGGGAAATGAGTGGAAGACTAAAATGTTTTATTTTCCATTTGGCTAATGAAAGAAAAATAAATAGTACTTATGGCTATGGAACATACCTTGTCTTCAAGATCTCTGTTTAATGTTAGAACAGGTTTTTGAAGGAATGTTCAGTTTTCAGGGTTACCTACATAGGTTAAAAATTCTTGGTAACACAGAGCCTTCTGCCCTCAATAAACAAATGTACTTCTCTCTAAAACAGGTCTGCATTTGTGCTTATTATGAACTTTCCTCTGTCCCTGACTAAAGAAAATATGTTTATGACAGTAACATGGTTTTGTCTTGTAGAATGTACATATGAATAAGGGAAGATTTTGTAAGTTTATTAAATTAGATCAGCTTGAACAAAGGTGACTTGGAAGGTATAAGCTCCTAAGAGTTGTAATGGTTCAACTGATGATCTGTTTGATCACCTAAAGCTCTGCGATACGGTTTTGTGTGCTGTGGTTGCACCTGTGTTATAGAAACTGTTCTCAAAGGCAGAAGGCACAGCCGCTGCCACGAGGAGTTTGCATTTAACAGACACACAAATTAGGTTCCAAGATTAACCTCTGCCTCTATAACAGGTTAAAGCCCTTCACAAATTAGTGTCCTGGACCTCTGCCAAAGCACACTAGTGATTTGCTCTTGTGTACCTAAGCTCCAAGAGTGAAGGGTAGTGGACAACCCCGGTTTTATTGGAGATATTAATTTAATGTACTGATCACACATAGCTAATTCCAGTTATTGCCAAAGGTTGTGAACATAGCCTAGCTGTTCAGCCATACCACTTCTTAATCAAGGAATTCTGCAGATGAATTATGGTAACAGAGGATAGCCAAGATGCCAACTGTCTTGTCCATTTTGCACATGATAATGGTGGCTGGTACGCTTGGTTTCATTAAGAAACGTGGCTTTGTGGTCTGATGCTACTTTTAGCGTGCAGGTGAAGGGTGTCCACTCATTAAGACAAGACTGGGAGCAACTCTATCTTCTTAGCATTCAGTGCATCAGGGATGCGATGGTTTACAGGGCTTCATGTGAAATTGAGGATTAATTCTGGGTAAATCAAATATGGGATTGCATACTTTCACTTCTTTGCCCTCACAAATAGAAGAAACTAAAATATTAAGGATGGTGTGATATTTTGTGCTGTTTTTGGCTGGGATAGAGTTATTTACTTCCTAGTAGCCAGCATGAGGCTGTGTTTTGGGTTTGTGCTGATGACACAGGGATGTTTTAGCTACTGCTGAGCAGCGCTTACACAGAGCCAAGGCCTTTGCTGCTTCTCACACCACCCCACCAGCGAGTAGGCTGGGGGTGCACAAGAAGTTGGGAGGGGACACAGCTGGGACGGCTGACCCCAGCTGACCAAAGGGATATTCCATGCCATATGATGTGATGCTCAGCATATTCATTCCTGGGGATGGCTGAGTACCTACCTGCCTGCCCATGGGAAGTGGGGAATTCCTGTTCTTGCTTTGCTTATGTGAGCTACTTTTGCTTTACCTATTAAACTGTCTTTATCTCCACTCAGGAGTTTTCTCACTTCTACCCTTCTGATTGTCTTCTCTCTGCTGCTGTGGGGAGAGCTCCTGGCTGGGGCAAAACCACAACATATTTTAATGCTATGGAATATATGTATGAGAGAAGTGTTTGGAGGCCTCAAAATCAGAGATTATAGTTCTGGTTGCTTTTACAAATATATAGCCAGGCAAGTTCCTACCTCACAGAATTTATGTTCTGAGAAAGACTGGAATATAGTAGACTCTGAATTTTTTAGATTGCAGCCCTGTAGCTGTAGAAATTGTTCCTTTCTTTTTGATAGATGTCGCCACTGTTCTTTGTCATCTAGTATGTATATATAATGTGATAAAGTGTGTGTTATAGTTAAACATACCTGGCCTGCCTGTTTTTAAGTGACTTCAGACTTCCTACTAAAAGATTCTCCTTGCATTTTATTTAATTTGGAATTACATTTTCTGTTTTTTCATACCTGCCTTGAAATGAAATTTAGGTATCTGTTTTACACAGACTTACTTTTGAATATTTTTAAGCTGAAATAATTGGATACCTCATTAATGCTAAAAATACGCCTGAAAGACAATGGAAGTTTTGTAGCTATAGAGTAAGATGTGTATGGGCAATGCGATGGGTTGTGATTTCAAGGGTAATCGTACTTTTAGAATTTCCTAAACAATAAGTGCTTGACTTTACAACCTTAATAATGTCAGTGTCCTTTTTGGTTTATAATTGTATGTATGTATGTAATAGGGTGTTGCAGAACAGTAGGTTCCAGTGGCAAATGTTGAAGTTTGGTGACTGTTCTCTGTAACAGTTTTTGTTGGCACAGTCAACATTTCTGTTGCTGTAACTGTGGATGTGTAAGGAATCAAATGCCAGAAGAGTTCAGCTGAAGGACTTGCAGAGACAAGGGATGCCTTTCGGCTTGGTGAGAGAGTCCCCTTGGGGTGGTGGGATACCAGCACTGCAGTGGTGCCGTACCTTTGGGACGGACATGTAAGCTCCTGCTGGTGTAATAAGGAACCTGTGAGTGCTGTCGTGGTTGGTGGCACTGTAAAGACCAAACGGGAGGGGTCCAGTACTGAAAACATGTTGCTTTTTCTTCCATATTTTATCTCCTAATCCTTAGCAGCACTTTGTATTCCAAACATATGTTCTTACTTCAGGATCTCGTGTCTTAGACGCTTAGTTGCACACACCATAGCAGTAAGTGGTCTTACGGGTAGGAGGGATTTAGGTTTGACAGTGGGTTTAACTTCAAGCCAGCAAGGTAAAACCGATGCTAAGAGGAAGGAGGGAGCTTGTTAGGCACACAGGAATGGAAGCCACCGCAAAATTACGATTAAACTGCAGTTGGCTTGTTTAAGGATGGAGGTGTCTGTCAACCACTCTTCTGTTGGAAAGGCCTGAGAAATCATACAAAATAAACTGTCCCTCGTTAACTTGATTTATGCTCTTCCTGTGATAGATGTGTTTTCCCTTCTTGCATGTGGTGGAATGATCTGATTTTCTCTATGCATAACTTGAATATCGTAAAATTACACATCTTATTTAGGGTAAAAAAAACCTCAACCTTTTCCAATTAATAAACCTGAGAATAGGTCAACTCCAAAGACAGCAACATAAAACACCCACAAGTGGCCATTAAATATTTATGGACCGAGCATTTGTTAGAATTATCAATGGATATCATAGACTTGAAAGGCTGTATCCCTACGAATAAACTGGGATATTAAGCATTTGTAACCGTTTTGTAATTAAGGATACTTTTGAACCAGACTTAATGATACTTTTTGTATAGTGGTTGTTAAAAATGGCAAGTGTTAAGACTATTGGAGCCGTATGGTGTGCTCTGGTTGATAGGATAGTGCCGGCACAGGAGTATCACATAAAGAAGGAAAAAAAGAAAAAACAAGCTAATGTCTTTTAGACAACAGAAAAGAAATGAGTAGTGGGAATGAACACTCATGGGAAGTAACAGCCTGGCTCCAACTAAAGCCATTGGTGTTTCTGTCATTTCTTTAGGTTGTTTGGACTTGAAATCTTTGGATTTCAGTTTGGACGTTGTCTTCCTTTGGAGGCTATTATTTACAGTGTAACTGATAACCTAAAACCTCATAAAAATCAGATGTGGGATGACAATAGCACAAAACAAAGCCTTCATCTTCTAAAGCAGGGACCTGTTATGACCACAGTCTTTAATGGGCTGTGAAACTAAAGCTGATCTGAGCTTCTGCCGTTGCCAAAACTTGGTCCTTTCCTAACCATGCGGCCACATCCCTGGCCTCTTCGTGGCAAATGTGGCTCCGAAAGCTGCGAGGTAAGCTGGGGGAGCTCAGTGTTAGTTTTCAGGCTAAAAGGACAGTAGCCTTTGGTTGAACCAGGTTAATCCCAGAGACCAGCTGGCTGAGTGAGCAGCTTTGGGAGCACAGGGGAGGTGGAGAGCATGTGGGGGAAGGTCAGCACATCACCAAGTACCCCATGAAATGCCAGGCTTCCTGTGGGGGCTGCCTTTGGGAGCTTGGGTTCCCCATTTGAGAATACGGTTGAACGAGCTGCAGTGCCAAGAAACAGTTGGGTTGATTCAGGCTTGTGCCAGTAACAAATGTAAGACTCTTGTGGGTTTTTTGTGAGGTTTGGTCTTTAAAATCCTGGTGCTCGGCAAACTAACTATAGACTTGTCCTCACTGGTTTTGAGCAACATTCTGTGACATGACTGAGGCGTGTCTGGGCTGCAGAAGCAGCGCATGTATCCCCTTCTAAATACTTTTCCTGTTGTCTCTGTGTAATGGCTCCACTAGTTTGAATCTTGTACAGTGCCTGTAGATGCATATAGATCTGTGGATATATATTATGCATTAATACGAAAACGGTCAAATTTCCCATCTGTTTAATAAACTGAGTTTAACTAATTACACCAACCTATTCTGGCATTTAGAAGTGCTCTCTTTTCTTTTTTTTCTTCTCTCATTCAAAAGGAGAAATAGCTGCTGAATTGTCTTCTACAGCTCCTGAAAAGAGCAGAAGCTTTAGAAAGGGATGTCTTCATTTTTATATTCTATCTCATGTCTGATTTCTGAGATGCAGCAGACTTTGCACCTGCATTTTAGTTGGTGGTCTGTACTCGTACTTTTTCATGATCACACTTTGTTCTTGATGTCCCACTTACGGCTCCTTTTTAGCTCCTTTCGCTCTATCTGGTAAACCATCTCTCTGCTTTGTCCCTTAACGGTGTTTATAAGCTCAGCAGTGATTGCAGGTACATTTTTTTTAACTTGTAGCAGAAGTGCCAAGCAGAGGTTATGTTTTTCTTATAACAAAGTCTTCTTTGGAAACAATAGTATATGCTATCAAATATTTTATCAGTTCTGGAAAAAGTTCTGGGCTAAATGAATGATGAACATTGTTGTTAATACGGGAGAGGTGGGAATAGGAAAAACTATTTAAGTCTTTATTTGTCCCTGTAGAATATTTTGTGTTTAGTCTAGTAAGGTTGTACAGTTAAAAGAAGTTTCTGTTTTAAACTGCGTGTGCCAAGATTCTTGTATTTCTATATTAATAATTTCTGTTTCAAGTCGAGCAGCTTTTGAAAAATCAAGAATGTTATTACACCGGTTGTAGTAGAGGTGTTTGGCACTTTTGCCCATAAGTGTGGGGTTATAAAGCCATTTCAGTATTCTGAATATGTTAGTAAATTATTAGTAATACAGCATTTTAGTTGTAGCAACACCAACTTACCATGTGCAGTTCATACCTCTGCATTAGGTGCTGTACAAATGACCTGGGAGCCTTACATCATCACATAGTAGGCTAACACACTTTAAAAAAAAATAAAAAAAATAGGGGAACATGTGAAATTTGCTTTGCCTTTTGAAAATGAATGTGGGTAACTGTAAAGATGATTTACGTCCAGCGTTCTCTTATAACTTAGTAAACCCGCTATACCTGAATGACATATGTCACCTGCCCTCCTAAATAACTAACCTGAATGACCCACATCGCCCTGCTGACTGATCCACCCAGATGTGTCTTTAATGCTGATGCCTAAGGCTGTCTTATGGGGAATGTCTTAAGTGAGGGTGTGTGTCTGTGTTTGCTTTAAAGAGGGAAGTATTTAAGAAATAGCCAGATTGGTGAAATTGGAGCAGGGGTAGGAACCAACTGGGTGATGTACTGTTAATTTATAATTTTTTGCTATCTCTGAGAGTAAGCCATTTGATTTGGTTTCCTCTGTTAAATGTTCTAATGGTCCTTTATTGTCTTATCTATCTTAGTGGTCCTAACTCTCTATCAAATTTCAGTAGTTCATTATGTATCATTCCTTTTCTTTTAAAAATAAAATGAAACCAAAGGAAAAAAACCCACAACAACCCCTCCCACCTAATGAGCTTCTCCATACGTGGTTTATGTCAGTCTGGGGTCACGTTTCTAATTTTTTGGCATTGTAGCTTAACGTTTTCAATCTGTTCAATATTTAAAACGAGTAATTTTGAAATCTTTTCAATAATTAAACTGGTTCAATTTTTAATCAATTTAATTTTAAACTTTATATTTAGGTCAATCTAAACATTGAATCATTAAAAAAGTTAAGCAAGATTAACTGTTTGTTTGATCCAAAATTATGGTTATCAAATAGGATTCGGGATTGATTTTATTCCTTGCACTTCACTGTCATCTTAGACTTTCAAAAAATGAAGTGCTAAAATTATCAATTAAAATATTGGTTTTGGGACACTTTTTAATAAGATATAATAAGAAAGGTCATTTAATATGACAAAATATGATTTTTTTAAATTGCAGTGGTCGAAAGGTGCCTCATGTACATTACTAGCTTATAAAAAAAAGCATGAAATGCTGCAATAATAGTAAAATACAGAATGTAATAAAGCTGAAGCTTTCCTGAAGCTTTCCTTTCAAACTGAGCATTCAGAAATCTGCAACACGACAATAATAAATCAGTCTGCTCATGATTAAAAACTTAAGTTTTATTTTCTTTCAATGCAGTTATTTTTGTACTTAAAAGCATAGATATTTAGTCCTTCTCAAATGTATAACATCTGTATTGTTGTTTTCCTTTCAAATTTATAATCCTTTTATCTTATAAAATGTACTTGAAACAAATGTTCTATGGAGAGTAAGAATAAAAACGCTTCCTGCCTGCTTTGACACACTTCCAGCGTTTCTGCACAGGGTTTACACCAGAAAGTTGCAAGTCCTGGCACTTGCTGAGTTAAAAAAAAATGGGGAGAAAACTGTTCAGTTGCATCAAAATCAGAAAATATCTTGAAATTTTAAGGAGGATCATCTCTTTGGCTGAGAAAATACGATCTTTCATCAATAACTGCATGGGATTCATGCTTGGTTAAAGACACAATAATAACAACAGCGGCACAGAGGCAGAAGACATCCATCCATGCTTTTTGAGGCTGTGCAAAGCTGATGCTAGTTGGGAAAGATGCTCTTAAAAATGCCACCCCTGTGGTCCTTTCCTCCTTCCTGACAAAGAGCCAGGAGCTGAGGATTTCCACTGCGTTTTTACAGTGTGCAAAGTCATGTCAGCCGTTCTCAGAGATTTTTGATGCGTGGATGTCTCCTGTCATCCCCAATCACGTTCGTACTCTTGAGCCAGGCCTATCGAAACTGAACTCTGCTGCTTTGCTGCAGGTCAGCTTTCATGGACAATTAGTGTTGTAACAGCACTTTGGTCGCAAGTTGTCGTGAGTGTTTATCATAAAGGCATCATCCTGGGGTGGATCAGCAGTGATCGGCGAGTCTTCCGCTTTCTGAAGCATCTCCTGCTCGCCTTTTCGTGGGTGCCGGTCAGGTGACGGCTCTACCAGGCCTTCCCTGCCGCTGCCGCGGAGCCTGAGGCTCTCCAGGCGCGACGCTTGCTTTCTCCTGCTCTCCGCTCCCCGTCTTCCCCGTCGTCCCTCTCAGTAGCTGTCAGATGCCCCCGTCGCGGCGTGCTCTGACAAGAAGGAAAAGAGCGATCTTCCCGCTGCTGGGCGCCGTGTCAGGATCGACACCTCGGACGTGCTTGATGCTGCGCGAGGTGCCTGGCTCCAGCAGTATGCAGAAGTAAACCAATAAATCTTCAATGTCACTCTACTTATTGCGACTTGATTGCTCTTTCTCATCCCAAAATCACCATGGAAACAAATACTTCTATTATTTTTAGGGTTTTTCCTTGGCTTTTTAAGTTCAAATCCCACATGCTTTATGGATTTTTCAAATGCTTTCCTGGATCTGAACCGCCCTCTTTAGTTACTGGGACACAAGCTGAACAATAAGTAATGCTACTTTCTTGCTGAACAGATAATTTATTAACTTTAAAAATATTTTTTTCCCCTTGGAATGTCTCTAAGCATTTTTACAAACAAGGCCAAATAAAAGTTTTCCTATGCTGCAGATAAGTAGTATTCTCATTTTATGGTTGAATAAACCAGAAGAGTCCACAGAAGTCTTGCTCCTAGTGAAACTGGAGGGAATATAACTATTTTCAGTGCACTCAGAATTGGATCCCGAATGATTTACGCGCAGGCAGGCAGCAAATGAGAGGAGGAGATGGAAAAAGGTTGAGTGCAGTAACCAGCCCCCGCCTGCCCCACGCTGCAACCTTGGCACCAGCACCCATCGGTGGAAATATTCCTGTAGGACTGTAGCGAGTGCAGGGTACCCACGGAGAGTGGGAGGAGGCACCAGCAAGGGTTGTAGCCCTCTCCTCATGTCTGCGCTGAGTGCTACCTGTGCCGGGTGTAACTCGCCTCCCAGCCCTGGCTCTGTTTTGTAGAACAGAAATGCTCACAACATTGGCTGTGTAATACGGGCATGCAGAGAACCAAACCTCATCTTCATTCTCTTATCAGAATATTGAATGTTTTCTTGTCCCTGTTATATATCCATTTGAAATGTACAGTTCTCTGCTGAGTGGGGAAAAAATTACCCCAAACTAAACAATTATAACACTCAACGTATCACAACAAATAGCAACACGTTAGAAGCTGTTTTGTTGCAAAGTATATATATATCTCCTATATATAAAGTACACATGGTTTTGCATACATGGCAACATTGCATTAACAGTCTAATTTCTTAACAAAAAAAAACCGTTTAGAATCAGGGAATAGAATTATTTTGATGTGCATGTGATTTCTAGTGAGATGAATCCAGATTTGTTTTAATGGACAATTCTGGTTTTGCAAAGAGTTTGTTTTGGTTTCGTAAACCGCTCGAATGTGACCATTATAAAGGGTCTGAGTATAAGAACCACTGCAAACCTGTGACCTGGATTTTCTCATTTGTCTTAAAGTTCCATTGTCGTATCAGGTGCTATGTAGGCAATTTATTTCAAATGGTGGCATAATTTCGCTTTCTATCCTCTCAATTTGGAGACAAAAAGCAGCAAGTGGGCTTTGTTTCAGCTGGGAAGATACTGTAAAATAAAATAGACATGTGTTAAGCAAGAAGATAATTCATTTCAGTTGTGGGGAACTGTAAGGCATGATAAATGATTTTCCTGTACAAAATTCCCCATTTCTGAGACACTATTAGTTTTTACTTTAATTACCAGCTCCAGTAATGTTTCCTATCCATAACTGTCTACAAAATAGACTGTTGCTGAGCAGAGGGTATGGCCTGTTTACTCATCCATTGAAAAGAGTGCCTAAGTTCTACCAAGTCTTCCTTACTTGGTCTGAACTGCCTCATGGGAGAGTGTCCTTCATTTAAATATTTAAATATTAATGTTTCATTTTACAGGCAGAAAACTTCAATGTCATTTTAAGGATATGTAACTTTACCAGGGAATCTCTCCCCATCACAAAAGCGGGTCTGTTTGGTTTTTTTTTAATTTTATTTTCCACCTTAAGAGAAAGCCTTTAAAAAAATGCTGCTGTCCTTCCGTCTTAAGAAGTTTGACTTGTGTATCTTGTTTTCTTGTTGCAGAATAACAGCAGCAACAAAAACAACAGAAAGAGGCTGTCAGGGCGGTTTTCTCAAAAATGGTTTAGCTGACATTAGCCACAAATGAGCAGAGCGACACTAACTACTAATTGATTACAGTAATTACGCAGTCTTTGGCTAGTTTGTATTGGCAAACTATATATACTCCTCACATAAATGTGAACTTGCAGAATGCACGGAAAAGGTCACTCTCATTTGCATGATGGCTTCATTAGAATATGCTAAGGACAAGACCTAGTGTTTTATGACTTCAGGTGATGAATAGCTACCATATTACTCTGCTCGCTGAAAGCATGTTTCAGTCACCTTAATTTACATGCTGTTTTTTAATGCTAAGAAAAATCTGTAGCCTGGTAGGGAACTAGCAACAGATAACAGTTTCATTTTATTATGGTTGTATTGTGGGTTGGGTTGTGTTTAGCTCTTTGCTCTAAGGACGGAACAAACATTTTTTCAGTGCTTTGCTTTGAGGAGGAAACCTTTCTGTGATGTGTGCGTTTCTTGTGGCAATGGTTATTTTGACCCTGAACTACAACAAAATGTGCTTTTGTGGACAAGGCTTTGTAGTTTTACCCTCCAAACTTCTTTTTTTTTTTTTTTTTAAATACATGTATTTTTCCTTTGAATATGGGAAGTAAGGTAGGAAAACAATTCACTAAATTGTTAAAATTGGAGATTCCTTCTCTATGTGAAGATTTTTTCCAGCAAGGATAGGAAATGCAGGGTGGTTTACTTCCAGACTCACTTTGACATCCGTGTGCAATGAAAGAGAAAAGGATTCTGAAGTCTTGAGACAAAATCTCTGTTTCCACTACAAAATATAAACTTTGCATTCTTAGTGATGGAAATCTGCTATCCTACCAGACAGTAGTTTCATTTCACTGCATTTCTCCTTACAAATCCTATTGTTAAGTGGGCAACGAGGGTTCTTCTCATATCATTACTTGTACGTTGCAACACATTGAAGCATAGAGTTAATGTTTCAAGATAAGTAGCTTTTTTAAAGTTTCTTGGGTTGAAAAAGGCACTTCTTTGAGCAAAACCGGGTAGAAATTTTTTTAGAAAGTGGACAGTTTTGTTATAAATTGCAGTTTTGTAATAAAATTGTACAATGAGCTTGCACAAGCTTTTTAAAATATCATTGCTGCCACTGAACAGGTCTGTAATTTATTTATTCAGGAATGTTAGAGGCATTTTTGATTTATTTGTTTTTAGAGAAGTTTTGTTAAGCAAGATAATGAGCAGAGCTGGTGTTAATCATTTGCTATGCAACTCTGAAAAATGAAAATTTTGCATATCTTTAGCACTGTTGGGGAAAATAAATTCACTCGTAATGCTAATGGTCTATTGGTATAATTTTTTAAAAATGTTATCTGTTACTCTGGAGAAATTCAATACATTCATATGTTATGCTAAAAGCTAAACTAATCAATATATAATTATACATCTATATGTACATTTGTATTGAGGAATCAGAAGTATTTGTTATCTGTACAGATGAAAAATGAATTTGATGGTGGTCACTGCCATAGGTGACTACGTATTTGTTTATGAATAGCCCTTCAGGTGAATATATTCCTCATGTATGCACAATGCAAAGTTTACTTCTTAGAACAGGCTCTCAAGAATACCGAATGAGCTTGATCTCCTTCCAGGTGGCCAAGGGTTTACAAATATGGCACAAGTTGCCATGGCCTTTGCTGAATAATATTTATGTTAAGGCTTTGCTGTAACAGTTAAATTGGTATAGGATTTAGTGTAACTAATTTGGAGAATTTAAAGATTAGATGCCCTTTCACTTGTCTCTGTTTATACAGCTCGGAATTGCAATGTGTTCTGCCTGGCATGCAGTCCACTGATTTTTGGGATTACTGTTTTCCATTTTTCAGTTTCTTGCTGAACAGCCATGCTGCTCTGCATCAGATTGTCTCTGGAGCCTTAGCAGGTGTTTTGCATGTGTATCTGTAGGGGCTTGATGTGACTGCTCATCAGACAGAGAAAACTGACTTTGGGTGCCAGATGCTTATTGAAGGACTAAAATACTTCTCAAGCCATTCACTAAGACTCTGATTACAGCTGGTCATCTCTCCCTTTTTTTAATCAATTTGTTCTCAGGAACAAATACCCCTTCTTCCCAGGGAACTAACGGAGTGGATGACTTTCAGATGATGGGGAAGCTGTTTTATTGGATAGGGTGCCAAGGTTGATTTGGGACTTGGTTGCTGCAGAAAAGTACATGTATTGTTTACCTGTTATACATTCACCACTGAATGATGAAAGATAAGGTATCAACAAGCTGTCAGGAACTTGATTTGTATATTCATTTAATTGTCTGTTAAAAAAAAAAAAAAGGTGTGATCTGAGGAAGGGAGGTAAATCTTAGTATGTGTGTTTTATCGTTGTGGCCTCTGTTCTTCAGAAATGTTGTAAATGATAGGAGACTTTCTTTGCAGTGACCCAAAGTCATTTCTGGTCAACTGCCTGTCAAAGAGAGGTGAACCTTCAGTATATATGGAGGGACTTAATCACATGTTCGTGGCCCATACACTGTTGTAGGTGGTGCTGCTGGCCACTTTCCTCATAACTACTTTTTTGTAATGCATTGTGTGGCCAAGCAGTATTTTCTTTCTGGGCTATGGGGTTGGATGGTTGGTTTTTTTCCCAGACACTAAAGCTACTTCATCTTTATCACAGACAGCATTTACAAGGGTTGACCACAAATTCATATTTGCACCTGAGAATCATGTTTTTCCTCTGAGTAAATTTGAGAGATGGATGCACAATGGAAAAATCTTGAGGTATACAGATACGTAATATCTCCAGTTTAAGGGAGATATTCCTTGAGTAAAAAAGGCAGTAATAGAAAAGTGACCATGAGCAGACGAAGGAGGAAAAAAACCCAGTACTGTGGTATGCTTTGGCTTAAATAGCATTGGAACAAGCAGTTGAAATCCAAGGAGGGTGGGCCATGCCCTTTTAGGACTCCTTTGGGAACATTCATGGCTTGACTAAGTTTTTTCTGATCTCTGATATGGTGAAACGAAGGGAGAGGGATACTGTATTTCTGAACCAATTTTTAGCACCTTTAGTAGAAACAAGCTTGGTGACTTCTGAAATACTCTGCCAGTGTCAGTGTGAACTTCCATCACTGAGGTCGGTAATAAATTTGACTGCTTCTTTACTATGGGCTAAATTCCAGGCTGTGTTGTTACTCTATACTGCACTCCATTTCTTGTCCTTGTTGTTATGCTCATTTATGCCAGAAATAGAATCTGTTTTGACAGCTATCACTACAAGTGCCTGTGGACATCATGTACAAGCCAAATGCTGGATGGTGATAAATATGTTATGATTAGGCCCTGGTATCTAGATCATATATATTGTAGTGAAACCAACACTTGTTTGCTCTCTTCAGGAACTAGGTTTGTGATAATTTAGCGTTACATTGGAAACTAAAATATTAAATCTTTTAAAAATTAAACTGTTTTCAGTTTGATTTGACTTGCTGCAGAAATGAAATACATCCATGCTGAATGTTTTTCCCGTCATACTTCTAAGTGATGCAGCTACAAAAAATGGGAGGTGCTTTGTTCCTGCTTACCAAGGTGATAAGAAAAATCAGAATTCTATGGCAACCACAAACATAAGAGCTACAGACCAAAGTAGCAAAGGAGATGGAAGAATGCTGAAAAAGGGAATTCCATTTTAACCTGAAAAATACTCAGATGGATTTTCTTGTTCACTTCTGTCAGTGAGCATGTGCTCACCCTTCTTCCCTGTGGTACAGACCGAATGAAGACCACGGACAGCTATGCACAGCTCGTGTTGGTCCCTTCTCCATGCAGAGTTGTATCCCCCCACAGGGAAGAGTGAGGTAGAGAAGCACCCTGTTCCTAAACACCCCTCGGTGAAGGGATGCATGGAGAAGTTGCTTAGTAAAACAGTGGTTCTTGTGGAGTCCTTAAGCAGTAACCTCAGCAGGCAGGTTCCTCTCCAGAACAGCTGCTGGGAATGGGACAGGGACAGTTAGCACGCATGAACTGGGTCTCCAGTGCTTAAGTGGGTATTACTGTACCAGCTTCACCCTTAGGCACTGCAGTTGTAGCATGTCTGACAAATCTAGGGGTTAACGGGTGGTGTAGCTAAGCACAGCACTCCTCTTCTTTGGACTGGTGGGATTTATTAGGAAAATATGGTAGTCCAGGCTATAAATGTAAGAGCATTTGTCACTCACCTGCTTCATTTATATAATGCTGTGATAAAAGAGACTTAATAGCTATGAGTTTGTAGTTTGTTATCAGTGCCATATTTACTACCTCGTACCTTGCATTCCTCTGTAAGCCCTGATTACAGGCAGTGATCTAGGATATTGCTTTCACTAGTCTTAAATGTACTTACAGTTTTACAAAATACACTAATTTTCATCAGGGCTGTTTAAACATATTTCTTGAAGAGCAGGATGTCTTTTTAGTATGAGGGATGGTTAATTCTGAATGAGATGTCATACTATAAAGATTTGTGAAGTTCTCAGAGAGTTATTCAAGAAGGTAGCTTCAATGCCAGGTAATATCTGCATTCTGAAATACTCTGAAAGGGGTTTTTCATGCTCCTGTTCATACTCAGCACTGTTCAGATCTGATTTGCAATTTGCATCGATCTTTTCTGTGTTGATTTTAATTTTGAATATCCAAACAGTTGAAGTCACCTTATTTGGAACGATTGTACTTCTGCTGTTGAATCAAGGGAAAGGCTTGCAGTTGTGGGTCTGCTGCGCCCCCCAAAAATAAAAAACAATAATTAAAAACACCCACAACACACCCCCTCCCCCCCCCCAAAACAAACAGCAAAAAAGGAAAAATATAGAAAATTTTTACTCTGGACAAGGAGATAGAAACCTGGTTATGTCTGCAGGCTCTCTAGGCAGTAGCCCTAGTCAGACTGCATTATATGTATATTGTACCTACTCATATTTCCAAGTGGAATGTCCTAGATGGAGGTACAGGAGTCTAAAGCATAATGAGATCTAAATTAAAGAGATAACTGGATGATCTTAGCATCGAACTAAAACTAGGCTTCTAAGAGAAGTGAGAATTTATTTCAGATAACATTTAAGGATGGGGTTTGTGGGAGTGTCTTTAGCCAGGAATATTGTAATCAGATGCTAATTTCTTCCATGCCTGTTGTCTTTAACATCTCTTAGAGGTGCTTGTGGTATTGGAGTTCTTCCCATGAATGGCTCTTCTAGTATTGTGTAAGCAGACAGGGCCAGGTAATGAACACAAAAAAGGCTACTTTTAGATCTAGTTACACAAAATCTCTCCTTGTGAACATGAGGATGTTGACATTATCAGCAGACACATGTCCATTTTGTATTGCAGGAATGTGCAAGTTCAAAGAGGCAGAAAAGGGTGATAAGAAAACCTGGCATGAACAACCAGATTCCACTGATGCATGAACACAAACACACACCAGCTCACAGATACACAAATATTCCCAGGCAAAAATAAAATAGCTTCTTGGCAGATCTTTTTCACACTTAAGTGGCTAATTGCCCAACCTGACACTGGCACTGGCAGCTCTACAGAGATAACATTTTTTAGAGGGTGAACGCAATGTCTCCGCTATCCTTCATATGCATATCTTATCCTTTAATAGCAGGCATAGAAATTTAGCCATTTTTTAATATCAACATGTAGTTCTGTTCAGTATAAAGAAAAATGTGTACATTAATGGCTTCTCTGTCTGATTGAGGTAAGTACAAAAGACGGGATATTCTGTTAAGCCAAATAATTTCATACGCCTATTCCTATTTTTCTAGGGCCCATTTTCAAAACTTCTATGCTAGTAAATGAGACAGGATGCCTAGGGATTTTCTAACATGACTGTTCTGTATCACAGAGATGTAAATAAAAAATATAAGGTGTTTCCTTTTCCATTGTTACTGTTGGAATGCGGTAGCATGACCAGCTGGTGATGGGTTAAGGGATCAGCTTATAGAAGTTTATCGTTTAGGGGGCTGAACGGCTCAGGGGATTAGTAATTGGATACAAATCCTGTCACCTCCAGACTGTCTGTTCTCATGCAGCTAGTCTTGACAGTGACCACAAGTTGTTTCTGTCTGATGGTTTTCTAAAGGCTTCTCTTTTAAAAGTGGGGTTTGGGTTGTTTTTTTTTTCCTTACTCCAGTAAACGTCACCATCAGAAATGGCACTGATGTTTGTTGTCATATTGGAAAAAAATCACAATTGAAAGGGCACGGAAAATGAACTTTAAATAATAGCGACTAAAATTAAAATTGGTGGAAAAATAGAGGGATATTAAGAATTACAGACCAGTGAACTGTAAGTGCTGGTTAAATTGAAGTTATATTTTAGAATAGAACTCTAAAACACAGCCATAATGTCAAGGCAACACAGTGTTGCAAAGGAAAAATACTTCCAAATATTTATATATGCATGCAGGCTACTTCTGGTAGGGCAGCGAGCAAATATAGCTAGTCTGGATAGCCATGCATCCTTTAATAATTCCTTTAGAACAGGAGAATAAATACCCAGCTAAGAGAAACTTTTTAAATGGATTAAGTGATTCATATCACAAAGCATGCAATAGGCATACTACAGCTAACATGCTACTGGTAAAAAAAAAAAAGGAGGAAAAATCTCTCAGACACCGTTATTTAATTGCCAGCACCGTTACGAGATTGTTCTCCTGAAACCACTGATTGTTCCACTGAGGTAGCCTGTCTATTTCATAATGTCTGATCCTGAGCTGATCAAGCTGCATCTCTGATATTTTACTTTTAAGGGTAAGAAATGAGTCCTACAAATTATGCATTTGACAGATATGTGATCTAGTCAAAAGAAGGGAATTCCTTTGCTTTTAGAACAAAACTTTCTGTTGTTGGATTCTCCAAAGGAAGGGATCAGTATGTCACTGTACTTCACAGGAATTTCTCTTGTTGAACTCATGCAGAAGGCAAAGGCCTGTTGGAATCATATTGGCAGAGAAACTGGTGTTGCTTATATTTAAGAGGATAGCTCATGTGTTTTAGGCCCTTGTTGCGTGAGGTTCTGTGTGTCCTCTGGTTCTCTTGAATTCTTTTCAGGCCTGTATGGGAGGTACTGGCTTTGAGCAGAATGGAACCCTTTCTTGAAGTATTTTCTGTCTCTTCAAGTGCAGTTTAGGTCATACTGGAAAAGTACTAACAAAGAAGGGCTTGCTTAAATAAATTCTGAGAAATGTAGGGTAATGTCTATGCGTAGCAACATTTTGAAGGTTCCACCTGTCGAAGGGGTCTTGTCATGTGAAGCGCAGGGTGTCTGCGGCACTGTCCCTCTTCAGGAGGACCAAAATGGCTCCATACCACATGAAAGGTGTTCAACTCTTGCTAGGTCAGTGGTCTCAAAAATATTATTAAAAAATGTCTATTTATGACGAATTTTAAAACATTTCAATAAAATAAAAAAACAGGGTTTGGGGGGTTTTTGAGGATCCTGGGAGCTGGTATTTATTGTAAATCATGCTGTCTGTATAAAAAAAGACAGTTGCTTTTTATTTTTAGGTGGATTTTTTAAAATGAAATTAAATGAAGTTTAATGGCTTATAACATTGCATGAATTTGTCAAAACCGATCAGCTGGGTTGCTACACAATGAATACTGAAAATGTTCTGGTTTTTAGGCTTATAATAGCCTACAGCCATTCAAAAGTCAAAATGTTATTTGATGATTTCAGAATGTTAATGAAATTATTATTAATGCCACATATATTAATCTTAATGATATATGTAAATATGGGCAGATGTAAAGCTCTGTTGACACTAAAAAATTCTACTGCTGAAAGTAAACCTGGGGTTAAATTTCAATGATCAAGCATAAAACGATCCACTCTGAGTCACTAAAAAAATTTCTGATGACGTTTAAAAATGTATAGCAGCTCAGTAGGTTTAGAGTGTTTGTTAGTGCAAAAATTTTTTACAAGGAAAGTATGATTATATCTGCTTTAAAATTAGCAGAAAATAGTAACAGAGTGCTCTGATTAAGTAAAAACATGTAAAAAGATTTGCTTCATTGTTATTTTGATTTGCTATATATAAATGTATATAAATATATATAAATTTGTAAGGGGGGGTAGTAGCGTATATTGTTCTCCACTGTGGGTTCATTTGGGTAATAATTTGATTTGACTGACTTGATTTTTGGGTTTGTACTTTCTGTTCTTTAAGTTAAAACAGCCTTTCTCTTGTAAAATGCATGTAATTAATTTTTTTTCCTATTTGGTGGCATTAATCAAGCCATAATATGGTTTTCATGGTTGTAGTCTTTAGTGCCAGGATACTTTTTTAGGAAGGCAGCAGGTTTATGTCTAGGGAAGGTAGAGATTTTGTGTCTGTAGTTTTATGTAGTGAACAGTACCATTTTTTTTAAATTATTTTAATATTCATCTTTCACAAGCTAGATTTTGCTACAATGATCGGTTCTCTATCTTGCAATGTGAAAAAGAGAGAGGGAACTTTATTATATAGGAGAATTTCATGGCATTTTACCTGTTGAGGGCCCTGTAGAGCCAGAAGTGTAGTACAGTGACTTGACTAAGTGACAGGCAGTAGCAGCCGTGGTGTCACTGTGTATTATCACCTCATGCTAGCTGGAAGCACTCCCTGAAGCCGATCTAGGTTGTATAGTCCTAGATGAGGTCTTCATGGGTGCTGACCATAAAAAGTTCATCAAAGTAATGAGGCGAGGCGAGAGCTTGGCGCTCATGGGCAGAGCTCAGCACCAAGGAGTGTGAACCGGCTCCAGCTGTGACAATAAAACAGCAGGTGGCTGCTGTCATTAGGGGTGGCAGATGAGGCAGGGGACTAACATTCAGCCCACAAAACTCTCATTTGTTAGCCATCGCCACTGTACCATGCAAAATAGCTTCCATCTCAGTCAATTTTACTTTGCAAAATATTACACAGTCGCCATAAGAAAATTAGAGCCTTGGGTTTACAGGTTCCTTCGATTTTATTATAGGAAAACTCTGCACTGTCAGGTTATGTGGAAAATTGGACTTTTTTTCTCCCCTGAACAGTTTGAGGATTATAATGGGGCATTTCCACACAGGCATGTGCTTATCGGTTAATATTTTGGGCTATTTTTTAATATTTTTTTTTTAGTAACTTTTTAAAAATAAAATCAATCCATCAATCCATTTGGCTATGTGTTGCACATAACACTGCCTAGTAGTATTCAGTACTATAAGAGTTGCACATTGATTAGACTTTCTGTCTCCAGGTCTGTCCAGATTCAGGTATTTCATGTCATCGTTGTTTTGGTTGGTCCTGCTAATATGTAAAATTGTAAAGAAAAGTTAACAGCCCTTTGATTTTTGTTTGCTTATTTCCATTTATAATAAATGAAAAAGCACTTTCTATGTATTTAATCTTTGCAGAGAATAATTTAAACTGCCTAAAAATGTGAGGCCTTTCTTGGCTGCAAACCATCCCAGGATGACTAGGCCCTCTGACGGGTAAGGTGCAGCGAGGCCCATGGCACCTGGGTCGTGCAAGTCAAATGGCAAGGAGCTGCATTCACTCCAAAGTCAGAGCTGTGGGTCTTGCATCATGTTATGAAGCTAAAGCAGAGGGTGACATGGTGGTTACATGCTCTGTTGCGTAGCTGTGAGTGACCTTTGGGAAATGCGGTGTTTTCAGATGGCCATTTGGACACCTAAGTGCTTTTTGTGTACTCACACCTCAGTTGTGAAATTTATTATTAATAAATATTTATTAATTTTATTAAATATTATTATTATTATTTAATTGTATTAAATTTCAGTGCTGTAGCCTGAATGTCTTTCATACTCATGTCTGAGTATGTCTTTCATACATTAATGAAAAACAAAATGTGATGGGATACTGAATGAAATGGAGGAGGATCGTATGTGTTGCTACCCATGCTGCCATTGCTGTCAGGTTCCCCTCTTGCCAAAAGTGGACATGCAGGATCCCATCATTTCAGGCTAGCACTTGAGATAAGGCTTTCTGGGGGTGTGGTTGTAATGACAGCAAGGGTCAGAAAAGGAAAAGCCCTGTAACTGAAGCTTCATTTCAGAAAGAAAGTGAGACTGAAAATAATTTTTCTTTAAAAGAGACATGGTTTGTGTCTCTTTCTAGGACCAGGTTGTCACTTTGTATATATAAACAGAAGTCATGTAATTTATTCAGTTAGCAATGTACCTCAGAAACTTGATGAATTCTTTTAAGGCAGCTTTTCAAGCAATTTATCAATTCCTCTTTCTTTTTTAGATAACCTGCTATAAGGTTTTGTTAGCAGCAAAACTGATTTCCCTTTCACTTGTTTGCTCCTATGTATGCTCAGTATGTGTATGTAAGTGTATCCAGGCCCTTGAGATCAAAGATGTGTTTTTCTTAATTCCATTGGGCACCTGTATAGTTCTCATCTCTCTTGTGCTTGATTTGTGGCCAAAAATGGTCAAAGTTAATCTCAGCTGCTGGCTGGGATTGGAATATCCTTTGCCAGAGAATGTTTTCTGCTGTGTCACAGATATCATCTTGATGACTGTACTGATTTGTCTGATCTGTAGTCGTTTGGTTTTCCCAGACTGGTAACAATCTTAATGCTTTGTGCATGCAACATCCACACTGGACTGCTAGAATGGCTTTATTTTTTCGCCCAAAAAAATTTCCTAATTTCACTGGGGATTTTAGTTGTCTTCATTTCTTCTATAAACAACTACAACTTACTTGAATGCTGTATTAATTGCTGTAGTACTGGCTTATGGACTTTTGTGATGTCTGACGTGAGTCCTGCTGGACATCATAAGCAAATCTGAGAAGCACCAGACTTTGCACTTGGCAGCTTTAGTGATGAGTAATTCTCCTGCTACGTCTGCGGTTGGAGTGGTGAGAGGTGTCACCATTTGCTTGTGGGACAAGTGGAGTAACACCACTGTTACCACCTGGAATTCTCATTTGAGTTGACTTCCGTGCTGCTCTTAATACGGTTTGAGTGGTCTACATTCAGTGCTGTAATTTCATAGAATCATAGAATTGTAGGGGTTGGAGGGGACCTTGAGAGATCATCGGGTTCAACCCCCCTGCCAAAGCAGGCTCCCTAGGACATACCACTCAGATAGGCATCCAGACAGGTCTTGAGTATCTCCAGAGAAGGAGACTCCACAACCCCCCTGGGCAGCCTGTTCCAGGGCTCTGTCACCCTCACTGGGAAAAAGTTCTTCTGTATGTTGGTGCGGAACTTCCTGTGCTCCAGCTTGCAGCCATTGCCCCTTGTCCTGTCTCCACAGACCACTGAAAAGGGACTGGCTGATTCCCCCTGCATCCCCTGCTTAAGATAATTATAGACTTTAATTAGGTGCCCCCTTAGTCTTCTCTTCTCAAGGCTGAACAGTCCCAACTTAGCCTTTCCTCATAGGGGAGATGTTCCAGGCCCTTAATCATCTTCGTAGCCCTTCTCTGGACTCTCTCCAGCAGATCCCTGTCCTTTTTATACCAAGGCGCCCAGAACTGGACACAATAGTCCAGGTGGGGCCTGACCAGGGCAGAGTAGAGTGGGAGGATCACCTCCTTTGACCTGGTGGCTACACTCCTCCTGATGCACCCCAGGATCCCATTGGCTCTGTTAGCCACCGAGGCACACTGCTGGCTCATGGCCAACCTGTCATCCACCAGGACCCCCAGGTCCTTCTCCACTGAGCTCTTCTCCAGCAGGTCATCCCCCAGCCTGTACTGATACAAATGGTTGTTCCTTCCCAGGTACAAGACTCTACACTTGCTTTTGTTGAACTTCATCCGGTTTCTAACTGCCCAGCTCTCCAGCCTGTCCAGGTCTTGCTGGATGGCAGCGCAGTGTTCCTGCGTGTCAGCCACTCCTCCCAGCTTTGTATCATCAGCACTTGCTGAGGGTCGATGCTATTCCCTCATCAAGGTCGTCAATGAAGATGTTAAACAGGACTGGACCCAACACCGAGCCCTGGGGAACACCGCTAGTCACAGGCCTCCAGTCAGATTCTGCTCCACGAATCACGACCCTCTGGGCTCGGTCCAACAGCCAATTCTCAACCCAATTTGAAAGAGTTCTGTAGTCTGGAGTACTTGTAGAGTGCAGAAAAGTCTCTCTGGTCTGCACACCACAGTTTCCTCGAACAGTCCCTGTTAATTCTTCAGCCAATCCCCTCTCCTCTCAGTGGTAGGAGCAGGAGCTTGTGGCAGCTTTTGGGGAGAGTTGGGGATGACTGTGTTGGGAATATCTGGAGAGATTAAAATGGCAGTTGAGGTTGAAAACACCAAGCTTTTAGTTATGCTCAACTACTAATGAAGATGTCTGAAGAATGAACAATCAGCTACTGATCAAACATGCTAGCCAGGCGTTAGGCATACACCGTGGTTGGTCTGATGCCACAGTGTTTGGTGGTTCTTAGTCTCTGAGATAGGAATCGCCAAGCTTCAGAGTCCTTGAATGAGTAAAGCCAGAAACAAGGTGTGCATCCTTTTTTTCTTTTTTTCTCCTTCTTCCTGTGCTTCAAACATGTTCATGCGAGTAGAAGTACCAGATGGATTTATGTAGATTGAAAGCAATCTGATCCAAAGGATTATCTTGTTTTTCTCCTGAGCTTGAACCAGTCTCTTCTGATTTGACCAAACCGATGTTCAGGGTTCATCTGTCTGGATGGTACATCTGATGGTTACAAATTAGGTTCTGCTGTCATAGTCTTTTTATTATTTTTATGCCATCGCAGCTACTTTGGCAAAAGATATTCTGAAGTATTTTGCTTTCTACCTTAAGTCAAACAGTCTTGAGGAATGCCTGGATAGAAGACAAAAAGGATAAGTTTTACAGCTGAATTTAACTCTCAGGAATAAACAAATCAACCAGCACTTGCTTTTCTATGTCAAGCAAAGACCTGGGGCAAGATTCTCACTACTCTCACAGATCAAGTAGACTGCAGAGTCTTAGCTCCAGCCACCATCTATCACCAGCAGCGGTTTCAAATTGTGGGTGAACTGTCAATAAAAATTGTGTATGCCTTCTGATTGTGTATGACTTCTGAGCAGTTCAGTCATCAGATAGTGACCAATTTATTCATCTCATTCCTCTTTTTGTACCTCACAACTTTGCAAAAGACCACAGGCAGTGTAACTGCTGAACTGACTGAGTTATATATGGTGGCACTGCTACTGCAGGCCCTACATGTTTTCTAGCCCACAATCAACTATCTTTAGATTTGTTTTGATTTCCTTTTAAGACAGGCAAGAATAGACTCTTTCAATGATGAGACTTTTACTCTCAGGAAGAGGTATCTCTTAGAAGCTCTGCTTAAGCCTGGTAACTCAGTCTGCAGTGCAGTTTCTGAGCAGTTAGGTAGAAGCTGCAACATTAGAAGTTAATTTGTTCTTCCTTAACTAAAAGTGTTAAAATTCAGTATATTTTTTTATCTCTGTTCATTTTAATTTTAAATATAAAATCGTTGAAACATCCTTACTTTGAGGTAGTTTTTGCAGGCTCTTTCTGGCACTTTCATGTGCGTAGACATTGCTCCTTAGAATGGCTGGGAAGCTTGCTACAGACTGTCTGCAAAAATTCAGGTATCTCAAAACTCCTCTCAGGGCACTTAGAGATGTGCTTCACCTGGCTTTCCCCCAATGTTAAATCTACTTTGAAGAACTTATTTCTTCAAACACTAATGTGTTCACCTTGCTGTGTTTTTCCAGAAGCGAGATGATGGTGTGCGCAGCCAATGCCAACTACATCAAATTCTGTTATCTAATGTCCTGAGCATGCTAGGAAGTGGGCTGGATCACAAGCAGGGAGACAGACCAGTGTCTGAAGAAACGGAGGGAATAGACAAGGGAGGGACCAGAGCTAGGGGAGTGTTGAATGTCCACATTGTGAGAAAAGAGAGGATGTAAGCAATTTCTCAGTGCAGGGTTGGTAGGTTCTCTTTCGGATCTCGGTGCATATAGCTGTAAGCCTTCATTTACGTTTAAGCATTCCTGTAGCCTCACTGAGCATAAGGAGTATGTTCTCTGTTGGCATCATGTTTCTGGGTGATGATGCAAGGCACTCCCAACACTGAGCCTAAGGCTGCATTTTGGAATTTAGGCAAGGAGGTTTTGCATGCTGGTAGACCGAGAGGTTGACAGCGATGCTACAGAAAGCACACTGTGATTCTGTCTCTTTCATTTTTTTCACGTCTTTTTTTTTTTTTAGTACTTTGTGCAGCTGTTAGATTACCAAACACCTGTTAGAGGTGACAGTTACAGATGTTTGATAACCAATGAAAATTAATAGAACATGTGATTCTTTTAGCTTAGAAGCGATTTGGTAAGGTGTGTTAGAAATGTAATTACATACTGCTGCTGTCTACCATTATCACTTAACATTCATTAACTCCCCTGAATATTGAAACAAACATTTCTTGTACCAGTACTAATTTTCTCATATATTTGTAAGGTGATTTCCTGACAGAGTGAAAACCTTCTGACTTTAAAGTTTTTGCCACTGTTCAGCTATTTTTAGTCTGCTCATTAGCAAACAAAGTAAGTAGAAAGCCATTTGTTTACTCACAGTTATTAGTTTAGCAATATATTGTGTAATAAACAATCCTCTTTATTTCACTTTTTAATAACTTTTTTTCTTTTAAAATCCATTACATAATTGTGGCTATTTAAATGGACAGTGGAACAATTCATATTCAGTAGGAAAAATCAAGTTTAAACAAAAAATACAATATTTTATTACATTTTACTTTGAAAAGAATACCCAGCAGCATACTGCTGAAGTAAATTATTATTTTTAGTAATGGTGCATGAACAACTTCAGTTTCTTTTCTAAGCATAGGGGTTTGGGGAGAATTAGAAGGTTTGCATTGCCTGCAGTTGATCCCATTTGTTTGGGGTTGTGGAGTTTGGGTTTTTTTGGTTGGTTAGTTGGTTTTTGATTTTTTTTTTGTTTGTCTGGTTTTTGGGAGCGGGAGGCTGTTGGGCTGACCTGTTTCACTGGTCATTCACTTTTAGCCTATCCAGCAATTATGTTTTGCTGTGAATTTTAGAGCTTTGCTAATTCCTGATGCTTGAAGGGTGGGTGCAGTGAGGAGATGCCACCACTTGAAACTCTCCACTGTTCATCTAAGATGCAGTCGGGTGTATGGTAAGAGAGGATCCACTTCTTGTTTTCAGCGAAATCCTCTATTTTAAGCTGACTCGTATTTCCCTTGGTTTGCATGCTGTTATGCCTTGAAACAGCAGGCACGACCTTCTGGTGGTGTTTTATTATGGTATTATGAAATGGGTAATGCTTTGGGCCCTGTTCTGTCACTTTTTATGCTTGTGTGCCTGAAAGTGTATGGGCAGTGTTTTATATGGTCCGAACCATATTTCTTATGTATGTCGTAGTGCATCCTTTATCGAGGTACGTGTGCGTGCACTCAGGTTTAATTGTGCCATCTAGCCTACGCTCTTGGAGCCACATGATAAGATTCTTTTGAAGTAGCTCAGTCCCCTTCTCAAGAGGGAGTTAGGTGCTGGAGAGTGTGATGGCTTTAAGGAGGGAAAGTGCATAGTCTCTGGAAGCTGTTGTCAGTGTGTGTCATCTGTGCCACATTCACAGCAGGTCATGCAAGCAGCTTTTTATTGTATCTGCAAATCTGAAAGTTCCCAGTTGCACTCTTAAGTTTCCCCACGTGTTTATGTTAATAACACTGTCTGGACTTGGCTTATTTGCGCATCTGCTATTGAAAGGAACTCTTTGTATTTGAAAAAAAAATACCCACCACAAAACATCTGAACCAATAAAATTCAGATTGGACCTGTAGCTAACTAACTTTTCTGATTTCAGTTATGAAATAAGTACACAACAACAAATATGCAAGTTTGGGAGGAGGGGAGGAGATAATGTAAATACTGTCAGTGTATTTCTCTTTTGTGACAGTCCTTGCAATGGCACACGAAATTTCTGTCCTGGATGTTATAACATAGATCCTCTTAAAAGAGGGATGGCAAGATGCCTCCAAGCCAGCTTGTGTTGAACGGTAGAGGAGGTTTTCTGTTTTGTTTAGCTTCCTCTTTGTTTGTACCCAGGTCTTTTCTGCCAGAACACGCAAAAGGAGGTAACTGTGCCCATTACTTTTTGGCCACGTGGCTAATATTTCTTTCACATCTCGAGGAATGCAGATGGGTGGCAGAAAGCAACAAGGATGTGTTGAGGGATTTCTCTCTCTTCTGGGTGATAGATGCAGGAATATGCAGGAACAACACAGTCGATTGATTGATAGTGCGCAACTCATCCATAATGATCTGTCTGATACAGCAGTAAATTATTCTTGAGATTGATGCAGGTCATTGAGCAGCACATTGACAATCCTGTTGTCTGTCATCCTGTTCAAAGCAAGTCAGGAATGGTAGCTGCTGTGATACTCAGGTCTACCTTGGGTGCAAGCTGTGTACAGGCGTTCCACTAATATAAGTTACCGTCGTCTCCCTTCGTTTTTTTTTCATTGGGCACGCCGATTTCATTGCTAGCTCATTCCAAGTGACAGTAAAAATGAGATGAGGCATTTTTAGAAGAGATGGTTAGAAGTCTGTTGCACTGATGACTGTGTATTGGGATAAAATTAATTTTTTAAAGCGTTGGGTTTTGAACTTCAGCAACAGAACATTTCCATGGCAAAGCTGAAAAGTTAATACATAATTAAGAAACAGCTGATCGTTGCATGGAAAATTGTAAAAAAAAAACACCTTTAAGCTTAAGGCAGAAAGGACAATAATTCTCAGAACTGTAAAATTTTTGTTAGTTTTCAGCTTCCATCAGTGACTGTGATATTCTTGCTGTGTTACTCCGGTTCTTGTCTTGTTAGTGAATAGCAAAGTTGTCCTAATTTGCCTCTTCTGGTTTCTCTTTAAGAGAAAAAGGTTTCATTTTCAGGTCTGCCAGGTTGCTTGCATGTGAAGGTGAGGAGGAAGGAGCCACATATGCCAAATTCACGAGCTTTACTTTCCAGTTTGATTACGAATGTCAGTGAGGGTGGAGCATAAAATAACTGTATTCGCCTTTAGCACGTGGGTTCTACAGGGACTGTAAGGCAGTGGGTCACAGTGCTCTGAACATCGCAGACTGGATGATTAGGCATGACTTGTTAACCTTCTGAAATGTTACTGATTTTTATTTTTTTATATGACTTAGGAAGAATAACCATAACTGTTAGCTGTAAGTAATAAGACCTGCTTCATTCGGCTGCTAAATGAGTCAGCAGAAAACCCCAGCTTTCCTATGCAGGGTTCTAGGACTTGACGTCCTGTCACAGAGGGCGTGAAGTTTTTCAGATATTTGGATGTTTTCCACACTAGACTTCGCCCTGCCAGATATTTACTTGAGCCTGACATCTTGTCACAAAGGGCATGAAGCCTTTCAGACTACTGGATATCTTCCACACCAGACTCTGCCCTGCCAGATACTCTTTTTTTAAATTGAGTCCCTTGCGCGCAGTCATGCACGAGAGTTATCAGCACCCCAGTCTGGACCCTTCAAAAATCAGCAAACATCCATGGATGATGGACTTGAAGAAATTCCCAGGAATTTAGACTTTTGATGCATGGAAACAAAGATTACTTGTTCAGAGAAAACCACTGCTTTCTGGACAGTTCAGTGTTTTCCCCTACGCTCTTGTTCCTGAAGCTGACCTGCTGAATACAAGATCCTGACAGATGAGATTTGGGTAGCAACTTTTTATACAATTTTGAGACCTTGAGATTTTTTTAAGTTTTTAACGTTTGTGTAGACTGTTTCTGTACTGTTTGAATAAGTGCTTAGTTGAATATATGAAGTTCTATTTCTGTATGTACAAATCTAAAGTATATGCAAAAGCCTGCGATCACCATCCCTGGATGCATTTAAAAGACGGGTAGACGAGGTGCTTAGGGGTATGGTTTAGTAGAGGACAGTTACGGTTGGACTCAATGATCTGAAAGGTCTTTTCCAACCTTTCCGTGAAATTTAATTGTATATAAATTAACGAATTACATATGGGCCATGATATTCCTTGGGAAACTGCGCTATTTCTTTCTCTTACTAATTGATACATCCCTTGGCATGACTCCATGTCTATGTGAACCACTCGTTCAACTGCAGTCAATTAGGGTTCACAGTGCATTTCAAGACGTGGTAAAGAACAAGAGCAGTTCATTCACACAGTAAGAACCATTGAATCCACCTAGTTACTTACTTGCCTGAATACACTGTCTGTGTTCTTCGCGTGACCCATGCAACTTGCCTGGGTTTTCTGGTTCTTGCTTCTGGTGAAGATACAGAGATAGAATTTCAAGCACAGATCATGGAAAACAAAAACTGATGCAGACAGGGTAATATATTATTTCCGCATATTCTGTGACGCGGGATAAAAGTTTTAGAGATCCTTTTTCTTAATGTTTCTTAAAGCTGCCAGATCTCCTATTTTATCCAAAGTGGTAAACCATTCTGTCCTCTCTGAGTGCCTGAAAACTGTGGTAAAACCAAGTTCTAAAAATTAATAGTTTAAAAATAATGGCATTCTATTCTGATATTTTGGGGTTTGGTTGTGTTCCTATTGTTGTGTTTGTTTTGTTGTTATTTGTGATTTTTAAAAAGCCTTTCAATGAGCTTTTTAATACACCCTGTATACTTGGGGCCTGCACATGTCATGCAAGTTAAATTCATGTATAAAGAGGTTCAGGGTAGTTTAAAGGAGGTGTAAAGGATACGGAGAATATCAATAAAGGGTAGATATTCGTTGCTATTTTCTCAGACTTTTCTGTCGTCATTGAACATTGTTGTCTGAAAGATAAATTCTCTGAGAGCAGTTGCAGAGAGCAATGTATCCACTGAGAAGTGATTTAAAATTGCTCTTCAAGTGCTGGATACCTTGTTTGTAGAGTTCCACAAAAATAAATTCTCGTGCTGGTCCTCCTCAGCAGTTATGTGCAGTTAACAAGACGACTGGTCTGTTGACATGGCTTCAAGAGACTTTCTGGTAGAGGTAAGATGTAGCTCCTTCCTTGGAGCTTGGCCAAGGCTGAGCACTTCATAAACACCTGGGAAATAACAGATTTCATGACTTTATGGTCCTTTTGGTTTCTGTGTGTTTGGGGTTTTTTAACTTGGCTTTTCACTAACACAGTGATGTACATATTAAAAAGAAAAAAGCTATTATAGATTCAAAGCATAATAAAACCTAGAATCTTTTGCCCTCTCAAAACAAGATACTTCACAGAGCACAATTCTCTCTGGGCAAAGGAAATGAGAGAAGAGACAATACATGACAGATTGTTCATATTCCTTGGGTATTGTGATGATAAACATTGTACATGCTGAAGATCTTGTATTACACTAGAATAAAAAGTGGAAGATTGTCCAATATGTTTCTTTATTTCCCAGAATTAGAAGTCCCTTTGTTTCTTTTGTACATTAAAATGTGCTTTTATAACTGAAGACAAGTCTGTAGAGGCTCCTAAATAGGTTACAGACATCCCAGAGTGAGTCCAAGTACTGTTTGAAGACTGCCACGGCATATGAGTGGGCACGTTCCTACAAAGCCACAATGCTGCTAAACTGAAAACGGAATATTCTGCAAATTTGGGGAAATGCACTCACATGTTTATGCTTGAAAATTATTTTTATTTACAGTTTATGCACAAAATATGTCCGTAGGGTGTGTGGATGCTATTCTAAAGCTCCATGTCATCTTCCCAGTTGTCTTTAGTTTATTCTGAAGTTTGAATGTAGTGTGTAAGATGGAGGATGTTGCTAGTTTGGAGTTAGAGCAGTTGAAAATCACTAAAATCTTAAACCAATGTCATTGCAAGCAAGCGAAGCTCTACCTATTCACCTCCATTGCAAGAGGAGGCTTCTAGGTGCAGTTTTCCTAATGAGTGCAGGAAACTCATAGCAACCATGGTGTGGGTGTATAGACTAGCCATTCCTGCCTTACAGGAACTGACCCTCAGGAGAGCAGCGGGGCTGTGACTCCTTGTCTTTGTATGGGTTGGGGACGAGTATGCCGGGGTCGGAGTTCGTAAAGCTGGTTCCTCATGTCTGGCTGGGGGCGCTTGTATTTGAAACAGCAAAGTGTGGCAATTACAGGTTTTTTCTACTCCCTTCTGATGTGCTTCTGAAACCAGTTAATTTCTAGCACTTGAGCGTTTCTATTTCCACCAGGATTAAAAAATAAGAAACAAGGAATTCAGTGAAGCCTGAATTGGTGCCTATTGTAGCTGGCAGGAAGATTCTCTTTGATTTGAAGATGTATAAGAGCAACATGTCTTGAAAGCAATCACTCCTTGAGTCCTTACTGGTGCCAGCCAGACTTCCCTTAAGATTCATTTGAAAAGACCAAGCTAAGTCATGTCCATCTCTTCCTTTCTGGCAGTATCTTAAGAATAACTGAGTTACATTGACAGGTCTAAGTTATTGGCACAGGCAAAACCAATACTTTTTTTAAATACTAAAGCAAGAATTGCTAAGAAACCCGGAGTTTAAAATATACTGAAAACATTTCTTTGAGTTTGTTTTGTATCTCTTTAAATCACCTCCAATATTTGGTAAACATACACAAATAGTTTCTACACTTATTTTTTTTGGTTGTCCTCAAATTCAGCATCCAAACCAAGATGTTTGGACTTTGCCTCAATTCTAAGGGAAAAAAATTTTTTTTTTTTTCCAATAAAGGCTGTTTGTTAGTAAATTTCTTTTTTTTTTTTTGTTTTGTTTCATTCTCAATTTCTTATGAAAATAGCAACTTTGCTTTTATTTTTAAGGCCTGATTCTGTAAGGTGGGGAGCGGTTCCTGAGCTAAACTGAGCACTCCAGGCTTCTGCGCTCCTCCAGTCTTAAGTCTCCAAGCCTTAACATTAAAAGCTTAAACTGTTAGTAGGCGCTGAGACACTGAGTCAGTCTGCATTTTATTTGTGCTGTGTAACAGCAGCAAAATGGTTACTCAGAACCTAGATGTAACAGAGAGGGGGCAGCTAATATGAGATTAATTGCTTCACATTATTAACAAGGCCTTTGTCTTTGATTTTGCAGCAAGGTGTGTGTGTCTGTACCCCCTGCAGTTGTGCGGTGTAAGAAACATGCAGCTTTTGTTTGGAAAGCTTCAAGTATACAGGCTCAAAAGGGGAAAAAAACCCCAAACAACAAAGAAATAATCCCTCAAACAACCCCAAACCTCTCTAGAAATACTGGGTAGCTGGTTGGGATCTTTATATTGTATGTTAATAGCAAACTATGCCATTACAACTTCCATCCTGTGTTGCCCTTTCATGGTAGTATCTTTGGGTTTCTTTTTCTTTTAGAGAAGGGGGAGAATGGAGGTTTGTAACACAAAATACAAGTATTGCTAAATTTAAATTGGTTTGGTGCCTTTCACAGCTGTGTGAAAATGGTTAGCATTTCTGCTGAAGAGCAAGGGCAGTATGTTTTGAATGCCTTGTGCTGCTGTTAGAACACATTTTCTTTATTTTCTTACAATTATTTTCCCCAGGTACAGTAATTCTGATGACACTTGCATAGTAATGCTGGTAATAGTGTGATAGATTATTCACAGTTGTAATGATTATGATGCCATACTTAGATGTTGCAAGGGAAGAGTATTTAAGACATTTTTTTAATGTCTTTTTGTGGGAAGGAAAAAAAAAAAGGAAATTGCTATAATTTAAATAAGACGGACTTATATTTTTACACCTTAAGGGATGCACAAGAGAGATTGTCTGTAATAATGTGAAAATGCCCAAAGTGGATCCGACATGGAGAAGCTACATTAACATATTTGTAAAGGCAAAGTACTGTCTCTTGGCTTTTGTGGCTCTCATACCCCATAGTGCGAGTGTTTTACAGTCCTTCCATTGTCCATTACTGCAAACACGTCCAGATGAATTCAGCGTTTAATGTTAAAAATCTTATAACATGCCAGTTTGATTTGTAGCCCTTCATATCATGGAATGCTAATTAAAATCATATTTTTGCATATGTCATGCCTTTCATGTACATATGCAAATAGAGTCTATTGCCTTTCAGCTATTAGTAATTAACTTTATGAAGGACAGCTGTAATACATAATTAACAAAAATGTTTGCAAGCCCTTTTCACACTGAAAGTTGCAGCAGTAAAATTTTTGCTTATCGAGAGAACCATTTTAGTTTGAAGCCTCAGTCTGATATCTAAATTGTTTGAAGCGTCACATGATATAATTAAATTGATGTTATGGTCTTATCAGCAGAAGAATGGTACTTGATAGGCTCCTATCTGTTTCATTATGCGTGCCACCAAAATTAAAGCAAATTATCTGTGTTTTGTTTGGTAGAATCACAATGCCAGGTAGTATATACTCCGCTGCTGCTGTTGATGCTTTTGAACAACTGCCAGTTTTCCATTCTTTCTTTTCACAAAGCTGTAAAATAACAAATGCTATTCATTTGTTTCCATGTACATCTCTCTAAATAATTAATATGGTGACGTTTGACTGGACATAAGCAGTGATTAAAGAATCTAATCTTGCTGTATTTTTGTGTTAGTCGTTAAAAACAAAGGAACTACTTGTGTGAAGAAGGGTTGCGGGTTGGGCCCATCAGGCTTAAATAAACTCAAAGGTGTAAGTAAAACTGTATTAGTTTATAACTTGAGGAAAAGTTATTTAGGTAAAACAGACTCTATTATCAGGATTTTTTTATAAGATTTTCTAAGTTGCAAAGGGAAGCAGAAAGAGGTTTTCCATTCTTTGGCCAGCGATGTAAGGTTGCCGTTACTTATTCATAAGAAAAATAGCCAAGTAGCTGCAATCTGAAGAAAACCTGTTATTATAGGGTTGACTCACAAATCTAAATTGTAGTTTATCAGGGTTTTTTAAAAGTCCATCTTTAATAAAATACGCTCAAGTGCATGCTCAAAACAGAAGAAAAATACTGTCTGAAAAAAAAAAGTGTTAATAAAAAAACTTATCTTCCTGGATTTTCTCTTTGTTTCATAGGGTGTCGTTCGTGATGAAGAAGCATTTGAATACTCATTTACTGGGCAAGCATGGAGTTGGCACACCAAAAGAAAGGTAAACTAATTTAAAAATGTTCCTCATTTTACCTTACACAATATGTGGGGAGCCTATCTGGAATATTTAGTCTACCCAAAATGAAGTCATCTGGACTTTTAGCTCAACTCCAACTACAGAGGGAGCTAACATGCTTAAGTGCTCTGCCAGTGTGGCGCTTATGACACGTCTGTGGGTGTCAATAGAAAAATTGCTGTAGAAAGCAATTATATGTAAACAGTGTAGGGATCACACCTTTTCAGGAGTTGGTTTTTTATTTTTTAAAGGTGATATTATTATATAAAAATTTCCATAGCTGGAATGTCCTTCCCAGTACAAAATCAAATATTACTCTTTTTTTTTTTTTTTTTTTTTAGTTTTTTTGTTTTGGGTTTTTTTTTTCCTCTCTTGCTGTCTGTGATGCTCATAGGTTTATAAAATTACTTTTTGAGATTTATGTTGATTATTGAGGTCAAAGCCACATAGGAAACAAAACGAAAGTGTCCTCAGTGTTCATGGGCAGGAAGAGAGATCTGGTGTTTTGGCTGTTTTGACTAATTTTAACTACTGTTTTCAATCTATGTACAATTAGTTATTTTCAAGGTCCCTTTGCAAGCAGGTTATGTTTTCCATGGTTTAAAATGTGTTCTGTAAACTGTGTTTTGCAAATTGAATGTTACTGCGTTTGCAGATAAACAGATTTTTGTCTCAGATTTATTAGGCCCATCATGGCATAGATATTGATATTTTATTGAATTTTTGGGATAACTAGAAACTTGATGGTGTTTGGATAGCTACAAGATTGTGTGTTCTCTTTCTGTTTGGGTAGATGGAATTATCCCAACTGCAGCGCTCATTGCTGGATACTTGATACCATTTCAAGTGATACTACCTTGTAACTCATTCTTCTGGTGTAGGCTTTCATAAATGCAGAATCTTTTGGGGGTTTTGATATGAAAGAAGGGGAAAATAAATGATATCTTAAGAGAGCACTGCAAAACTCTTCTGGGTCATGTTCATTTGTTGTTAAAGACAAAGGAAATGGTGGTCAGCTAGACCCTTTCCTCACAAGTTTGTCACACTTAAATCACTGAGTGACCCAAGAATGGACTGTTAAATTAACACACCATATACACCTTACATTTAACTAATCACCTATTTAAGTGATGCTTATTTCTTTTTTAATAAGATTTCCTCTACAAAGTGCTTAACCAGAATTTCCCTAACACATAGCTATTTAAAGAGTTTTTAGATAATCTATTTCTTCTAAAATATGGATTGATTCGTTGAAGCAACAATTATGGCTTTATCCAAGCAGATATATTAAAGTTTATGCTGGTTATCTTTTGTCACAGTGCAACAATTAGGAAAAATGTTTTGCTCTGGTGGCTTATTTTGTAACTGGAAGCATTCAATACCAATATGTTCTTTTACAAGGGGGTACTTACTGTATAATCATCGTAAATACAACACAGAGATAACTTGCGTTACCCTAGTGAATATGTGTGCAATAAAGGATACATACAATAGATTCCCAAATATAGTATCTTAGCCTGAGAGGCATATTTTTAGCAATCATCATCTCGAAATGAATTCCTAAACAAGCAGGATGCTATAATCTAAATCGCTTGTTGCTGGCTTTTGTTTGCGTGTTTCTTCTGAAAGCCTCCTGGCCGTTTCCATCTTTCCCCATTCCTTCCCCTACTCCTCAAAGGCTTGCTGGCTGGCTGGCCAGTATGGCGTAAAGAGGAGGAGGAAGAGGAGGGAGGGTGGGGGTTCCTCCCAGCCTCCCCTCTTCAGGTTCACAGCCAGCCCTTGCAGACCCTTTCTGCCTGAGGAGCGGAGCACCCAGCTCAGGTCTGCAGCTGCCCGGCCCCATCTGCTCGCGCAGGCTGTTGCTGCTTTACCTCTGGGCTCATGGAAACAAGCAATACTTGAATGACCTTGTGCTCTCTTCTTCTTCATCCATCTTTTGAATATTTCTTATCTGCAATACCTTTTTAGCTGGCACTTCTGCTTAATGTGGAGCAGCATCAAATAGTTGTGGTGGAGCTACAAGGACGATGTCATGTTCTAGAAGTATTCCCTCGCCCCAGCGATGGTGGTTGTTTAGGCCATGTGATCAAGTGCAGTAAATACCAAATCACCATTGCTTTCCTTTCCACCTTTCCCTTCCTATTATGAGAGACTTTGATGCCTTTTAATGGCTTGAGGAACCAAAGAAATCCTTCTTCGGGATGTTAAATAATCACTTTTGGGTATAAATGTATAAATTAAGTTGCATAGTTTTCTTACCTATTTAAAACATGAATGCCTTGATTATAATTCTGCAACCTTGCTATTTTTTACTTTCTCTAGGACAATATAATCAGTTTATTTTTTATGTTTTGAATTGGATTCAGCCCTCTGATACATTGCATATAATAGCAAATACTAATAGAATCTAGCTAAATAGGCTGTGACAATTAAATTAATAATGCATTTTATTTGCAAGTGTTTAGTCTTCATGGTTTGACTGATATATGCAAAGATGGTAATTTATTAAAAGTAAATTCATGTAATTGTACTACAGAGTTTGATGAACCAAAAAAAGTTGTCAGCATGACTATCATCACAACCAGAAAATTGAAATAAGTTCAAAAGGGTGCTTGGAAAAATAAAGTTATAAGCCATACACCCTGAGAAATTGGTGCCCTTTTAACAAACTTCTTAAAAAGGAAATTTTGGGTACAAACATTGAGATAGTTCTGAGAGGGAGATAAAAAATACTTTTGCAATTTAGTAAGCAGTACTGTCCTAGTATGTCTTGTTCTCTCCAGCTTTCCATAACCTGGAACTATTGCTTTTTTTGTATGCACAAAAGAGAGGTGGTGTGGAGGCTGTTGGAAATGTTTGCATGTGCAGATAGAGAAAACAAGTATAATTCATAATAATATTGCTACTAAAACATCTTTTGTTTAGAGGTTTTTTCTTTTTTTCTTTTTTTTTTTCTTTTTTTTTGGAAGAGGAGATAATGCTGTGTAGTTGAAAATCCCAGAAACTTAAAACAGCCTTGTAGTAAAATGTTTGCACATTTCAATCACAAAAAACCTTACTGCCTACTCCTTTACAACCATTACCATTTAATAGCTAACTCAAAAGTGGAATGTTTTAACACAAAAATTCCTCTGAGGTTTTTTTTTCCTGTTATTGGAACTGTGATACTGATTTATTGTCAACTTGAATGTGTCTCAAAACTGGCATGTTATCTGCTAAGTCCAAGGCCAGTACATATTTGGTACTTCCGTGTCAGTAATCTTCATGGGACCCATAACTATATCTTATTGGCAGGATAAATCTTTGGCTACACCTTTATTGTGTCTAGGAGACAATGTGGTTGAGGACAAGGTGAACACATCAGAAGTGTTAATGGTGCCAACTTAAATTGTTATGTTACTTAGGTGTAAATTGTGGCAAAACACAGAACAAAGATGAGTTTCCACTGTTGAGTTTAAGGTACACATATGCATGCACACAAATAAAAGAAAGAAAATAGAAATGAAAGCAGTAAGTCATCAGTGAGACTGAAATTTGCTGCTGTTAAACACAACTCTGGATTTAGAAAGTTTTCCTACAAAAAAGCATTTAACTATCTTTTTAAACATTTTTTTCAGGTACTGTTATTAATGTTTCATAGTATATAAGACTTTGTAAACTAGAATTCTATCTGTTCAAAGTTTTTTGGGTTTTTTTAATATATGTATGCCAGGGGAAGGCTTTAACTGACAGTTGTACCTCATCTTCCTTATGAATTTGAAATCAGGACTTACCTCTGAAATAATTTTGTGCATATAGGTAATATCATTGAGTCAAATAGGATCATTTATATCTATAAAGTTACTTGGAGCACAAACACTTGCTGAACCGAAATCTGTGTTACAAAACTTACTGGGTAAAAGTCATTAATAACACATTTGGGTTTTGTAAGGTTGTTCTGGCATTTTTTTGACATGCTTTAAAAGTGGGATTGTTGTTACAGTGGTAGTAACATCACAGGAAGATCACGTGATTTTCAAATAATCTTAATTGATTGGAAAAACTGTATAACAATTTCAACTTGAAAGCAACAGCTGGAAGTAAATGTCTATTACTATGCAGTAGCAGCCTGAATCGATAAGGGATGCTTTTTCAAATAAAATTGGAAGGTAGCCTACTTCTAAAATTTGTGTATTTTTTTACATTGCTGCTTTGGAGTAAAAAGAAGAGTTAAAAAGTAAAAAGAGAGTGTGCTGTTCAATGGGCTTGCATAAGCCCACGTGAATTTTGGAATATCAAATGTGGCTAATGCGTGTGGTCCCCAAATATCATACGATATGTGAGACAGCATGGTATGTCATTGGAAGCCATTACTGAGATCTGAAAGAAAAGTAGCCAGGAAAAACTAATGGGGGTTTGACATTATTACTTTTTTTAAATTTTATTTTTGTAATAAATTCCAGTGTCCTGATATTTCCATTTTGAATGTAAAACTAGAATTGAATGAAGTCAATCAGTCTGACCTTCTTCTATTTAATTGAGCCATTAATCTTTCTTTTGAAACACTTTTCTTTGAGTAGAGAAACTTCTGCTATACCTATTTTAGATAATATTACCCTGTACCCATGAAGTAAAGAGATCTGTTGGTTGTTAATGCAGATTTTGGGAAAACAAGTGGCAAAAGTCAGAGCGATGTGTCATGTTTACATATGTTTATATATATATATATATATGCACAGTCATCTTGCAAGAACTAACCCACGTTCTGAATGGATAAGTGAGTAACCTCACAGAAAGTTATCCAGTTAGAGGTGCTGATAGTACACAGGGATGGATACACAGAGGAGATGCAGGTTACACCTGTAACCTCCAGGGGGTAATGTGCAGAGACTTGCCATCAAGCTTTGTCAGCACCTTTTACTGCCTCTTGCAAATAATTTTGAGCTTTTTAACTGAAACTAACATTACTAGTTTAACTGGGTGGGAAAGGAAGTCTTACTTGATTGTTTCCCACATTTGGCTCAAAAAGAATCTTGGAGAGTCACAGAATCATTCTGTGGAAAAGCCCAAAGGAAGGAAATTTATTTTCTCCTTGAAGTATTTACTAGTTGGAAACTTGTGTTGGGGGGAGGGGAGTAGAAAGGACTCAACATTTTAACCTGAGTTAGGAGCTAAAGTTTTACTCAAGATCTATGTGAAGCTTTAAGTATTTTGGAGGGTTACTTCACCTTTGAGAGTGGTATTTTCTTGTGAAGTTCAGCTCTTGGCTGGTGCTGTTCTGTTTTGGAGTGTGAGTGTAGGTACAGGTTTCACAGTGGCTTGCTGCCAGAGTGCTTTTCTCTGTTCATGGATGGCTGAAAGAGCACGAGGAAGCTGTGAGGGTTACCTGAGCTTCCTCAGGTACTACAAGTAGATGATGTGCTGAAAATTCACCACTAGCTTTCCTCTTGGCTTCTTGTCTGTACACGCATCATGCATTTGCTTTGCTGAAGAGAGTAGGCAGCCATTTATACTTTTGAAGACCTTTTTCACAAAGACAAGTGATAAATTCAGCATCTTATCAGAAAAAAAAATAACAACTGAAGGACTGTAAAGGAATGTATTTATCCTACTACTCCTCAATATTTGTTCTTCCTATCAAATCCTGGCAATCTTATAGTTTAGTTCAGAAGGAGGGTCAATCTGAAACAAGTTTATTTTAGTTGTCA
>BSDF01000002.1:101480988-101535988 GCA_027925045.1 Hypotaenidia okinawae | reverse complement strand
ACTCTGTTTGGATTTATCATATTTTACAGTATACTCTTGTAAATTAAAATGATTAAAAAATTCACATTAGGTCTAAGGGCATAGTGATTTTTATATATTTTTTTTTTACATTTCCTATGTTTTCAAATGAATTAAAATATAACAGTGCAGTTAACATCAAATCATAATGATAATTTGTTAGTTAAAGGCTATTTCAGTCTATAAAACTTTGATTACTTGGAATTTAGCTGCGGTTTTATGAGTTTTCCCATATGATTGCCCACAAATTTTTATGTTGACTAAATTGTAAATTGTTTAAACTGTTCAAACAAATTACTTAGCAATTAAACCTTCAGCAAAATTGTAATTCATTTTAAATTTAGCACAGAGGTTTGATGCTCTTTATTGAGGAAAATAACTGAAGAAAATAGTGAAATATGTAAATTCTGAATCCTGCGTGAACAGTCCCCCATAGGACAAAACATTCCCAACACTGTGGGTATAGGAAAGCCTTCCAGTAATGTGAATTAATTTTGCAGTAAAGGGTAGCTTGAGGAAATTCCTGCTGCTGAATATCATCCAGATTTTATGATTTCCAAATTTTTTTCCCCATAGGGTGTTTTGCGACTAATTTTTAATGCCTGAAGTCTTAATATTTAAACATAAAAGCAATCTACTAGATACATAATTCTTCTGTATACCTGAGCGTGCCAGTAAAATAACTGCAAGTGGAGGGAATGCAACAGCTACAGAAAAAGGACAGATGAAATGAAATTATTTTATCATTGGTACTTGTGGGGGACTTTGAGGATTTCATTTCTGTTTTTTTAACAACTCATTCCTTGAAATTCTACCGGTGCAGCATACAAGTGAGAGAAAGTGTATGTCTGTGGGTTTGTTGGGTCTGGGTTTGGGTTTGTTTTTATTTTTTTGTAAGTGGTTTATTTATTTCTCCCTCCCAACTTTAATTTTTTGACAGATGACAAATCTGAAAGGTATGTTTTTTCTAAAAAAAAAGACTCCTTGCTATCTTCATTATGCGTACGTAGTTGTGTAGATTGCTTCGTACGGTGTGATGTTTAGCTTCACTATCTCTAGAGCTGTAAGACAAATAGAAGTGCAAACACAGAGCAGACGCGCGGTTTTACATAAGAAAGCCTTACTTACCACATCCGAACTGCTTGTGTTTGCACACCTGTGGCTCACTGGCAGTACACCCCGTAGAACAAAGCCCTGGTTTTGTACCATTTATATAGTTACAGGGGTCTTCGCAGGCAAATGAGAGATCATTTCTGGAATTTCAGATGCGTGGCCGTATTTTTGTTGATGGCCAACACTTGTACCCTGGTGCACACGCAGGCTGCTCCAACCAAGGTCAGGACAGAGAGAGCAAAAGCCCGATCCTCCTGTTGGCTTTCTGCCTGTTGCCATAGGCGTTCACCATCAACAACCATTGCTGCTAAGAGGTGCGTGAAGGTGATGCGCTGCTACAAACGCCCATCTTGGTACCCCACGTAGAAGATGGCTACCATTTGTGATTAAAGTAATAGAGTTGTCCAGTTTCTGGAAAGAATTAAGCAGGTTTCTTTCCAGCTGCTAATTTTAAAAGGAAAATAGCCCTTCTGATGGTAAAGCTGGATTGCTACCTATTTATAACTACATTTGACTTCATCACCAGTGGGCAAGATCATGCAGGGGAATAATATTTTTCCTCCACAATAAGGGAATCCTATCTTACTCACATTTTAAGCACCGTGAAGATAGGCAGACTTTAATATTACAAATGTGTTCCAGAACTGGTTTGTTAGACTACTGAAACTTCATCCGCTTTACTTACTTGTTGACGTTTTTGCTTTGCAGTTCCCCGAGTCCTGAACGGTATAGTCAAGAGACAGCACGAGGGCAGAATGCATAGAGGTGCTAGCACAAATATGTTCCTTTATTAATTATTTTGCTTTATGGTATATGTATAGCAAGTGCGTGTGCACAGAGTTAGCTAAATAACCATTTATACATAGCTAAGTGAAAGAAAAGCATTAAAATATTCGCTATCATCTTGAATCTCTGAAATGCCTGATAGTTCGTATTTCATAAAGTCACACATCTGAGAAGTTGGGTTTTGCAAAACAAGCTCTCTGATTATCTGATATCCTCCGGAAGGTTAGGAGAGTTGTTTCCTATATTACTTAGGAAAAAATTTCTTTTTACAATTGAAAATGTCAGCATCAATTTAAAGTAACACTAAGCATGTGCTTGCTTTCTGAATATTATCCTCCTCCACCTCCCCTCCAACCACCCTGCTGAGGATCTGAGTGTGACAGTTTGATTAGATCATCAATCCTTACTGTTAACAGCACTTTTCCTGAACACCTGGGTTGCTAGGTCACATCTGAGTTTAGCTACCGTTGTTTTAGTGACCTAATGTGCATTCACCATAGCAATTTACATTTGGTCCTCAAATTAAAAGTTACCTTAGAACAACAGTTTGCTTTAAAATGACCTTTGTTCTCATGTGAAAGTTATGCTATATGATGTGATAAAAACTCTAAATGATGAAACAGATTTTTGTATTTGAGACTTGGTTACCTACTTTGATAGAGCTCTCAAATAAGTCTGGTTAACTGCTGCCTGAAAACCAAAGCTTAATTATGACTACGTCTCCTATTTAATTCTCTGTTGTGCGGAAGAATTCTACTGAGATTTATATTTCTCAAGTTTGATTAAATTGTATTATTCTCTACTAAGTAAAATCTACTTTTGACATCTGTTTTTTCCCATACATAGAAAAAACATCAGCAGAGGTAAATACCTAGCAACGATTTCAGTGCGAACTGTTGAGCAGCAGACTGCAACATAAGCATATTATTAAATGTATCCCTTACTGGTTTTTTCTGATGCTACAGTAATCCTTTGTTTTCACTCTGAACCTTCCTTTGTTGTGGTGAGGAACATAGGAGATACATAAAGTTACCAGAGCAAAATTCATTAAAAATCAATTTATGTTAAAGTTGAAATAAGAATAGGACAAGGAAATGACATAAGATGAAATGGCTTTTGGTAGTGTATGTAAAGTAAAACTGGTAATTAATGGCAAGTTTTGCTTCATGTCAGATGAGTGAAATAGGTACTTTCATATATATCCTTAAATCTAACATAAAGCTTTTTCATGTAGCATGTGTTACGGTGACGTTAGGGAAAGAAGTGTGCTTGTCAGTTGTCATTTATTGAATTAAGATATCCAGTTGTCATTTTGAAGTTGTTCAGGCATAAAAATTACTCTGAAGGCAAAGTGTAGAATTTAAAAATAAAACTTTTGTATTAAATTTTAGTTTTGTAATCGTGGGATTTCTTTCCCCCTCATTTGCATTGCAAACACAGGTTGAAATTAAGACTGCAGATATCCATTTTGGGCCTGATCCGGTGTTCAGTTAAATCAGTAGAAAGTATTATTTGGATTGGGATCATCACTGAAGCCTAGTTTTGCTTGTTAAGCAGAACTGTAATTGTACAATGTATTTTAAAAATTATTTTGTTTCTGTTCTTCAAAAATGAGTTTACTGTGTCCTCTGATATACATGAAGTGCCTACTCCTGTTAATCCACATTCAAGACATATGTCATAGTGGCTTCTGCGAATTCGTAATACAAATAAAATTAAAAACATGGCTAAATCTAGAGAGCATTAAATATCTGCAGTACATGCTATACATTATTTTTAATGCTAATTCACAGCACATGGTAAGAAAGCATAAAGGATCTGGTGTATGTAATCAGAGGATAGAAAATGCTGCTCAGCCTTCCACCGGAGTGATGTAAGATAGAGCCGATAGTATATTTACAAGAAAAGTTACCATAAACAGGTAACACGAGGTGTAGTCCTTTCAAACAGCACATCAGTGATATTATACAAATAGAAAATAAGAGACCTTAATGAGAGTATACTTGATAAAGGCCCTGAAGTTGTTTGAAAGAAAAATAGTTCATAGCGTCTAAGTAATGTGATATAATATATAAACTAACATATATATATAAATTAATAATATGATCATTGTGAAAATGGGTCAATTATAACTGACTCAATCCATGCAATCAAAACTTAATGAAAACTGAAGCTTTTAGGGGACAGCTTTCTCATGTTTTATGCCTTTTCATAAGTAATTTTTAATTTTTTTAATTTAAGAGAATTTATTGAGCCGCTTTTTGAGTTTGAAGGGAAATACAATAGTTTAGCTTTTCTGCTTTATTTGGTTTTATTACTTTGCTTGTTTGCTGTTTTCCATACCAGAGGCTAAAGTTGCTAAAGTTTGAAATTTAGCAATTTTCAGTCAGGGATAACCACAGCAATTTGGCTGTAGTTATCCCTGACTATTGATGGCTACCATTTGTGTGTGTGTGTGTTGCTTTGAATTACTAGATTACTCCATTTGTTTATGGAGACTTTGTAGGTGAAGAATATTCGTTGGTTTACAGTTGTTCTCTACACATGATTATGTTGGTGTGAGTTCTGTTCCCGTTGAAACAAAGAGGAGTTTCACCTTTCATGCCAAAGGGTGCAAGTTTTAATTTATTTGTAGAGGTGCCCTCTTGGGCAACAAAGTCTAATAACCACTTGATGGCTAAGAGAACGTACACATCTGCTAGGAAAGCAGGACAGATCTGCAGACTAACTCCTGGTATATCATGGTCCTTTCATTGACAGAGAGACAAACATGTAGAAAGTTGGTCTGAATAGTTATTTCTACTGCAGTTTTACTGAAAAACAGTCTTTATGCACAGCAGTATGTCTAATGCAAGTTATCTGTCTGTGATAACTAAGCAAAGATAAGGCATCAGTAGTTTTCATGAAGATGAATCTAGATGCAGTCAGCACGTGCATCTCTCCCTGTGGGTTGGCATCACCTACGTGCAAGAAAGAAAACTACCATTTTCTTCATTGCTATTTGCAGGATGATTGCAGGAAATGCCTCACTTATGCTGGTTATATCAGGTAAAAACACACCTTGTGCCTGTGTAGACAAGGGGCAATTAAGAGAGAGAAATCCATGTTTAAAAGTATATTTAGAAGCATGCACAGTGTCGTTGATATATTGCAGACAAATGTAAAGCTAGACTGCTTTCTGCGTTCCCTCCGTGTCCTAGAGAAGTGTTCCTTCCCCCACACAGACTTCAGTTTCTTCAGTTCTCCCTCCTGGCAGACAAGCTGTTGTAGGAGTTACACGTAGAAAAGGAGTTTGGGTTCTGCTGAAGTTTCACCCCCAGTGGTGGTCAACTGAATGGGCTGGGCAGAAGCACCACCTTTCTGTGTTTGATTTTCTTCCCACCTATGAAGTGAGTATAGTAAAATTTACTTCAGAGGGCTGATGGGAGCTTGTGAAGCATTGTAAATACAACTGTAATATTTATTTTTATTTTATTTTATTGAGGCAACGTGATAAAACTGCTATGGCTGTCAGTAGCTGTCATGGCAAGGAATGGGAGCATCAGAGCCTGACTAGTGAAGATGAGTGCAAGCCTCAGCTAGGATGGGAATATAAGATGAGATGGTCAGCACCACACTTGCTGAGGGAAGCTGGTGGTAGGAAAAATTAGGAAGCTATTTGTATCTACCTAAATCTCAGAACTTTTCAGCCTTTCAGGACTCACAGTTTAAGTAAATCTCCCTTAAAGGAAGATATTTCTGTTCAAAGTTGCTGAAATGAGGTGACTCAAAAGATGGAAAAAGTATCTTTGAACATAGTTGTGACATCATCCAATATTAAAACCAAATTATTCATAACGGTGAGCTGCCTTAGTAAAGTGAACTTGGTGTCTTGGTGTGCGGCAGCGGGGTTGAGTGAATGGCAGCTTGTGACAGGAACTCATGGAGAAAGCCATCCAATGACAAGGTGCATGGTCATACTGAAAGGAAGAAATTTGGCGGGCTTTTAAAATGCTAATCTGAAGGACAGGAATGCTGAGGGAGAGAACATGAAGGTCATACAAGGAGGACTTTCAATGAAGGCTGAGACAAAAGCTCTTAGAGATGTAACAGAAGTGTTTATACCATGAAGATGATCACCAAACTAGTGCCAGGGAAGGGAATTCCTTGCAAAGGATTCAGAGGCTTCTTTTTTGCTTTATTTCTCTGTAACTGAGCCAAAACCAGAGCTATATAGGGACTCAACCCAGTAGATGCAGTTTGACTCTGCTCTGACTGCAGTTCTTTTGGTGTGCATTCCACATAATTTCAGTGAATGGTCCTGGTTCAGTTCTGCTTCAAGTGAAAGCTTTGTGGAGGCTCAACCGTGGCATAGTTCAGACTGAGGAACAGTATCCATATACATACACATCATATACAGTACTGGCTATCAAAGGCTTTGTTTTCCATTTGGGCTTGAATTCATTCTGTAGTTTAGCTGTTGTAGTAGTGTAAATCAGATATCTGATGCAAACTCTTTATTTTTTATTTCCTTCTGGTTTGCTCTGCTTTTAATTAGTATTGTTGTCTGTGACTAATTTTACACAGACAGTTTTAAAAGATGTGCTAACCTCTCAGAATACATCTCTTTTTTCTTTGTTAATGCGCGTTGAGCGGGCTGCTCTAGGCAAACACAGAAAGGAGCAGCCAATGGACTCAGCAAGAGACTAAAGTTTGTATTGATGTATGTCAGAGGAGAATGATGTACGTCCCAAGAGCAGGATTTAAAAGTAGAAGATGGGGCATGGTTCACAAGGGACAAACCCATGCAAATATCTTTTTTTCTTTCTTTCTTTCTTTTCTTTTTTTCCCTGTTCATGTAGTGTTCTAGCCCTCTGTGAAAGAATCACTAAGGGAGCATAATGAGGCTTGAACTGTAATGAAGATACTACATTTTACAGTAGAACCCTTTGAGGATGAATTCCAGCATAGTAACAAATCAGTATTAATTAAGGCATATTAAAGATATTCTACACTTATGTTTTTGATCAAAATATAACTTACATGTTGCAAAAGTTCATTTTTATAGGCAATAAGCTTAAAATGTTTTTATTTTTTTACTTTTAAGTCAGATGTTAAATGTTGCTGTTTTATGACAGCATCTGCCTGTATCTGCATCTTGCCTGTGGTTTAAAGAGTTTAGTCACCAAAAGGAATTTGCCATCCTTTGTACAAACTTTTGATTTTCAATTACACATATGGAAAATTTTTAGATTTAAAGGTCTGAAAGGGCTTAATACAGTCAATGAAGATTTTTAACCTCTTTGGGGCCCCTTTTTTCTTTCTAAACCTTGTCTTTTCCAGGTGTAACACGTTGTTCTATCTGTCTCTCTGAGAGTTGTCAGGGTTATCTGTCAGCGCTGAAGTGAGAGGAAGGCATTCACAAATACGAAAACATTTTTCCTTAAATCTACAGGTTTACTGGGAGCGTTTTAGAAGCAGCACAAAATAGACAGCAGAGGGGGCCAGGCTCTCTACATCACCAACCCAGTTGCTGCCAATTTGTTACAGTGATTTTGTTCCGTGGTCAGAGGTTCTCTGGTTAGTCCATTAGCTGTTACACAGTATTTTTCTGTTCCTGCATTTACCGGGGAAAACAACGGATATTCGGGGGACGTTTCTGAGTTGCTGTTGTGATTCCTCTTTCTCATACACTTAAAGAAAACAACACCACAAATCATTACTTTTCCCATGGCTTCTTTTTTTTTCCCTGTAGCGCTAACGTGATCATGGCTTTAGAATGGGGGGAAAAAAACCCCACAACCCTTCCATAAATATATGGACCAAAATACCACCAGACCATTTTCTGCATAGTTAGAAATTCTGATGCATTGCTCCATAAGCTGTTGTACAAAATAATAAATGATATGTTTTAATTTTGTAAAAAATAGGTACATTTAGTGGGCAGCCTTTTAGTGAGCATCTTTTTTTTTTCAAGTACTGTATTCATTCCAGAGATAACTGCTGTATCAAAAATACGTGCAAAATTCACATACTCTGTTTTTCTGTATGTGTGTTTGCAGGTGTGCAGGCGTTACAGTGTGTCATCAATGATGAAATTTGCCTGTGCCTTGATGTGCCAGTTAGCACACAGTACTTAGCTGCTCTACTTTGGTAGGTCAGTATTTACTATTATTGCCTACCAATATCTTATTTTCCTAGGAAAATAAAGCCCATTAAAGACCTCCTAATGGTAGACAGCTTGAATATTTCAATACAAATGTGATGTGGCTACTGTGGCTGAAAAGGTGCTTTAGTTTTGGGTGTTTACTTGAAAAATACTGCAAGGAATGTTCCTTTGGACTGAAAAAATATGTTACTTCTTAACACAATCGCTTGACTTGGTTGTATAAGATTTGGAAGGACATTAGCCTTGCATCAAGTCTTGCCTCACGGGTGAACTAGTCCATTTCCTCCCAAAATATTAAAATTAATTGTACCTGCACTTACAGGAATAGGCTCATCGTCACTAAATGTTCAGAGGCTGGAGCGCCTCTCTGATGAAGACAGGCTGTGAGAGTTGGGATTGTTCATCCTGGAGAAGAGAAGGCTCCAGGAAGAACTTATTGCAGCCTGACAGTACCTGAAGGGTCCTACAGGAAAGCTGGGGAGGCACTGTTTGTAAGGGGCAATGGTTTAAACTAGGCTTGTGTTAGACACTAGGAAGAAGCTCTTCATTATGAGGGTGGTAAGACACTGGAGCAGGTTGCTCAGAGAGGTGGTGGAGGCCCCATCCCTGGAGACACTCAAGGTCAGGCTTGATGAAGCTCTGAGCAGTGTGATCTAGTTGAAGGTGTCCCTGCTTATTGCAGGGGGGTCGGACTAGATGACCTTTTGTGGTGTATGGAAGACACGGACTCTAGTAGTTACAAGCATAGCATCATCTTTATCACACTTGCTACTGCTTAAATACCTTCCTCTAAAGGGAGGCTCTGCTCGTCCCCCAGTGATCACTCGACTCTGGTCTCTACATAGCACAAAGCTGAACATTTGTCTTTTTCCAGGTCGGTGTTCAACAGTCTCCTGTTCACTCCCAGATTCATGCATATTTTGCTGTTTCTCAACACACACTCCCATGTTCTTTGTTTAACCCTTGCTTCTTGGCACATCACCTGAACCAGCCTTATCAAATATGTTTCCATTATCTATAACCTTTAAAGGTCCCTTCCAATCTAACGCATTCTGTGATTCAAATGGCTGATATTTTATGATGCAATGGTAGTTTTGCTATTTATTTTATTTTTTCTTGTACTTTAATGTCTTATTCTCACTTTTTAAAAATGAAAATAGATCAAATGCAGAAAAATGGCACATTCTGCTTTTTTAAAGACATTTGGTTCCCCTTTCAGGAGGTAGAACTTCTTCAGCTAGAAGCTCAATTCTGCCATTTGAAGTTAGTAAAAAGAAATTGTAGTGCATACATTTTTCATTAAATATACCCACTATATCTTACAAGTATTTTAAAAAACAGGTCTGGAGCCAAAATGGCAATAATGATGTACTGCAGCAGTCTCTGGATTAATGCAGTGAAGATATGACCTCTTGGAAACTGCCTGCTGTGCACGCTTGCTAAAGTTGCCTTGTTTTCATCAGCGTGTGTTTAAAAAGCATAGGAAGAGACACTGTACTTCTACTGAGACATGTACATTACCAAAAAAAGAGAGGAAGACAGGCAGTGAAAGTCTGCTAATGTATTTGTATAAAAATATCGGGGCTTGGGAATGGCTGTTGTGGCTTTTGGAAGACTCACAAGAGAACACTCTTCTAGATGTCACTGAGCCTTGCAACTCTCTATCTCCTCAGGTCTAAGGAAGATAGGGGGGAGAGTTAGAGAGGTTTCTTCCACTTTTTATTAATTATGTTATTCTAGATTATTTCAGATTACAGAACATTGATGTGATCCAATTGTTGTTCAATTAATTTAGTGTTGCTCCACTATTTTGAAGTTTCATTTTAATCTTTTGCCTTACAAAAACCCCAACAAACAAGTTAGACAAATAACAAAGTTATCTTCTAGTTATCTATAAAAATACCAGAAGAGTGCAGGTCATCATGGAAATGTGAGAAAACGGCAGAATCACCAATATATGCATATGATGCTGTCCAGTGCCATCTCTCAGCTGATACAGTGAAGGATTGCTTCTCCTCTGGTAACACTGAAACATTAAACAGAATGAGCACTGAGTTTTGGTGCTTTTCTGCTGAACAAGTTGAACATGCACTTGTACGTTGATGTATTGCAACGTCCTTGTGTCTGTGAACAGATTTCTGACAGAACCAGAAGTGGGATTCGATATAAAACCTGCTATATGTAGGGAGGGTGTGAACAGCTTCACAAATATTCTTCGTTGGTATACTGCAGGTGAAAAAAACCCCACAATAAAAATGCAATTCACATCAACTGCTGGAAATCTCTGATGCATTTTCTCTAACATAGACAGCAACTCCCAAAAATATTTATCAGTCTGCTTTCTGATGAATGCTTGATATCATCCCTTAGGATATGATCTCTTTGTTGGATTAAAGGCACTAGTCCTTGCATTAAATGATGTTGCGTTTTTTCATCCTAATACTCTTTACATGTATCTCTTTTAGATGGTGCCGTCTATTCTAGCACTCAGCCTCCGTACGTTTATCTTCCCTACAAAACAGCTATTGGAGTTCACTGAGCAAATTTCTAGATGATTTTCCTCCAACACTTTGCAGGTCCTGAAAAATCCCTTCGTATCAAACCCAGATTCCCTTTGCGCCGGGTGTGTGTGCGTGCATGTGTGTGCGTGGTATTTTTTATGTTGACCTGAAGATTTGTTTTACTCCTGGACCTGTGTATCTGCTTGGGGGTTGTATTCCCACTGTGCTGCTTACTCCCATGTTGTCTGATCCATCAGCAATCTAATTCACTGATAGTATCATAATTCATGGTGTAATAGATCTTCCACACTGTTTTGTAGGGGAAACTTATTAAAGATAAAAATCTCATGTGGCAGTTGCCCTTTCAGCAGTTTAAGTTTTTGATTCTTGCTTTCCATCTTAAATGTATACTGATTATGCCTTGACACCTCTCCTGCTGCACATTCATTTTTCCGTGGCCGTACTGACAGACTGACGTGAAGCTAGTTGCTTTTAGCTTTTGCCATTGCTTTCAAAGCATCCAATCTGGGCAGCGAGTTTTATTTCCTTTGGTTGTTTCATCAAATCTTAAACTTTTTTTTTTTTTGCAAAGAAAATTTGCTGTAAAAATTGTTTGATTAGAAACTCTACAACCTCACCTCAGTACTTAGAGCTCACTCTGCCATGGCCACTTCTCCCTGATATCCCAGTTCTGTTCTTTTCTAAGTCTGTTGCAGATTATTCCATTATCAAGACTTGATTTTGAAGATAGAATTAGAAAGTAATTAAAATTCTTATTCTTTCTCCCTTCTTCCAGATATATTTATTTGATACAGGAAGATTTTGAAATGTTTCTGTGTATCAGTTATGTTAAGAGGAAATTATTTAGTGCTTTTCTTATTTATCTTCTTTTGGTCTCTTTAGCTAATCAGAAGCTTTAAATGTAGACTTTGATGATAACTTTTTGCTAATCATAAATAAAATATTTCTAGAAATCATTTACTTTTTAAAGTCAGAGCAAACATGAATTGGCATAAATCCAGAATGTTTTGCAGTATAACTGATTATGTTACATAATCTAAACAGAAGTTGAGATTTGTTAGGAAAATAAATACCGATTAAGGCCTGAGTTTACATGAAGAGTATGAAGAGTAGTCTTGGCACACTAAGTCAAGTTTAACTTAGGTATTACAGACTGTCATCTGAGTAAACAGAAGTTTGGGCATAATAAATAAGCAGAAAAATTGCCAAGAATCATGTTCCATTCCTGATACCTCAGGATAATGATTGTGGATGGCACTTGTGATAAACTGGACTTTGCACAGTTTCAGAATAATTAGTTCAACTGTTTTCCAAGGTTAACAGCTATCATAGCATTTTAAAAGATAGGCCTGAAAGAAAAGACTAGAGATCATCTAGTCCGTTCTCCTAATCATATATTATATGCCAGCACAAATATTGTTCTCAAATATATGGTTAAAATCAAAGCAAAATAATAGTGTGTGTACAGAGGATTGTTACCTGCGTGAAGATCACCAACTGAAGTGTGAATTTGGGCTGAGAAGTAAAACCTGAAGTAGATCAACATCAGTAAATAAGAAAGATTCAGAACTCCCATTCTAAGATATTCTTGCTAGATGCTACGTAGTGTTTTGTAAAGTTTAGGAATTTCAAATTTATTGAGAACATATCACATGGTTTTAGACCGAGACTTGAAATTTGGCAGAGGTAGCTGTCCCAGTGACTTGCTGTCAGAATGGCTTTGCTATCAATTTAATAATTTATTCAAATTCCCTACCTGTATATATTCATAATAGAAATTTGTTTGAAGAAGAATATTGCAGGTTTCAGAGATTCCGGATGGTATCTTCCAGCCTCCATTTACCTTCTCCATGTATAGTTTAGGCTCATTGCTAAGGCAGTGCTAAACAGACATTTCTCCCTATGTTGTCCTGGCCTTGGGGTCCTTTGTTCACATTGCTTCTCCGAGAACTGCTTAGCTAGGATGCCACAGAGTGACTTGCTGCGTCAGGGATGGGAGGTGAATCTGCTCTGTGCTGACTCTTGCTTCGGGAAAAGATTAATATAGATGGAGGAATGGGTCATTGAGCCTGACTGCTTCTGCTCTGTCCTCTCCCCTCCTGTCCCTCATGGAGCCCTCCCTACTAATTCTCCCCTTAGGCACTAGCAGCAGCATCCCAGGATTGTGCTGTTCCCACCAAACTTGTGTGCTAGAACTTTGATCCTTCCCATTCTGCAGTCCCCCTAGAAGTCTGACACAAGGACATGTGAGGAAAATAGGCTGTGGAAGGAAGCAGAGGAGAAGAAATTATAACAATATTTTGATAAGCTTAACTATGGAGTAAATCTGTGTAAAAGAACAGTTCTGTAGGCACCTTTATTCTTGCTTGCCTTGGTATTAGAGGAGGAGAAAATTTTTTCAGGGGAACCGGTCAAAAGCTCTAGCTCAAGTGTGACCAAACTTGGAGCTAAATACTCAAATCCTTATGTGAACATGGGGCACAAGGCCCATGGCACATTTTGCAGTAGTCCAAGATTACCGAATTGCAACATTTACAACTGAGAGATCCCCAAAGTTCTGCCTGCCTTGTGGTGCAGTGCTTGTGTGAAGCTCGCTCCCTAGACTGTATTAGCGATCTCAGCCTCCATAATCACACTGGCTTTGGTCCTTCCAGTTTGCATTAGCTAGAAGTTCCTGTGCCATTTTACACCCAACCCAGTTCCAGGATGAGAGCTGTGCTCATGGTGCTCCTGGTGCTGAGGAGCAACCAGCTGGCATTCCCTGCAGTGGCTGCCCAGAAAGGCTGTGCAAGTCTCTAAGAAAGAGAAGTAGGGACATCAAGAGGAGTTCCTTTGGTAAGCATTCCACCTTGCATCCTCATTCTGACCTTCTCATAACTGTCCTTGTACAAAATTAATTAACTTTACAATTGTTTTATTCCTTTCCCCTTATGTTCTGTACAGCTCTGTTGAGAGAGGTGCTCTATGTCTCTCTGGCTGTTCATAGTTGATCCCATGTTTTCTTTTTGCACGTCCAAGATAAGTTCAGTCTCTGTCAACTGACTGGACACAAACTGTATGGGAGAACTGTCCTCAGTTATATCTTAGTACATATCTTTGTATCTTACTACAGAATAGGAATAGGACAAATACTGAATAAAGTTATTAGGGTAGAGAGCCATGAACAATAAACAAAACTTTTTAAAAAAGATTTCAGTAGAATAATGTTTTGTGTAATCTAAGTTTTCAAGAAAACGCTTTAGTACTACACCTCACAAAATTTGGTCAGTGTTACTCCATGTAAAAATGTTTGATTGCCTTAAAAAGCAATTGTAGGGACAGTAAAGAGTAGCAATAAAACATTGTTTTTAAGGAAGATGCCAACTAGGTGCTTCTAGGATGTGCAGTACAAGTACATGTAACGTATTTAGTAGGGATGTAGTAGAAAGATTTAACACTACATTAATTAAATTCACAGATGGTCATAAAATTAGGATGTTCAGCAAATACAGAGTAGGTTATAATAGAAAAGGACAGAAGGAGGTTGGAAATATGGGCAAGGGACAAAATTAGGTCCTCTGGAAATATGTAAATGAAGACATCTGAAAATATGCAAAATATGAAGAGTCATTGGTAGGAAAGTGTTGAGAAGGAAGTGTTAAAAAAAATTGCCATGATGATGGAAACTGATTTGGAATGCAGTTTGAACCAGACAAGAGAGCAGGATTAAGCTTGTGTGTGCAGCCATAGCATGCACACCCTGAGGGCATCGTTGTCTTTCCTTTGGCGTTGACCTTGCAGTGCTTAGGCTGAAGGCTGCCCTCCTCATTGAGCTGGTCTGTAAGAAGGAACATTGGGATTTTATACCGGGTGAATCATCTCGGTTCCCGTCCTTATTTGAAGGACAGTTCTAGACCAAGTGGTATTTAATGTGATGTCTCTTAGCAAGGAGTCTGGTTTGCATGGACTCACCAGAGCCTTGTCCATTTGTTTTCAGGATCCTAAAAGCAGCAGATCCCTTCCTGCCCTGTGTAGAGGAGATGCAGACTGTGAAAACAACTTTGCCCAGTAGAAATGGTGCCTTGTAAAAGCCAGATGTAAGGAAATAGGTTTTCATCAGGCTGTGACTGCTCCTAGGGTGGTGAGCTGGATGAGCAGGTACCCTTACAACCTACCCAGCTTCCAAGGCTTCAGAATTGTTCCTTTTTAGCCCTGAAAAGTATGGGCAAAGCTTGGTAAATATTCAGGTATAAATAGTCCAATGCAGAAGATACTCTCAAGCAATAAAGGGTACCTTGAACTTTGAGAAATGAAAAAAAACCCCAAACCCAAAACACTTTTCAATCCATGTGAAGCAGATCTGCACGCTTCTTAGCTAAAAAGGGGTTGGTGTGTGGATTGAGGTATTTGTGCGGTCTCTATCCTCAAATGAGAAGCATCTGTGTGAAGTGGATTTATTTGAGTCCTAAATTAAAATTACTGTTTGCCATTTAATGTTAAGTTTGGTGTTTGTATTTTGTTTTCATCAGCGTGCAGGATTCAGGAGCGTTTTCTTTGTCTAGTAGTTTTGTATGTAATTCTGAGATCATGTTTGAATTCTTCTAAAAATAAGAAAGGGTGCTATATTATTTTTTTATGACTAATATCAAATTAAATGTAGACATTAACAAGCAGTTCAGAGGTGGGGAGTAGTTTCTGTAACCAGAAGAAGGGCTTGATGGTGGCTGCTCAGCAAAATCTGCGTCCTGACAGCTCAGGGAGACTACCAATTTATCGATCAGGTACCCAGCAACGTGAGTATAGCAGCAATATAGAGCTTTTCAATAACAGAACATAGTCATTATCCCCAGTGCAGGTTAAAAAGCATTGCAGAGGTGTCTCATCCCATTCCAGCAGCAGGGCTGGCCCTAACCTGTTAAGGCTTGTCCTCCCAGGGACCCACCTTGAGAGGCAGGCGAGCTGGTGATTTTCCACTCATCTGTCTGATATTGACACACTGCCAAGAAAAGCCATGGAAACATCATCTCCCTGGAAAGGCATTAAAAGGTTTTGAAATTTTTGTTTGGGTTTTGTTGAGGTTTTTCCCTCCCTTTTTTCAACCATACCGGAAAAGCATTCATGATTGGGGGGGTCCTGGTTTTCTGATTACATCGATACCCTATTCATGACTGCGTAACTGCGTTGGTCTCTTCCATGTCTGGATGAATTTTTAGTGCCTTAGAGGAGATTTTGAAGTGGGTTGAAAATTGACTGAGATGTTCAGCATGTCTCCAGACAAATTTCTTCAACTATTTAACTATGGGTGTATTGGCAAAGCAATTACATGGCTGTGAACTGAACCAGTCTTCATGTTACATGCTGACTTCTTTAGATCTCCTACAGCACACAGAGTTTCACCTGTTTTCTTCATCAGTGCATTCAGTTCTGCAGTAACAGATACATAAAATGGATGTGGGGGATTGACAGTTCTTCCAGGTAGCAAATGCCTTCTGCTGCAACTGGGACAGGGGAAATTCCCACAGTGGAATACAAAGCAACTCATCATCTCAAGAGGCATAGAGTAATGGTTACTGCCTGTAGGTTGTACGTTATTTACAGCCAGAGAGCTTAAGATGGATGAATTTATATAGTGCTAATGATCTCCATATAAGTTTCTTAGCTTAGTTTCTTAGTCTTCATGTAACTTCCTGAGCTAACTTTACTGACTGTTTTGGAGATGTTGAAAACTAAAATGTTCCTATACCTGAATAGACCCACAGCATTTTAGCAAGTTTTGATCCCTTGAATTCACATATCACGAGTTTGTCATAAATATATACACTGGAAAACATCTCTCAGTTCTTGGCAGTGCTTATGTTTGGCCTTACATTTTTAGGCATCGTTGGTTGCAACGCATTAAAACTGTTTTGTAAGGGTCCAAGGCTTTTACAAGAAATATGTAGATGGGGCAGAAGGAGGGCAGGTATCACATGATTTCATTTCTTAATGTTATTTAATAAGAATCTGGGCTAACTGGAAAAAGATTAATTTTGTTGAAAGGATGCCAAAGATCTACTGTCATCTAAAATCAACAATTGGTCACGTCAGTCGCTAGTCACTTAACTGTCCTTCGTCAGTGTCTGTCTGCAGTACCAGAACCCAAGGGGAGAATGGGCCAGCTGCTGCTCTTGTACCTTAATAGCAGTTCATTTCAGCCTGGGTGTATAGCCCTTGGAAGTTTCCAGTAACCATTTCAGAGAAGGACTTACAGCTTGCAACACTTCAGTAAGCAGATATGGATTAACTTGCTTTAATAAACACCAATTTAAAGTTGGTATTCACTCAATATGCTATTTCGGCTCTTCCAAACTCTTTTGTCTCATTTCTCAGTGACTTAGCTCCATCATAATTAGTAGAGGTTTAAGATCTGGAGCTGTTCTTCGGTTTGTGTTGCCTTCCTTATTTTCAGCAAATACTCTCTAACCATTAGGTGCTTAGATGTTTTCTTTGAGTCCACCTTATATATTCATTTGGGGATTTTTTTTTCCTTTTAAGTGTAGATCATATTGACATTTCTTAATGCTGTCTGCTGTTATATTTTCATCCTGAAAAGCAGAGTCTTCAGGGTTTTTTCAAGTTGTATGAGTGAGGAACGCTTCCACTGCAGCCTGATGATTTCAGATCTGTTAAATTACCTAAATCTATGCACAATCCAGAAAGCTATGCCCTAAGAAGGTACTGAAATCTTCTGATGAATATTATGTTGCCACTTCCTACTAACTTTTTCCAACTATGTGTCCTTGAAGAAGATTGAATGTCTGTCATTAACTGAGGCCTTCAGTCCTATTCCAGTAGTTAAGGAGGTACCTTGCCACTGCCACACACAGGCAGAGTGGGAGAGACAGCAATCTTTAATTACACTGCATCTTAAAGCAACATCTTTAGTTACACTGCATCTTAAAGCACAGAATTGCATGGGGATTATGCATGCTTGACTGAAAAATGGCCATTCTATCAGGTGTATATGTGACCAATCCTTGTGACTGCTTTTTATGTGAAATAGTTTGAGACACTGTTATTTCTTCTCATCCTTTAATTTTGAAGGATTAGCGAAATCCCCTTTTCACATATGAATTAATTGATGCTGTGCTAGGATTTGGCTTTTTGGAGTAGGATTTGAGTTCAGATTCTTGCCACAACCTACCTTGAGGAAGAGAAACTAATGGGCGTTCTCACCCCTATGTCTCAACTGTTAACTCCTATCAAAACGTTTGTCTTCTGGAAACTTGCTAAATCTCAAAGAGCAACGAGGGTCTCAACAGTTGTAGGATTAGAGTTTGCCTCTCCTGCTTATGCTGCTCCAGTCCAGAGGGACCACACCAGCTGCTGTCACTTGTGACTGGGTTTTAAACCTGGTCACTCCCAGCATCTACCACCGCTGGGAGCTTGTTGACCTTACCCCTTCCTCCCCATCATTGGCGTTCATTAAGTAGGGCCATAAATACTCTTTTCTAGTAGCATGGTGGAAGTTTTATAAGTATTTGAGTGATCCCTGCATGTGAAAACACTATAAAATCGTCCTAGTGACAACTTTCTTTGACCACAGTGCTTGTTCGCAGAGTATTAACCTATTTGGACAGGCTTGCTGAGAAAAATTCCTGTCATATAACTTCCAAACTCTCAGTCCATGATGATACATTTGAATACCATTAACATAAATTTCCTATTTAAGCCGTACACATGTTCAGTTAAAATTCATGGAAACCTGCAAATGTAGTTTGTAACAAGACAGTAAAATATTATTTTAAAATTCAGAAATTAATTCTGTGCTCAAGAAAACAGCTTCCTCCACAGCTGTTTTGGATAGGGCTTTTCCTGCTGCCTTTCTGTACCGCCAGGGACTCTTAAGCATTGTTCTGCAATATTATTATTATTATTGCTGGAGCTTTCTCATGATCAGAGCCCGGTATTATAATCATAACTTATTTGCTGGATGTAAATGGATAGTAGCTGAAACCAAATTTCTTTTCACCTGTATAATCAAAAAATATTATTTGGATTCCTAGAGGTGAAAGGAGGCAAGCGGAAACTTCATATTTGAAGAGAAAATTTCAGAGGCACTTTGTCACTGTCATGTCGTGGTGCAGACATCTGTCAGACTCTATTACAAATCCAACTTTCCTATTCGACGAGTTACTCAATTTGCAAATTGAGACCTCTCTGCTTTGTTAAAAATTATCACTGCTCATCCGAAAACCCTAAGTGTTTAAAAGTATAAGATGACAGCTTGAATGCTTAGGGATGTGGACTGTCCTTATAAGGACAAATTACCTTTCTGGATGTCACATTTAAATGTTTGGCTGCCTATCATCTACAGGGAATTTAGTATGATAAATCTTTTTAGATCTCTCAGAGCCGAGGAATTATAAGTGAAATGCACGAAAGGTGTTTGAGGTTCAATTTTTCTTTGTATGCATCTTTTACAGAGTAGGCTTCAAACGTCTCTCATTTCAAGTACTGTAAGTGGAAGATATTGCTTGAGGTCACCTCCTTTATTCAAAAATATGAAGCTGTTGTCTTTATTTTTCACCTAAATAAGGATTTTTTTTTGTTTTGTTTTTTCCTAAGTAAGTGTATTAGCCTCTTTTCTTCCATGAATCAGGAGGGATGAAGCTAAAGATTAAAAGGTTATTTTTTATTATTATTTTTTTTTACTTCTTGTGTGACAAGCTTACAAACATATAATTGTGGACTGGATCTGGCCCATCATTCCAGAATCTCATTTAGTAATTTCATTGTCAATGCCAGTATTATTTGCTATTCTTATAAGCATTAAGATATAAGTGGCTTTTTATTATTTACCTTAAAACCAGCTATCCCTAAATGCTAGGTGTTGATGGTATGGCTGCTTCTGTGGCAACAAAAATTTGTTTCCTCATTCTCATTACTTTGATTTGTGTGTATTTTGGCACTGCTGTTTTTGCATTTTTGTTGAGATAGATGATAACTTTTAGTAGTATTGATGTAATTCTACCTGAATGTATCCCATTAGCTAGGTGCTGTTCATCTGTGGGCATTCTGCTTCCATCCAGTGCTTTATACATGTTCATTTTATTTAGGAAGTCGATTACTCTCAGAGAAAAATAGATTTGATCTGGCATACACCACCAGGAATTCTATAACCCGTTGGGGGATATGATGAGCCATATCTTCAGTTTTGCTTACTGCCATCCTTTTTTAACCCAACTTGAAAATGGAACAGGTTTTTCAAGGTGAATCCAGCTAAGGACTGTCTTCAGCTCTGTTCTAGCTGTGCTTTCTTGCTCCATGGCTTGAGTAAAGGAGTAGAAGGAGCAGCTTTGGCAGACGTGAAATATCCTTGAGTTTGGTCAGTATGGCAAACAAGAGTTCAGTAGGTTCGTTCTTTCTAGATCTAAGGTGCGAGAGCTTGACCCCTTCGGTGCTAAGGATGCCTCTTCATCCCCCATTGAAGGAATTTGTCTAGAGGTTGGGGAGGGGATAGGGGGTGAGTTAGTCCGTTGGATTTTGCCCCTTTTTTTTAAACCCCTAGGCTCTTACAGCTGTTATCTGTTGGTCCTAACACTGTGAGGAGATGACCTTGAGCAATTATCTTGAAATCAGAGATGTTTGAAGCCTCTAGTACTTCTTCAGAGTTAACTACAGAAAATCAAGTTACTCTGGATTACTGAGGTCCTGAGGTGAAGGGAGCTTCCCTTCTGAAGTCCTGCCACTTCTCTGGTTTTCTGAGGGGGATCATTAGGACTCCTTGCAGATTCTGGAAACAGTCTGTGCTATAAAGCAAAGTATATAAGAGGCTTGTGACAAAACCCCAAAAAGACTGTGACCGACAAGAACTGCTGTGGTAGAAGCAGCACATGTATGCACAACTGGGAGACTGCTTGCAGATTGGTGCTCAGGCCTGTCAGAGAGAAGCCTTCTTCATCTGGGAGGCGTGGGTCTTTGTGGCCTCGTCTGCTTGCAGATCTCTTAGCACCATCACCTTCAACAAAGCAGTCAGTGTCTATTCCTGCATCACAGTTTGAGAGCAAATGAAGCAATTCAATAGCATGGGAAAAGAAGTCAGGATAGGTGATTCCTGGCAAAGTCCAGTTTCCCTCAGCCAGGAAGTATGCAAGAGAATCGAGCTGAAGCTTCTTCTAGTCTCTCTAGCTGTTGCTGATTTGCTTTGAATGTGGAACATAAATAAATATGGCGCTTTTTTGGTATTGTGCATGCTCACCCCACAGCACAGGCTTCATCATAGGATATTATTTGAGTTCTGAGCATGATGATGGCAACATTAATTTGAGAGCTTATAGGCAAAGTCAGAGATGAGCTTTGGTGGTAAGGGTTTAAGGTAGATATCAATCTTCTCTGCAGACATCCCAAGAATTTTTATTTTGTTTTTCATGGTGTGGGAAGACGATGCCTTAAAAATTACAAGGCAGAATTGACTTGGAAAATTCACAATTTGAACTTTAAGTAAGTTTGCTGAAGCCCTTCAGTGTTGTATCCAGTCATGACAAAAGTCAGTTCTTTTCCCCCTTTTTAGTGAAGAGAAATGTATCAGAAGTTCATCAAGGCCTCAAGATGAGAGATGTTTATCTGAGTTTGCCCAATTATTCCCAATTAAAAGAAGAAAAAAACGCTTAGCCTCAGGGAAGTGAAGGGGAAGGTCTCTTGGTTTTGTCAGATCTATTTCTTAGTCCAGAGTTTCTAAGTAGAGACAGAGGATAGCTCTGGCTGATGAATTCTGAATACAATACTGTATAACAACAGAAATTATTTTGGTAATCTACTTCATAAGTCATTTCAGAGGCTCTTCTATCCTGAACCTGAATGAATCAAGATGTGGAGGAGTTTGAAGTCTGTTATTCTATATTACTTTAGTTTCTAAAGTTCCCAAGTTCTACGAGCTGACCTTGAGTGATGGTGTGAATTAGTGAAAAAGTGTCATCACCCCTCACCCAAAAGATGGAATGGATTTGCTTCTAGAGCATGCTTCAGGATTTAGAAGTGTTAGTGCTTCCCACTGAAGTCTTTACTCATAATATCTAGTAGTATTTTTTTCTGCCTTGTTCCTTTGGGTTGCCAAGATTTTAATTCGGAGACCTTCAGCTCTGCCTAGATATCCATCCAGGCCACCTGCTCTTGAGCTAGATGTGGAGTGCTGTCTGTCATCATCCAAGTCATCTGCTTTTTCAGCCACTGCCTGAAACTGCAGGCACTAGAGCACATTTCAGAAACTCAATATCAAACCTGCTCAAAAGGCAACAGACCTGAACCTCAGTTGGATAGTTGGTAGGGAGCTGTCTGCTTAGATGTAATTTGACAAACTTTTCAGCTTAATCAAAGGTTCATATGAAAAATATTTCACACAAAGACTTTGTGTTGCTTTTCAGCACTCTAAAGCTGGGGCACATAAATGTGTTGCACTCATTCAGTATTTCTTTTTGTTGTTTAAGTCATCAGTATTACTTCAATACAGCTTACTTGCTTGTGTTGATCGTGTTCTTTAACTCCTCAAGAAAATAAGTGCTGAAAAAATAGTGAGAAGAATGAAGCAATTTTTAGTGTGTGGCATTCCCAATATATTAAGTCCTAGTAGAGTGAAGAGCATGTCACACTAGCTATAACTGTTTTGATTTTGACATGACTGAAAGCCAGAAGACTCGCTGTGATACTGCTCTACACTGGAAATGAACTACAGCTTACAAATCCGAAGGTTTTCATGGCACAGAAATGATGCCCACCTGTCCTCCCAGCATTACAACCTTTACAAATTTGGCTGAATATCCGTCACACAATAACTGACTTTTCTAAAGCTGGACAGCACGTGGGTGACTGAGCCCAGCCTAAGCCTAGCTCCTAGTTGCCCCTGTGGTGCTCCCCCACTGACACACCCCGCCTCCCTGTAAATGGTTTACGAGTGTAATAGTGTTTTCCCTGTGAACTAGCATATTGGGCAGGAACAGCAACCCAAATATTACAGGGGTGACCAGAGCTCTGGTCAGTCTGTCCACTGTATGGAAATGCAAATGGATGGCACGATGCAATTCTGTAAAGAATGTCTTTGGTGTTGCATCATAACCACATCACCATCTTGTGACCTGGGCAGACTGAGACCTATTTGTCCCCTGAAAGAATAGGAAGCATAAGCAGCCCAGGAATACTAAAACACAGGTGTCTTATGGGTGCTTATGTATTAGTTTGGTATGGAGGTTCGTGTGGTTAGCGTAGATATTTGGAAGGTGGAAGGCTAAGACTGATAATGAGGAGAGAAATAGTAAGTGTGAAGGAGAGTGACAGAGGAGACCCGGGAAAGGGGAAAAGGGGAAATGAATGCAGGGAGAAAGGAGCGCAAAACAGTTGGCCCGGTGTAGCAGCAGGTTATTGAGGCAGGAAGAGAATAGGTAACTGGAGACCAGTGTCCAAAGGTAGTACAAACATTGTTTGCTCAAGGTGTCATAATTATGTGTTTTGAGGTCGAAAGCTACCTTGCAGTGTTGAGCTTCTCTCATATAGAGTAGGGAAATGTCATCTCTTTTGCAGAGAGAACATGCATGTGTGTGAATTCTGCTCAAACTCAGATAATCTTCCACGCTACAAACAGAAAAGCACATCCATTGTTTGGTTTTCATATGTTTCTGCAAGTACACTAGAGTTTTCTAAATTACTGTTCTATTTTGTAAACAAAGTAGATTAGGTGGATAAGCTATCTTCAGAATTATAAAATAATATATAATCTGCTTTTATTTGTTAAACACAAATGTAGTTTACAAAGTTGTATGCCTTCAATCTCTCAATTTTCATGGGCTCCATGGTTTGGCTATTTTTTATACCTACAAAATAACATTTGTTTGGTTTGTTTGGTTTTACTGAACATGTGGGGTATTGGAACTATCACTTAAAAATGTCTGGCTTTCCTCCTAAAATGTTTTACTAGCTTATTTCAGGGAAAAAAAAAAACCCACAAACCAAACAAGCCTCTTTTTTAAATAAATAGATTTGATTTCAATGTTTGTAAATTTGTAAACTTTTTTTTTTTACATTCAAACATTTTTTACCCTTGTGTCAGCCATGTGGAGTAACGTGGGCTTCAGTGGTGACACTAGTCTGAGGGGGGAGAAATGATATCACAAGAATGGAAACAAATGTGTTCTCTCACTCTGGTCATGAAGCTTTTAATTCCCCGCTTGGGGAAACAACAGGATTTACTGGGGTCAGTTGTACTCCACTGGGATATGTATTATTAAAGTGTGTATATATGTGCGTATAAGTGTTGCAGGGAAGAGTAGAAGGTCAGAACATACTTTGCAGTTTTATTGCATTGCATTAGATTTACCTTTTAAAACTTATTTGTTCTCAAAATCAGACATAAAACAACACACACCCCCTCAGCACATGTATTTACTGGATAAATATTTAAATAGTTGCATTTACCCTTCGAGTGCAATATATATGCTTAATATGAATGGGAATAAAGCACATAACCATGCAGGGTTGTGGTTGGTAAGGGGTTTTTTTTTTCCATTCAATACCTACCTTTACTGGTAGCTTTTCTCCTGTTGGAGTTTATGTGCTTTAATTTTTGTAATGATTTTAGAAGTTTGTTCCCAGGATGCTTCTCATGGAGCTTGTCCTGTAGTGCCTGTATATTTATCTGTGCGTGGTGCACAGCCCAGATCTCCTTTCCCAATTGTTTTTTTATCTTGCATGTGTCCCACTGGCTGGAAACTGGGCCCAACTTGCTTGTGTAGTTCAGCTGCGTTACGTTATGTCACACTGCCAGGGCGCTGCGGTTTCAGGGTCAGCATAGCCACCTGCAAAATGATGACTTTGTTCTGGCTGGGGTAAAAGGGCTACCCTCAGGACCTACTGCTCAGGTTTGGGCTGGAGGAGAGGACAAGTGCTGGTGCAGAGGCTCTTCTCAAGTGCCCCAGGGACCAGCCTGCCACCAGTTTCTGTGCTTTGCCAATTCCACTGCATATGACTTGAAAACAACTTTCATACAGTCGCGTTTTCCCCCTATCTTCTGCTTTAGTCTTGAAGGTGATGGCAAAAGTGTGAGCTTCTCTGTGCTGTTTTCACATTCGGAGTCTGTTAAAATAATTTGATGCTTCGAATCTTTCTATGAAGAGAGAGCTCGTCGCTTACCGAAACGCTGCGGAGCTGCTCTCCAACTTGGTGCTTCATACCTTTGATAGTGTAGTAGAAATGAACTAATAGTAATGTAATATGAAGTATCCAGTGCAGTTTTATTTAAGTTTTCTTTTTAAATTTAGGATAATATGGGAGGGATGTAATCATTTGAATGTACATATCACTTAAGGTTGGACAAACTTGAAAGAAAATGTAATGCATATTAGATGTATAAATGGCAGAAGCATCCTTCTGCTCTGTCTGTATCTTGTGTTCTTTATTCTGCCTGCAGGATCTGACCCTCAGAAGGAAAATATAATGAAATATTTTTAAAATATTTGAAGGGTTTTTTTTTTTTTCCTTCTTCCTGAACAATTTACACTGATTGGATTGCAGCCTGAAATTTCCATTTTAGCTGATGTTGCTTTGAGTAAAACAATTACTTTTTATTAAAAATGTCAATTCGAATGATTATTTAAATCTGGCTTAAATAAAAAAAAAAAAGAAAACTCTTTGCTGGTTACTGTTGTTTTGCATGGGATTCTGTGCTATGGAAACTGGACATAATTTTATTGAATTGATTTTCTTTTAATTGGTATTAATGAAAACTACATGTGTGTGTAAAGGGAGGATACAATTCCTTAAGGGCCTTAAATTGTCCTGGTGCACATCTGCAATTTCCATTACTCTTTAAAGGGAGTTGCGTTTTTCTCAGTGGTGAGAATGAATTCCTTGGGCCCAGATTGTGGATAACCTCTGTGGAAGTGGTAGCATAATACCTTTTTGGCGTGAGTGCAGCGAGGGAGCCTTTGCCGAACTCAGAATGTGGGGTTGGAGTCACGAGGCAAGGCAGCGCCCCAGTTCCTTCTCCGGACTCAGCACCTGTGGTGTGCAGAGCCAGCGGCCTTTCTTTAAGTGCTCTGGCTCTCATCCTTGAGCACTTGAAAGGGTTTCAGAAACCCTAATCCGAAGGAAACCCCGAACTTAAACTACTTGTCTTTTAGAGAAAAAAAAAAAAGGCGAACCCTTAAGGTGAATGAGGCTGCAATTCCAGACTGAGCTGGGTTCGTTTTTAAAACATTCTCTTAGTATTTTAACCGTGTTGGCAGTTACAATGAATTGTAACAGCAAACATATAGAAACAATTAACCTGGTGTGTGAACCTTGGGGCAAAGTTAATTCAGCTCTTTGTGCCCTTTCCATATGCCCTGTCCTCAAATTCATGTTACATAACAACCTTTTAGACATCAGTAGATCGTACTGCTTACGAATCCCATGTTGCTGTACCACAGTGTTAACCTAGTCAGAGTAAGTACATCAGTCAGAGTAAGTTAACCCAGTTGGAATAAGTAGTTGGGTATTTTTATTTTAGTTTTCATCGCAGAGATATACAACTTGCCTGAATTGATAGGGGACATTTGGTCTCAACCGTGAAATAAAATATGACTTATTAGTCGACCTTTAGTTGCCGCTTCTTTGATCAGGATTGGCAGAGTGGGAAATGGTAAATGGTTGAAGAAAATAATGTAATTCATTTTTAGGACGTTTCCTGGTGAGTTCAGCTTGTGAAATCAATGTTTTGATATGATCTTTTGGTACAGTCCTGTGTTTTACAAGGAAGGAAAAAGAAAGAGTTGCGCAAAGTCTGATAAACATGATAACAAAGACTAAAAAAATTCTTGAAAACTTCTTTCTTTGACTATAATTTCTTGGGTTTGGCAGCGTATGTTCTGCACTGATGGAAATAAGGATAATTTAATCAAAAGGGCTGCATTACTAACTCTTTCTCCTAATTTCACTGTTTATGGAAATATATTCTTTGCTGCAGTAATATGCACGCTGAAGTATCAGTATGTAGGGACAATGGAATGAGTTGAGGGATTTACTGATTTGCTCTGAAATGCTTTTTTTTCCATAGTGTTTATGCAATAGAAGTTAGTATAGCATTAGAATTTCAGTCAGTCCAACTATTGGCAGTGATTTATAACCAGAGTTTTAAATGAAATTGGGAATTAGGGGAGAAGCATTATTTTCTAGTCAAGTCAAGCAGCTGTGTTGTGGACAAGGGGTATTTCTTCTTGACTTACACCCAGTCTGCCTGCATCAGAAACTCCAGTTTGAAGTAGCTTATAATTTTAGCAGTAATTGCCATTTAAATTCCATTCCTACCTGTTAAAATGATGAGAGGAAAATGTAAGAAAAACAGATGCTCTGACTGTGTAGAGACCAATAGATCCTCGGGTCCCCAGTAAAGTACCAGAAGTTCTTCCCTAATGGGATTCAACAATGAGAGCTTTTCTTGCCCCCTAACCCAACCCTGCCCTTTTGGGTTTTTTTTTGTCTTCTCCTTTGGTGCTCTATTAAAATATTTGCCTGTCTCACTGGTAAGTGATGAGGGCTTTCCTTTGCTGGTGCATAATGAATGCCAGTGCTTGCTTTCCTACCGCTCTGCTGAGAGCTGGGGAACTCTGCTGGGGACCAGACTGGCTGTATTCGTCATCTTCCTTACTGGTAGGAGCGTTTTCACTGTGGCCATGTAGCCGCTTGGGCGGGGAGTAGAAGAACCACTCCCTACCTTACACTGGCATTGATCCCCCCATCCTGCCCCACCGCATCTGCACCCTGTACACGTGTGAGTGGAACATGGCTGGTTCCCCACCCCCCTCTGGATACAAATAATTTCTGTACCCATATGTAAGAAGAGAGAGGGAAGGGATTAGCAATTATGTGGTCTTAACTGTGTACAGAGATTCAGTGTGAATATCAGAGAAAGAATGATTTAAAGATATGGAAGTACCTCAACATGATAAGTAGACAACTTGAGCTTACCAAAGGCAGATCTTTCCTATCTAACTTGATAACTCTTTAATAAACTTGTTTGATACCCCTTTCTCTTGATGAAGGAAATCTGCCTGGTTGGATTTAAAATACACATCAAATATGGTGCCGCTTGAGAACCGGTTCAGTTACAGAGATCAGTACAGAAACTCTGAGGTGATAGTGCATTAGTTAACCTTTTGTTATTATCCCTCTATCTTTAAAAAGAAGTGGCGAGCCAAAAGAAAGAGGTGAAATTCTATAGGGAGTGGTCTTGGTACTAGTTTCACTTGTTGTTTCCAGTAAATTGCAAGAATACGCCTTTGGAGTTTATTAGTAACATGAGCTATGGAGTTATTGTAAAATTCAAAACAGATTATCAAATGGTAAAAGCTGGGTGGCTTTTACAGTAGGCATGACAGCAGTAACAGGAGATCTGATAAGGACTACAAGAACATGAAAATAGCAATTAATATTTTTTTGCTATGAAGTCAAAGATTTATTCATTGGAAAGAAATATAAAATTATATTATTTTATCTGCTCACCAAACTAATAGCCTTATGTTATCTCCAGGTATGACAAAATGGGTAATGTCAGTTTTAGGATGAACCAACCAAAATACTTTCAGCAAAGGGATGTGGAAGTATTAATACTGTTGAAGTTTGTCTGAGCAAGACAATTGTCCACGTAGGATGGTGTCTATCTATAGTTCTGGGTGAAGCAGAAGATGTAAACGAGATCTTCTCCTAAAAGAAAAGATTGTGATAATCTGGCTGAAAATAAAGACAACCTGTTATGTTGTAACTGTTGGAAGATGCTAAGTAGGAAAAGAAGTGGCCTTGAAGAAACTGAAAATGAAAGAAAGATTTCTAAATCTTCAGAGGAGTGAGATGGAGCAGCCTACCTGTAAAAAGAGTGGACACAAACCATAAATTTCAGGAGTGGATTGTGCAAGGGATGTGACGGACCTTGACACAAGGAAGTCCTTGACAGGTTTCTGAAGCCATTTCAGTATGCCCCATAGCAATTTCAATGAAAGTGGAGTGCCTGCTAGGAACAATTTCGAGTACATCCATGCAGGTGACCCAAAACAGCAGTCCATGGGGGCTTTTTCTTGCAGCAATTTCCTTAAAATACGATTCTGCCATTTGGTGCTTGAGGATGAAAAGAGTTGGTGTCTTGGAAAACAAGTCTAAAAACATTCATCAGAAGTAATTCAGGAAAATAAGTTATGTGCCATTGAGCCAGTGGAATTACCCCGTTGAAGTCACGGAAAAGAAAGTAAATGAGGATTGATGGCAAGAGGCAGTACTTAATGTGATTAACAGTATTCAGAATGGGAAAAAAAGTGTTCACAGGTGAGCTTAACCTAGTAAAATTGTGCAAGCTGTTTACAAGACAAATTCATAGGCACCATGTAGAATGGAAAGGAAAGCCAGAGAGCAGAGTATGAATCTGATGATACGGAATCTGTAGGCTTTGTGGGCATGAATGGGTAAAGAGCAGTACAAAGAGGGCCAAGGGTAAGAAAAATGAAATTTTCTTAAGAAAATGTGAGTGGATAGCCAGATGGAAAAGTATTCTGAAATACAGCTATCAGAAATACTCACTACCCAGGACGCTCTTGGAATGGAATAACATCACAGTGCTTTGTTGCTAACATTTATGGTGCCGTGTCGTTGACAAAGCAAGGTCAAATTACAACTCAGCTTTAGATGCATCCAGAGCACGATTTACGCAGAAAGCACCGTTGAAACATCCCTTCCTACTTTTGTTCATTTTTGGGTAATAGAAGTTGTGCTCAGTGAAGAAGAGACAGTTATTACCTCAATGTGTTTGACAGACGGAAGGGAAATATTTATTTAGATATGGACAGTTGGAGCAAAGATAGCCTGTCAGGTACTGACAGACACTGATGTCTTAGAAGTATTTGAAATTAGGGTGCTTGAAGGAGGTTGGGAATATGTGGATTTACAATAAAACAGGGGAGGATTAAGGAAAATTATAACTGACTTTAAGAGTTCTGCAACAGTTTTCGTTAACAGCTAATTTAGCGAAGGCGTTGGGACAGCAGGGTGAATGTAATAGTGAAGCCTGCAAAATACTTTTACTTGTGCCCTTCTTTTTTTTTTCATTCATAACTCTTCAAAAAAACTTGTGTTCACTGAAATATTCCAGGCTCTGCTAGCAGTTTGACTGAAATCAATTCAACCATTTATGATTTACAGGAGTCAGAAAATTATTGTTCCTATTGCAGAGTCATATGTTCTCTTTGATCAAAATTTTGGTTTGTTGGGTTGTGTTGGGTTTGGGGTTTTTTTTTTTCCCCTTTCAAAAGAAACTCAGAATTTGACTCATAACATGTTAACACAGTCCACTTAAAAAAAAAAAAATTAAAAAATAAAATCACTTGAGAACATATTTGGTCCTGCTGGGAAGCCTACCACTACTTAAGAACAAGTTGCCCAAACAGTTCTCTGAACCATTGAGATATGTGAATGTTTTTCCCATATACTTTCTGACCAGAGCTGGCACTAGAGTCATATTGCAACATCTGCTTATTGCAGTAGTCCCAAAATATTGTCTATGACTTTATCATCAGCAACAGAATAAGATGAGCATTCTTAAGAAGAGAAAGAAGAATCCTGTGGCAAAGCTGATAAATTATCTGAGAATACCCTTCACTTTTATTTTATGTTTTCATTCTATGTCATCGTATCTTTTCTCAAAAGGATAATGAAATCCCGATGTGAATAAGAATGCTGCTCCCAGCATGGAGTTAAACTTGATTAAACTGTTTTACCAGGAAAAGTATCAAAAGCCTGATATTGACATTAGAGCAACCCGTACCTAGCTTCAGTCTTTGGTTACTGCAACTCGATCCCATAAGGTGATTGTTTTGTAGTCACTTTCTAATAAGGATATCTGTATTTTGCTTTTGTGACATGGGAGGAATATACAGAGGAAAGATGAAGGCCAGGCTAGAACTGACCCAAGCAACTGCATTCACCTGCCTTATTATGACATTGGGTACTTGCATGTGGGTTTTTGAGCTTCCTCTTGGGAAAAGGTGATGTTGAAGGGAGGCCACAGGCCTCAGGAAGTGTCCTTGCAAGCTGGATATGGTGGGCAAGCAGTTTAGATGGTCTGGGTCATCAGCTCCCACTGAGGTGTGAGTTTGTTGCAGTCAAAAGGTGTTGATTTCTTTGGCTGTTCTTCAGTATCATCTCCACATTATTTCTCAGGCCTTCAGATGTCATTATATGTGGCATCCATAATGCCCTACTGATGGCATTACTGTCTCTTGTTCTGGGAACCCATGCCCACTAGCTTATGTCTAGTTCCCTAATTTTAGGGACCTAGTTCGTCAAGCAGATCAACAGGAAACAGGTTGACAGGAGATACAGTTGCTGTGGCCAGAACCCTCATGGCTGGCCAGAGCCATGCTCATATCCAAAGGTCTGAAAGGAGGTAGAAAACTGGAGAGGGGCAAACCTCAGACATGGCCAAGGGCATGGCGTGAGCACACTGCAGCCTTTCTCTGGAGAACTTGGCGATGTTCCCTTCCCATGTGTGTACATACACATATATACACGTGAAGAACCTCCAAAGGGGCAGCACGAAGCTTTTCTGCGGAAGCATTTTGCAGTGCAGCGTTTATTAAATTTGCATGACATCTTTAAAGTTATTTTGACAAATGCTTTATTGTGGTGTAAAAATAAGCCTGAACGTGACAGTCCAAAACTTGTTCCCGGTTACGTGAGTGCTTATTTATTCCATTGACTTCAATCAGGGAGTGAAAGCAAAATGTAGTGCTTAATCTCGAGAAAGAAGTAGTGTTAATAGCAAGAATTATGTTGTTTGGTAAGGGTGATCCAGCCACATTTTAAAATTTATCAGTTGCTCTCTAGAACATGTTCTGTACGACATTAGTTGGAAAGAAATCGTACCACTGCCAGCGCTCGGAGAGACCAACAGGAAGCAGCTCCTGCAACAGGGCTTTTGTATATTCATCAGCTGCTGTATATTACGTACTCCAAATTGCATGAAAAAATGGGGATCTCTGATAACACACATTTTGAAGAGGGATTTACATTTAATAAATGTTTACAAGTATTTTCATAAACTCAGTTTATGACAGTGTTGGCTTCACGTGATTGATTACTCAAATGTTGCCTTTCCTCAAATATAGATTGTGCAGTTGTCTCTCGGAGTTATTTATATTTCCTAGTACTTATGATCTGCAAGGCAGCTTAGTTATTAACATTAGTTATAGCTATTTCTGTAGATATTTATCTGAACCACAAGTTTTTGACACATTTCTTTTTCTTTAACAAGCAAAGCATATCTACAGCTATAAAAATGTTCTCTGATACAGAAAAATATATGTATGATACAGCTATTACCTCAAAATACTCTAGTGAAAGTGTAGTTTTGATTTCCAGTAGAGAAAAGTCTACGTATGCAAACAAAATGCCACTGTAGTAACATTAAAGATGTTAAAACATTAACACTTTTTTTCTCTGATTAGAGAAGTTTTTATTACAGGTCATCTTCACCCTTCCCCTTAGCTCGGTGTCGTCTTTGGGGCGTCAGGGTGTTGTCGAGCATTTTGCTGAAAAGCATTTAATCTTCAGCAGTAATATCATAAAATTGTTCTTGAGCTTAACTGTGGTGGATTAATTACTTAGGTGTGTGAGAGCTGTATGCATGATGTGGCAGTTCAGGTTTTAGAATATACAGAAATGATATTGTGAGACTCTAACAAAAAGTGAGGTCTCACCTGAATGTGACACAAGGGCGATACGCAGTGATCGGGTGTGGTGTGCAGCAATCGGACCTAGTGACCAAGATTAATGAAACTCACATGGGTTTTAATTAGTGCAGCTGCGGTCATCAATTATCCGGAGAACACAAATATTGTTATATTTTGGGAAATTCTTGATTTATTTTATTCCATTGGCCAGCAGATTTAGATGAATGAGTTCTCATCATAAACATTCTGAGAAAAACTGCCTGGGGCCACGGTTTATTATTTAGGACACAATCAGTAAGAGTGAGTGCTACTGAAGAAAACATTGTAAACTGGTCTCAGTATTAATTTGGAAAATTTGCTGAAATGTGTGGCCTTGTATGGGTCGTCAAAAACATTAGAGCATCTCAAACAAAATACGAAACAATCTGTCAGGCAGGGAATGTGCAAGTAGTACTGTCCGGCAGCTGATCCATAACAGAATGTCAGTGCATGTACACTTAAAGCAAGTATCAACAACATTTAATTTGACACATAATGTGGTCTTCTTTTATTATCCTTTAAGTGCATGTCTTAGAACACTGAAGACTGGACAAGTAAGTAGGGGGAAGAGAGCTGAAACATGACAACCCTTTGCAAATCTGAAAAAAAAAGAACAACCCACAATCTAGAGCTTTTCAGAGGTATATGCGTTTTCAAGGCAACTATTTAAAATAGATGTAGGGAAAAGAATGGGAGGAAGAAGGGCACAGGGTTAAAAGTCCCTTACTATGATTTTATTTGAAAATGGTGTTTCATTAATGTGATCCAAAACCTGTGTATTTAAAATAAATTAAGATGCATGCTAACTGCTGAGAGCAGCATCTGCCATTTAAATTAGGAAAAGGACACAACTACAGATTTTTCAAAAAGTTAAATGGCAGCGTGTCTGCATGTGCTTTTTTTTGTGAATGTTTTACTATATTTTGCATTTGTCTGTTCTAATCCACGAGAAACAAGGTAGATACACAATGCTGCACAAACCCCCGCTCTTATTTTTTCACCCAACCAAACCACTATACAAGGCGGTAGTTAAAGACGAACGAGAAGTAAAAAGAACATTAAAATTCATTTACTCAGAACAGGATAGTTCAAACAGCTGCACTTCAGTGACCTAATTCAAAGTGGGGATTTTTGGGCCTTTTTTTTTTTCCCCTCTCTCTGTTTCCATCCTTTCCTCCCCCTTCCTATTTCTTCCTATTGAAATGCTTAGTTAAATTCCAGGTCAACATAATTCTAGAGAAGATTATTACTTTTGTTGGGGCATAGCCCCGTTGTCCCCAGAAAGGAAACATGTTTACATACTGCCAGCACACTGGAGTGCAGGCTGTCTTGTTACCCAGCCTGCACAGTAGGGCACATGTATCTGATGTCCTTATTTCTCACTGGTAGCTGTCACACTGACAATTGGAAAATGCTGTAATTTCCTTAGTTTGCATTATTTTTATATCCCCTATTGTTTTTACACATGACCTTTACCTCTCCGTTCTCCAATTAGCAGAGTGAAAGCCATTGTTCATTGAGCGGAGGTATTCGTGCCCAAGGGAGCAAAATTTATTTTCTGTATATGTGCTGTTGTGGGTGGTGAGGATTCTTTATTACTAAAGAAATAAACCTTCATCCTAACCTTTGTTTGATTAAACTAATCCCAGACAGACAGCAGTAAGTTTGGCCAGGAACTTCCATCAGCTTGTGAATAATTGCCTTACTAGCTTTAACTAGCAATCAGTGAACATTTATATAAATGGTTACGAACTGTGTGGGCCCATTATAAAACACACAACGCTCAACTAATGTAACTAAAGATTTCTCCTAGGTTTTTTAGTTTTCTTGGGATCTGTGTTTCTTAGCCAATGTGGAGTCTGGGCAATCATTGCAAAGGTGTCAGTTGTATTAGCTAAAGCAGTTAAGAAAGGATACAAAACACAGTCTTGTCAGAAAATAGTTCAGTGTCAGAAATCTAAATCCACACGTGGCACTGCAGTCATCAAGTGAGAAAATCTGGCTAATTTCAGGTTAAGAACTGTTAGAAAGGTGTATCTTTGATTTTTTTTTTTATGTTCAAAGTTGGTGATTTCAATGTTGACACAAACTACTGTTCCTTACTCTGCTCTCTATTTCCTTCCTATCCATGACGTATACCAGCAATATCATGGGCCTGATCTTACACGGAATCAAACTCTTGTACAGTGAGTTGGAAAAATAGCAATTAGCTGCTCTGTTTCCAAATGATGGTATTTCAGCAGTTCAGAATCACTTTGCTAAGATGTAACTTACTACCAGAGCATCCTCTCTTGCAGATACCTAACTCTAAAACATGCACATTCAAAACCAAAACATGAAAATCTTAATTTTGAAGATACCTAATTTGTCTAGAGTTTGGGCAGCCACAAGCTTTTATGCCATTTTAATCAGAACTTCCAGTAGCTATAATGTTATTACCGATTTGAAACTTCATTTTGTTTTGTTCAAGACTGCATTGATTCTTTTGATCATGAATAGGATTTTTCATAGGGGGGTTTTGAAAACATTGAGTGCTTTTCATCGCTTTACAACTAATAAAGTAATAATTTATTTTTGAATAAAGTTCAGTTGTTATTTGTTACTAAGAGGTTCCAATCTGCCGGTACTACTTTGGTTTGGAATACTGTTTTAATCAGTGCTAGGAATTCCCCTTGCATTAGTATCTCAATTACTTAATTATTTGATCTGTCTTGTAGATGCCTGTGGCTAAGCAGGCAAGGAATATAGGTGTAGTAAGTAATATAAGCGGTAGAGGGACAGTTGGGACTAGATGATCTTGGAGGTCTTTTCTAACCTTAATGATTCTATGATAAACTTCCTAGTTGGACTTTCAAGCAGGTGAGAACTTAAAGACATTTTAGCTGAGGTTTGTGGTCCCTGGAAAATACTTAATTCAGCTTCCCATCTTGTCCCTTGGGTCAGGAGCGTGCGTGCAGGGCGCGCTTCCCTGCACATCAGTGAGAGCTGAGGTAAGGGTAGGTTTTCCAGCTCAGCCTCGCGGTAGCAGTAACCAATTTCATGAAATAAAGAGTTTGTTCGCATGATTCACTCATAGTGTTATGACAGCTGTATTCCTAATCTCTTTTTGGGTTTTGTATCAGTCTCCCTAGGTAGATTTTAAAAGACAGCATTAATAGGGTGATTGTCAGTGACAAGACTGAAGCTATTATCAGGCAGGGGCTGCTCACACTAGCCAGGTGACAACAGTACTGCTCCGTCTTTCTCTCCTGGATATTTTTGTTTCAAGAGCAACATTTTGTTGAACAAAAATGATTAGATTTCTATCAGCTCTTCTGCTGGGTTTTGCTCTGTGATCCTCTTAGTGATATTTGGGTGGTGCACATCGAATATATCCATGACTCTGGGCATGTCCTCTCGTTGTTCTTAACTTTTGGCTTAGATTGATGTTTGGATAGGACATACCAAGCCACTTCTGGTTCTGTCTGCTGCGGAAGCACTGGAGCTACTGCCTTTCTGTCTTCATGTGGGTTTAGTGGCTACTTTCTGTGTTGGGAAATTCCACACTTGATTCAACCGTCCACACTTCCAGCTCTTTACAGAAAGGGCCTGTAGCCTCACATAGGCATGAACAAGTTCCTTTTCCAGTTATTGGCTCCCCCAAAATACGATGTATGACTTATTGTTTTAGTTAGGTATCTGTAACATCTATTAGTGATCTTACAAAACAACAGTATTGCATCCATACCAACATTTTATGACCTGTCTCATAAAATTGTGGGGATTGCTACATACATGAGAGTACTTTGTACATCTGTTAGTCCTTCCATTTCAAGATTCACAACCTTGTGATCCTAGTCTTCCAGTATTTTAACTGATATTTGGCTTTTATTTTATTTATTCTTCTCAAAGACTTCCCAATATAATGCTTCATGTAATAAAAACCTGTTTTGTATTTGACATGCTTATTTTTTATGATATTATATGATAACACACTATATGGTTTGGGGTTATTTTCTCTAAGTCAGGTTAGTTTCTAAATGAAATTATATCTTATTGTTTATATTTAGAATAAATAGTATCCAGAAAGGATACTTTATGGTCAGCTTGACTAAAAATAGGTCTACTTATGGATTTTCTTATAGAATGTTTTCAATAGATATTTTCCAAGTGTAGCTTCTTAAATCTTAATCAACATATTTTCAAGATACTTTGTAAAGCAGTAATAGTATACCTTATGCTACCATTTCAAATATCACAGCTCGATATAATGTATCTTCATTATCATAGAATCATAGAATTGTAGGGGTTGGAAGGGACCTCGAGAGATCATCGGGTCCAACCCCCTGCCAAAGCAGCTCCCTAGGACATTTCACTGAGATAGGCATCCAGACGGGTCTTGAATATCTCCAGAGAAGGAGACTCCACCACCTCCCTGGGCAGCCTGTCCCAGGGCTCTGTCACCCTCACTGGGAAAAAGTTTTTCCGCATGTTGGTGCGGAACTTCCTGTGCTCCAACTTGCAGCCATTGCCCCTTGTCCTTTCTCCACAGACCACTGAAAAGGGGCTGGCTGATTCCCCCTGCATCCCTTGCTTAAGATAATTGTAAACATTAATTAGGTCCCCCCTTAGTCTTCTCTTCTCAAGGCTGAACAGTCCCAATCTTCTCAGCCTTTCCGCATAGGGGAGATGCTCCAGGCCCTTAATCATCTTCGTAGCCCTTCTCTGGACTCTCTCCAGGAGATCCCTGTCCTTTTTATAGCAGGGAGCCCAGAACTGGACACAATACTCCAGGTGGGGCCTGACCAGGGCAGAGTAGAGGGGGAGGATCACCTCCCTTGACCTGCTGGCTACACTCCTCCGGATGCACCCCAGGATCCCATTGGCTCTGTTAGCCACCGAGGCACACTGCTGGCTCATGGCCAACCTGTCATCCACCAGGACCCCCAGGTCCTTCTCCACTGAGCTCTTCTCCAGCAGGTCATCCCCCAGCCTGTACTGATAGAAACGGTTGTTCCTTCCCAGGTGCAAGACTTTACACTTGCTTTTGTTAAACCTCATCTGGTTTCTCCCTGCCCAGCTCTCCAGCCTGTCCAGGTCTTGCTGGATGGCAGCGCAGTGTTCCTGCGTGTCAGCCACTCCTCCCAGCTTTGTGTCATCGGCACTTGCTGAGGGTGGATGCTATTCCCTCATCAAGGTCGTCAATGAAGATGTTAAACGGGACTGGACCCAACACCGAGCCCTGGGGAACAGCGCTAGTCACAGGCCTCCAGTCAGATTCCACTCCACGAATCACGACCCTCTGGGCTCGGTCCGACAGCCAATTCTCAACCCACCTCACTGTCCACTCATCTATCCCATGCTTCCTCAGCTTTGCTATCAGGATGTCATGGGAGACAGTATCAAAAGCCTTGCTGAAGTCAAGGTAGATGACATCCACTGTTCTCCCTCCATCTACCCAGCCGGTGATGAGATCGTAGAAGGCTATGAGATTGGTCGAGCACGATTTCCCCTTGGTGAATCCATGCTGACTACTCCTCATGACCTTCTTCTCTTCCAATTGCTTGGAGATGGCATCCAGAACAAGCCGTTCCATTACCTTTCCAGCCTACTTGCTGATTTGCTTTTTGTAACCTACCTATCTGTCTACAAAGTAATGCTTGAGGAAAAAGCTAATGTAGAGCATTTGCATGTGGGAATATTTTGCATGGAGTTCTTCAGCTCTTTGCAAAATCAGATCTTCAGTGTCATGCTGCCCTTTTGTTCTAAAGCTGTATCTTGTGTTTGTGGAACATAGTTGTTGTGGTGGGTCGCTGCTACGGGAAGTTGGAAAGGGCTAATGTCTTGATGGCTTTTGGATATCAAGACAAGGACTTGAACTTTATTAGTAAAATAATGGAAACCACTGTACAGTTGCTGTGCCTTATGCAGCTAGCACCTGGGCTTATGAGCTGTGTACAGCTGAAAACTTACTGTGGTGTTGGCATTTTTATTTTCTTCTTGGAGCTGTGATTCCACAGAAAGAAATCTATGCTGAAGTTTCTCCATGTGGTGCAATAAAACTTTTATTTAACCTGTGGCCATGGTAGCCAACATTAGAGATGCTACAAGTTATGTAGGGCCTGATGTAGTCAATACTTTGCAGGGAGAATTCCTAGAAAAATGAAAACAACTTTTATAAATAACAGTGCTGCTGTAGGTTAGCTTATTCCTTAACTTACTGGACACAATCAGTATGCTGGCTTTGTCTTTGTGCCTCTTGATTTCAGGTCAGGTGCTAGGTGTAACAGTGTTCCCTGATGCAGTTAAATGACAGAAATATAAGGGCTGTATTTTTGTAAGTTTTGCTTCTGGAATCCAAGAGGACAAAATATGAAATTGCCATCTCTTTGCAGAAGAATTAGATGGGAGGAGGCTGTTAGAGGCCCAGTGTATCACATGCTCTAATCTTTGAAACAGCATTTACGGTGGAGCTGGTAGTGATGCTGCAACACACACATTTGTCTTTACGCAAGGTACTTTTCATTATTTTGCAATTAAAAGCAGCGCTTCATGCTTCTGGTTTGCTATGAGAAGAGCACAGAGAGACTGAAATAGAATCATAGAATCATAGAATGCATAAGGTTGGAAGGCACCTTTAAAGGTCATCTAGTCCAACCCTCCTGCAGTAAGCAGGGACATCTTCACTAGGTCAGGTCGCTCAGAGCCCCATCAAGCCTGACCTTGAATATCTCCAGGGATGGGGCCTCCACTACATCTCTGGGTAACCTGTTCCAGTGATCCACCACCCTCACATTGAAGATTTTTTTCCTAATATCCAACATAAATCTCCCCTTTTCTAGTTTAAAAATGTTACCCCTCGTCCTATTGCTACATGCCCTCATGAGCAGTTCTTTCCCAGCTTTCTTATAGGCACCTTTCAGGTATTGTAAGGCTGCAATAAAGTCCCCCGGGAACCTTCTCTTCTCCAGACTGAACAGGCCCAACTCTCTCAGCCTGCCATCATAGGAGAGGTGCTCCAGCCCTTTGATCACCTTCATGGCCCTCCTCTGGACCTGAATAGGACTGGGAGATGAATGAAGTGGAGTTCTTCCTCTGTGTCCAGCTGTGGTTCTTGGAAATTTCAGGTCACTGTGGTAGAAGGCAAGTGTAAAGACAGTTGTGCACATACAGTTGTAGCTTGAGCTGATGCCCTATTTCATGACAAAGGGCATTCAGTCACTTCTCCCATGGCCACTGTTCTTAACTGGCAAGGAGGACTTTTGGTTGGTACACAGAGAAGATTTGGAGTTGCTCAGTTTCCCAGAGAATGGAGCTTGTTTTGTTAGACATTTGATATCAGGAGCCTTTGATATATAACTCAAAAGTGTATCCTCTATGCCAACGCTACCTAGCATGTTGTTCACCCACTTCCCAAGCTTATGGAAGCTTATGGCATTGCCACAGGACCTTAGGAGGTTTGAAGTGGTGCCTGTGAAGGAAAGCTACACGGTGCCTTGTAGCTAAGCACCTGCAGCCGTGTTGCCCTACTCCACGCTAAAATCATCACATGAAAATCGATCAGATTTAATATTACCTGTTGATTTTCTTTATATTTCAACTGCAACCAGATAAACAAGTGCCCAAACCAAGACCAAATATGCGTGCTTGCATTTATGTTCTTTGCTTTAGATAAATATGGCCATTACTAAAATCATCTTGGTCTGTAATTAGAGGTAAGTAGCTGTTTGTAACGCTGAAATCAAGTAGAAACTGGTGCTTGATACCATGAGTGCACAATTCACAGTCATACAACTGGTGGAGATGGAATGATCTTCCTGGTATTTTCTAGATAATGGCAAGTCAGTGCTTTAAAATAAAGGTGGTTTTTTTACTTGCAGCAATACTCCCAATGAGGCTGCAAAGAGGTAACTGGGGCGGGGGGGGAGTCTCGTATCAGAGCAAACACAGATAGCTCCTGCTCTTCTGATGCCTGGTAGCCAGGGAAGACAAACTGGAACTCCAGGTTTTTTGGTCTGAAATAAAATATAAAGGCAGCAGGTTATTCAAAGGGAAGCAACTTCTTGGAATAAGCCTTTTGTTTAATTTCTGTGGCATAGGAGCATTCTGCAAGTCTCTGTAGTGCAGAGCTTGTGCTCCGGAGCAGTAGGAGTCCTTGATGAATAAGATTTTTTTTGCTACTGGGGAGATTTTTTTTCTGGTTTTGCATGCAAGAGAAAGAAAACCAAAAAAAAAAAAAAAAAAACCCAAAACCCCAAACCTTGCCATTTTTAATGTTTGTTTTTGCAATATTTGGATGCAAAACAAAATGTTGTATTATAATCTTCTCTTGGGTTTTATCTGGGTTTAATAAGACCTCAAGATGAACAGAAAGACAGCAGCAGCCTTTTTCCCCTGAAGTGATATCTAATGGTAGAGTAATATTCTTCCATTTCATAAACTTGAACATGGCCTGAATTAAACCTATCGCTGTATGTTTGTTAATGGCATGATAAAAATACTGCAAGAAGAAGCAAGAAGAAATGTTGAGGTTTAATTCATCTTAAAATTCCTTTTCATTTGGTTTGATACAGCCTTCTTAATGTAAGAGACCCAGAGAAATGCTGTATTATCAGTTTGTCAGCAGGTCTGACAAGATCCCAAACAATAAATTACTTTCCTCCGTTTGTAACACTTAAATGTCGGCTTCGTTAGAACTTTCTTCCCCCGACCCAGGAACATAATTGTTGCTATACTGCTTGTTTTATTCTGTTGAAGAAAGAGAAATAAAGGCAATCCTGTTTCGTCTCCCAAATTATCATAAATATTGGAGATGCAGATTTTTCTTAGATCATTAGCATATCATGCTGCGACCCACACCAGAATGTACCATTAACAAAGCAGCCTTCATGTAATTAATGTAAATAATATGGAACTACAGCATGAGTAACCCAGTCAGCCTTGGCAAAAAGCATTTGTCATAACGCATCATCTAAGGAGCTCGGCCTCAATTCAAATTAAACTTCATGGGTTTGCCCCTTTATTTTTTTCCTCCAAAGCTATAAATTTCAGTGAAACATGCACCTTTATAGGAGAAGAAAGCAATCCAGAAAGCTGAAATTAAAATTTCATTATTTACTGTGCTTCTGCTGCAGAGGACAATTAGTATCTTCATAAGGCTGGAAATGTAGATGCTAAGAATGCAGCTGAGGGTCTGGTGGGTTTTTTGGGGGGGGGTTGTTTTGTTTTGGGTTTGTTTTTTTGGTTGGGGTTTTTTTTTTTGCTACACTTAAAAGTGTTTTCTGTCCTCTGCTGCTGCCAGCAAATCTAAAGTATGGTGTTATGTCTGCCATTTGCTTCTATTGCCCTCTGACTCCAAAACACAGAGGAGCATTGTAAATTTTTCATGAAGAGGTTTCAGTCTGTAAAACAGCAAACAGGAATAATGTTTTAAATGCAATCATTGTCAAGCCTGAACAATGTAATTTATCAAGAGAGCAGTTTGTACTATATAATAAGTTTCATATATTAATACAATTTTTCATCTGATGTCAGGCTTCTGATTTATGAATAGCCCATGATCTAAGGTGATCATTGAATTATAATTCAAGTAATAAGAAGCCAGGAACAAGACACTGCAACTGCTACCCTGCATTAGCTTACATGCCACCAAGCCAATTTACTAAACAACCGTGGGCTAAATGATACAGTTTTTCTAATTCAAAGAAGGCACTCGTTAATTAGATAAAGGCTAAAGCTCTCATTATTTTTAAATGATTTAAGAATGGGTAAAGATCTTACAGCTTATACTGCAGCTCTAATAGTTCTCTGCTTACTGCCTTGTAATAAGAGTATTAAAGACAGATGGCCCATGCTGATTTAAACCAATTACAACATTTAATGTATACTAGTAGGAATGACTATTCATAGGCACATCAGATGTTAATATTCTACATGCTACAGATAGTTAAAACCCCACTTATTAATGTGATTTATGAGTAATTTGTTTCATTTTGCTGATTTTTTTATCTTTTTTTTTTTTTGTAATCATTTTTGGGTATATATGATTAGGATACTTTTTAGCAACTAAAACTCCTTAGGAACTATAGACTTTCAACAAAAAATAACAAAAACCTTCCTATTGTGTATGTGTCCACATAATTTTAAATGGCACATAGGTATTTGAAGTCAGAAGAAAAAAAAAAAGTACTAGATTCTGCATTGCTTCCACTCCTGAAAAGTAACAGTGGCAATCAATGTCTTGGCTGCTAGAAAAAAATTCTGGAGCATTTTTCAGTTCCATAAACTTCAAGTTTCCTTTTTTTTTTTCTTTTTTTTTTTCTTTTTTGTCTTTTTCCTTAAATTAAGCTTTTAAATAATATAGCACTGAGACTTTGCTGCATAAGTTAACAAGACTAAAATAATGAGGTCATCAAGGGCTTCAGTTTCTTTCAGTTAAATTGGTTTGACCGAGTGTAACATAATTTCTGCTGTATATACTTCATGTTCTAAATTCTGTTTGTATCGATGTGTCTGTTTTGTGGCACCATTATATTCGTTTATCTATTTTTTCTTCCACGAGAGTCTTTTGTATTTTATGTAAGACAGAATGGGTCCTTTTGAGCAAGAATAGCATCTTCAAGCACAGCTCCATCTTTTTCTCCCCTCACCCGGGCCTTCCATTTGTCTCTACCGCCCATAACCTTAACATCTTTCCCTGACCATGAACTCTCCTTCTACCACTTCTCAACCGTCTGTAAATCTGCCTATTGTCGTTTCTTCAGCACTGTCTAGATCTGTCTTTGCCTCTCCGACTTCCCTGATAAAATTTGGATTACTGCCTTTGTATCCACACATGTAAACTCCAGCAGCTCTCTCGCCTCTTCCCTGACTGGGAAGTTCAGCGCTCCAGATGTCAACATGCACCTGACATGTGCCAGGAGTACGGCAGCCAGTCCCCATGAGGGCTCCCCAAAGCGCTTTGCATTCACAACTCTTTCCTTCCTTTGTGTTTCAGTCCCCTCTGTGTTTCTGTGTACCTTGGGGATCTTGTTTCCCTTTAGCCTCCCCTGATTCCCTTTCTTCATCTGGCCGCCATCTCCTCTGTGGCATCTACCTTCAGCAGCTCCCCTGCCTTGAAGCCCCCTCCTGTGTAGGCCCACCTCTCTCCTATCATTGATGGCTGTCGGGGTCAGATATTTTTATTTGTTTCCAGTCTTCTGCCTAGGTGAAGGGACTAGTATTTTAAGAAAGTTGCCGTGAGGGAGGAGAGCATTTTATACAGGTGAATCCCCATCCTCGCTGGTTCCTAGCAGCGGGAAAGCTCTAGGCTTTGTGGTGTTTCTCACCTTTGCAAATCAGATGGATTTACCTGCCGGTTCAAAATGCTCTCCTGTCCTTTCCCTTCCCTCAGACGTGTGTATAGCAGAATTTTCCATCTTGTGTCACTTCTAATATTTTAGAACAGCAATTGACTGAGTAACGCTGTGACTAATACCACCGCGCTCTTTAAGTGCACGCTGTTAGGCAGTAGCACCCAATAATAGACACTTCTCTGCTGTTCTTTTTTCCCCCACGTTTGTTTTAGAGTCCCAACAAGATGTGTTATTAATGGACCCCGAGTAGAGCAAGTTATTTGTTATGGTAACTTTTTGACCTATTTAATAAGTACTTAAAGGAGTGTAGTGCAGTTTTTATTGTACTCTGCTGTGTACAGTTATGAAGTGTGGTACATAATAAAATAAAAGCAATAATGTGGATATTTCAGAGGGATCCATCAGAGCGGACCTGCAGCAACATATTTCATCTGGTTTGTCTGGCTATGAAGCCTTGCAAGTTATAGCTGAAATAACTAGGAACAATATTGTGGTTATGACTTGCAATTGTTTACCATTGTAAACAGCAGAGTTATTACGTGTTTACCCTTTTCCCTGCTCAGAACCATTTTTTTAAATAAGTTCATTAACACCTGCATACATTTAGCTGTGAAAAATGGCATGTCTTTTACATGCTCGTACCTTAAAAATATTTGAGTCAACTAGCAACAGTAAAATGCATGTAATTTAAAGCATAGTTTTATTGAGGTACGATTTGGAAGAGCAGAATTATTACAAAAGAGTAACAGTTGCACAGCTAATACAAAAACATAGATAAGGTGATGAAGATCCTTTATAAGACAGTTTTCAAGTTTAATTTGGGGGGGGGGCTTGGGAGGGGTGGAACTGCAGACTTTGGCAATGGAGCTGCTGTATGAATTCTTGAGACTCATGAATAAGGTGGGGGTAGTTAGCGGTTAATTGTGGGTGGGTGTTAGTTCTCAGTTTATTATTCTTTTTCAGTTTGGTGTGGTTTTCTTCTTTGTCTTTATTATGATATATTCTCTCCACCCTGCACACCACCACCACCCCCCCCCCCCGATGTATGTGTTCATTGTGTTCCCTGAAAAGAGCAGTCACGGAAAATCTTTATCTAACCATTTGAAGAAGTGAGAGTTTTCACTGCACTGGGTGCATATATGTGTCTCTGTGTGTGTCTGTAGGTTTTGGGTCACTGCTGGTAAATTTTTACTGAAGAATTTTTCATTTTCTTAATATTCTTGTGGCTGCAAGTTTTATAACATCCTCAGTTCAAGAGAAAAACCAACTGATTGGACCTCCAGGAAGTGCCCTGATGATAATCAGCCTCGTGTGCAAGACAGGAAGGCTGATAGTCAGAAATTGCTCTTTAAACTAAGACAGACTGTCAGTCTTTAGGAATGGTGGGGAATGGCCTATTTATGTAATCAGATACTAAAGCTGGGAAGAAGCTGTCAGGCACATTCTTGTTGTGTAAGCAGCAGGCAAACTGTGCTTTATCTGACAGACAGTGTGTAAATCTGTCCATGCAAAAATCCAAATGTTTAGTTTGCTTCTAGTCACTGTAATAATCTGCTTATTTTCTTTTGCTAGAGCGATGACATCATTTAGCAGAATGCACCACAGACAGGAGTCCTAGATAAGGCTCTGTTACTGTCAGTCATTCACTTCTTGATTGGCAAGGAGATAAATAGGAATTTACTAGAGGTTTGCTTCCAGCTAAAAGAGCAGACAACACCCTGGGATAAGTATATGAAGAGCAAGTGTATTTAGCACCCTCAGCCTTACAGCTTGGAAAAATGTCTAGAAAATGTCTAGAGTCCTTCAAAATTCAGCGTTAAAATTTGGTATTTTATTAGCAATAGCTGAGCAGTCTTCCTGAACGGAGAAGTACTCAGATTAAGCAAGCAGTTGCCATAGAGCAGCAGAAAAACCTGTATTGGATTTGCTGCCACCATGTTTGAGGTTCATTTCTTTCTGAAATTTTAAGAGACTGGTAACAGTTTATCACTGATGGCACTGTCATTGCCCTGATGGTTTCATCAGACCACACCTGACATGGAAAAATATCCTCCATTTTTAGAACAACTGTGGTTGTGTAGTTGTATGGTTGTAAAGTATACAGTACTTATGTCATGAAAATGATTATTTAAGAGTGGTTTTGGAGCTGTAGCTAATAACATGTAGTTTGTGATCCAAACTTGCCAAATACCTTTTGTGTTGCTGGCAGGGGCATACTTTGACACGGGCAGACTGAAAACACAACTTGGAAAGACAACTACACTATAATAGGAAAGATAGTCTAAACTTTTTAAAATGCCATTTGATCTCCTAAATATTCTGATTTAATTTTAATTTTAAAGGGTAATGAAATATGATTGAAATACACCTGAAGTGTCATTTAATAAAAGTAATCTGCAGTGGTGAAAATTGTTTTGTGAATCTGAAGGTTTAGGAGGGAACTGTGCAAAATGGAAATGAATCTTGACTTCAGTTCTTCGGTTGCACTTGTTTTTTTGCAAATAGATAGGGCCAATTATTTAAAAATAATAATGAAGCTTGTTTAGAATTCATTGGAAGGATCTTAAGGAAATTATTCACCAGGTCATAAGAGGTAAGGCATAAAAGAAACATGACCGGTTGGAGGAACATACCTGGCAGAAGAATACGTTTCTCTGCATAAAGTCAATTGTTCATGTTCCCATTGTTTCCAAAATGATAGCAACCATAAATGAACAGCTGTTAAAAGCATAATGATTTGTGCAACAATGCTCTGATCCTCTTGTGTTTATATTTAGAAGGAGAACTGCGTTTTGAAATAGTAAATTGGCTTAGGAATCACAGTCTCGAATGATACCATCTTAATTAAAAATACATGCATATCTTGGTAATGTTCTGCACCTCCTCCATTTAAAAATAGGAAGAGAACAACAATTAAGCACTTTCCATGTGCTAATTTTTGTTTAATTTCGAAAAGTTAACCTTCTGAGAAGAAAGCTTCTGCTGGCACATTAGTGATAAACTTTACATTAAAATAGTGATAAATACTATATAATACTCCTAAATAGATATTTTTCCTGTTGGATCCTGGGATGCTTTCTACAGAAATCTCAGTATATTTTTTAATGAGATTGTGTATCAGTTTGCATGTTGTAGTTTAGACATATTGGCTTTAATTATTTTTAAATGTGCAGTTTTTACAGTAGACAGAATATATGTGATTTAAGACTCACCACAGCACTCTGAATATCACTTGGCATTTTAGCAAAATGTGTGATATTAAAAAGACCATGAATTTTAGCTGGATTTTCATTATTTTCTCAGACATATAGTATTCCTTTGCTCTCAATTCTTCTATTCCACATGTGCAACATTTTGCATGTTCTATTAAAACAGTATCAGTCTTATCATCTCGCGCTGTGCTGTGGTTCCACTATTACCACAAATACTACTAAGTTAACTGAGTGCTATGATATTTTGCCTAAATCACACAGAAATTAAAAGAAAACGTTGCAAAGCCCCGTTTCAGAGAGGTCTTGGTAGGTTTTCCAATGCTTATGCTGGAAATTTTGTATAAGTCCTGTAAAATCTTTTAAGGTCACTGTCGGTTTTCCCCTTGCTATAACATAAGCAAAATTGCAAGGCATATATGTTTTACTTGAGTTTAAACATCTTCCAGCAACGCTGGCAAACTGTTCGGAGTATTTTGCCGGTGGACAAAACCATGAAAATGAAAGTGACTGAAACAGCTCATGTAAAATGAAAACGAACAGTTATTTTGATTATACCAGCTGAGATACAATAAACAAACAGATGAAAAGTAAATGAGAATTTGGAAACTCAGTTTTTAATAAGCTAATAATTTGTTAACAATATAAGCTTGACGTACTTTATCTCAGTCCTTTTGACAGGACTCATTTTGCTGTAGCTATAGCATCATCGCAGAGCCTGATCTAATACTTATAGAACTCAGTATAATCTCATTGACTTCAATACAAGTTGAATTGGACTAATAATGAAAAATCGCATTATAATAATATTAGGTTTGGGAAAAAAATAGTGCTTATAGCTGATTTGAGTCAAACTGAGTTTGTCTGATATTTTACTGATGTCAGTAAAATCATACTGCAAGTTAGTATTGCTCTGCAGTGACAACTGTGGACTCCTATTCTGAGAACCTATTAAAATCACAAACCAGCAGTCATTCTCTTGGAAGGCTGTGCTGATGTTTGTCTAAATACAATACTGAAATAAGTGACTTTGTAAAAAACAATTTGTAGTAAGTTATCAACTGCAGAGATGAAATAGAAGGCATATTACCTTTTTTTCTTGCTGTAAATTTTTATCAAGTCTGCGATATGTTATTTCCAGCATATAGTCTTATTTTTTCCTTGAGGGGATTTTCTGCTTTTCTTTTTGAATTTTGTTTCAAATTACAGGTTTCTTTTATTCAGTATGATTTCATGTGAAGGTAAATTAAAACTAGCAAAGATTTCAAAAAATAAAAAGACATTAATTGAATAAAAACAGATTTTTAAAAAATTCATAAGTTTTAATATTTTTGTTCCTGTAAAATACTTATTTGACTGAGCAGTTTGACATAAAAGCAAAACCAAACCAAAAAAACACACAAAGCGTGTGAGGATTCTGCATCTCCCTGTATTTCAGATATGTTCTATTCTAGCTCTAAGGAAATTTTCTCTCATTTCTCCTCAATTTAAAGAAATACACTAACCATGCATCCACAGTAAATTAATTTTTTATTAGTCGAGAACTGTCCGTTCTCTTTAGAAAATACCTTTAAAATGCAGTTGTCAAAAGCAAAGTCGTTATTTGTCTATTTATCATCGTTGCAGCACAGGGTTAGACTGCAGATGAGACTCTGTTAGATAGAATGGGACCATGCTGGGGAGGTTGAACAGCAAAGAGGCAAATCTGGGCTTCTCACAAGCAGGTGAACTCAGGTTAAATGAACCACCAGATACAAACCATCACTGGCGTGTGGGGTTGAATCAGTCTGATATTTTAAGAAGGCTGAAGCATGGTAGCATATGTTAAGTGTAGTTAAGGAGTAGCTGAAGTACAGATGCATATACTTCCCAATATGCATGTGGGTAAAATTAAAGAGAGGAACCTTATTTTCAGTCCAATTGTCACAGTGATTTAAGCCTTACTCTTGGTCACAATCTCAGCAGCCACGTGTCCATTGGGCTGCTGTAGTTCTCCAGTCTCTGTTGACCTGTACACAATGGCTTAGAGCTTCCCAAGGTGCTCCCGAAGGACTTGGGAGTTGTGGGGTCTCAGCCAAACAAGGCTGGATTTGGAGGAGGTTTTGGAACCACAGCTTCTTTTCCTGCAATACCTGATGAAACCCTGGCTCGAATGAGTAAAATGAACCTTGTCCTCTATGTGCTGAAATCTTCCAGTTTTCCCACCTTTCTATCCTACTGAGATGTATCTGTCTGATGCTGGGTGAGCTCTGCAGTTCGCAGAAGCAAGCCTTGATTCTCACCCTTTTCCTTTGTAAAGCCCACGGCCTGCCCTGATTTTCAGCTTCATAAAAAACATTGTACTCTCATCATCTCCGACTACATAAAAACAGCTGTCTCTCAGTATGTGAAGTCTTTATAGGAGTTTTCAAAGGCTGTTTCGGCTGTAAATGTGAGCTGAAAACAGAAAACACAACCCACCAAAAATCCCTTCTCTTTCTTCTTGATGATGTTGCTGAGTGTAATGTGCTTGATACCAGACGTTTTTAGAAATACATGGCATGGTGTAGTTTCTCTGATACCATACCACTTTGCTGTTTTACAAGCTACAGCATGTCACAGATTAAAGCTTTGTTGGATGCAACAAAGCTGGCAATAAATAAACCTCTCTGATGTCACTGTGACCTAAATTAAACTCATTGTGTTTCCTTTGTTTTGTTAGCAGAAGGGTTAGAAAAAATTCATTTCACTTTTGAAAGACCTTTAGAGTTGTAAAAAAGATATTTCTAATAAAGATTTTAATTAAGCTGGAAATTATTGTGGGTCAGAGAAAGAGGCAATATATGCTGGTTTCTAGGCATTATATCCTGGGCTATTTTGGATAGAAGGATAGAATGAAGGAATAGAAGACTTCAGCGTGGTAGAAAAATAAGATGTGAGAACTGCCAAAGTAGCTGATTGCAAATAATGTGCAGAGAAAAGCTGTTCTTCTCCAACAATTGCTGCGTACACAGAGAGGAGTTTTAATTGTGTTTTAAAATTCTATGTACTTGAACATAGGGATAGTCGGAAACCTGAAAGAGAGAAGAGGGTTTTTTTCTACTTTGATCTAGTAGAGTTTTGGGGCTACTTCTTGCAAATAATTTATTTGGTTGGACTAAAGGCTACTTTAGACCTAGTTAGATGTCCATCCTGAAGAGGAAACTTTTCGTGGGAAGACTGCTCAAGGCTTAAGCTATTAACTTCATACACAGCAAAGCTCACTTTTAGCAGTCTGCTCCTGCAAATACACATTAGAATAGCGAGTCAGCTCTTACACGAGTGGGAGTTCTGTCTGAGAGAGGACGATAAGATTTGGCTCAAAATTAATTTGTAGCATTGCTTTTCAAGCACCTGCCAGTCTGTGATTTGATTGTATTGGCTATCGGGGTTTATTTATTCCGATGACACAAGGCACTGTCAGCGTTGCTATTCTGCTGTAAGTTACTAGTGTTACGGTGAAGAGCTGCCAGGTTTTAAAAGTTAATAAATAAATAAATAAATGTGTCAGCAAGTATCAAAAGCATCGTTAAAATGTAGGAACTGTGTTCTTTTTACAAAATTGGAAATAATCACTGGTATCACGGTGCCAATTGGTATGAATTCACATATTTATTTATTTTGATTTCTCTTCTGTTTTCAGAAGATATTGAAGGGAATTTCTAATATACCTCAAGACAGGCAATGGTTCAACTAAAATTGAAATAAAAATACATTTTTAAATACAAATTTTGCTTTAACTGTATCCATCATTGGAGGTGCTCTGAGGATGTCAATGGTATCTTGTTGTAAGGTTTGAAACATACGTGGTTATCTCAAGGTAGCTGCATCTCTCTTTTCTTAAAAATGTCCAGACGTTTGATAGCATGAAGATCCTAGTGGTTTGAATCTGATCTTCTAAACTCCAGTTCTGTATTAAAAATGAAGGTCTTAAAAATGAAAGACCTGTATTTACAAACATGTGGATGAGTCCCGTTCAGATTAATTTATAGACCGAATCACAGTTCTATTTTTTTCCTTCTCTTCTGCCTCTGCCTGAATCCCACGAGCTACTTGTGCTTATGCAAAATACTCTGTAGAGTGTTTGGTCAAGTGATTTATCTTCTTCTACAGAATTCAAAGTCCTCCATATTCCTGCCTCCCCTCCTCCTTCCCCCCCAGTCTAATATAAATCTAAGACATTTTCCAGGAGGTGGATAAATTTATCCAGAATACTTTTAGAGCAGACCTTTTTACCTCTTCTTAGGTTAAAACGTTAAGTCACATGCACTGAGAAATTTATGATAGAGAGCAACTGATAAAGGTAATGGAATTGCCAAACAAACAAAGTCAATTTTATATCACCGTCCCATTAGGTTGTGTTAATCCAGGGCTTCTGTTCCAGCACTGTGTTCTAGAATCCTCTAGGTAAAGAAAAAAAAAACATTCAAATGAAACTGTAATTTTTATTGGCAGAAAAGCTTTTGAATCACTACTATTATATACAGATGTTCCATTTTTTTCTATGTTATATATTTGTCCTAGTAAAAACTCATAGAGTAGTGTTAATGAAACATACCTTTATGTGCATTAAACAGTAGGCTGTGACACCATTTTAAGTGATTCAATGTTATAAAAAGCTCTGCAGCAAGATTAATGTTACAAAATTGACAGAATATTATAACACTGTGGAAGATGATAAATTGAAAACTTTCCATTATGCCTTAATGAATACAATGGGAATCATGAGGCTGTGTCTGGTGGTTGCATCATGTCTTTCAGCTGCCTCTTAAGGCTGTTTTCCTCACATAAAGTAACCTTTAGTCCTACTTCATTTAGACTTGATTATGTTTTAAAATGTTTTTAATTTGGAAGATATAAGTTTAAAGTCTGCTTCTATTCTGAAAAGCAATGATGTAAAAGTAGTAGCTGCCACCTCAACAGAGTAACAGGGTATTGTTAGAAGCATAAATGCTTGGGAAGGCAAGAAGACAAACATTTTACTACGTTTCACCTCAAAATGTACTGCAGAGTCAGAAGAGAGGCTGAAGAACGTGCTGTTCTAGCTGGGATATGGCCAGTGGGATTGTTAACCAACCTGTAGTTACAGGCCTATATTTTCCTCTGCTCTGCAGCAGCGCCAGGGGCAGTGGGCCAATTTTGGCACTTCTGTGACACAAGGCATTTAGCCCAGTGTGTTAGGACAGGTAAATCTGAAATTGGTGCCATTTCAAAGCTGAAGCAAAGGTCAGAAATCAATTCACATAACCTCTTGCTCATACGCTGACAGAACAATCTTATTTTAAGACGGAAGGTTGAGGTGATGGTAGTTGTGAAAACACTTCTTCCTCTCAGAGCTGAAGAAACGTGTGCTGATAAGCACAGAGCCCCTGGGTGTTGTTTTTGAGGGGCTCCTCAGAATGTGACGTAGTAAAGTTTTCAGTCCCATTCAAACGAGTGGGTTGAATGTACCATACTTCTTTGTTGGTTTCCCTTTTGCATGACCGTTATACATCACCTCACATATTGCTCAGTCTTCCAAGATGCATTTGTTTACGAGGCATCAGGACACAAATTTTAGTGAAAGTATCCTTTTCTGAGGAAAACTGCATGCTTCGAACTGTCCCATGCTAGGCACTTACTGGCACACATTTATGCATTTGTTTTGAATTGCTTAACAGAAGGTACAGTTTAGTAGTGAAATTACATTTTAAAATTCATACATTTTACTACAGCAGGTCGTGAGCCACCAGAATAAAGCCTGGTGAATGCTGCAGACTTCAACAACTTCAAGATTTTTTTTTGCTTGTTGGATTTTAGGTGACCACTTAAGGTCATAATCCAGTCTGGGTAATCTGAAGAAATGGTGCACAGTTCAGTGTTGCCTTTAGATATGTTGCATAGCTTTCCCTCCTGCTGCCATACTGGTCTCCTTAAATACTTGCAAGACTATTGAGGGTGAGACTATTTCCTTTCTATACCTGTCATTTATGAGGCTGTGTTTCTGGTAGATGCTTATTAGGAAGATGTGATGGAATCAGTTTAATTATATCATCGATATCTTCTGCATAGAGTTTGTATAGTAATTGTTGAATTAATAAGGGTCTGGATACAATGCTGAAAAACTGGCATGAAATTTTTAAAAACCCTTCCTTCCCCATCCCCCGCCTCCCTTTAATTTTGAATTATTCAGGTCCTGAAAATGCAGCTTTCTGACAGATTTCAGGGCCCAAGTTGGTTTCCAATGCAGAAACTGTGACATTGGAAAACCTCAATTGTACTCTGTTCCTATGTAACCATACCTGGAAGATATATTGGCTTATGAAGAGGAAAGAATATTTAAGCTTCATAGGTGCTAATTTTCCATGTACACTATATTTTTGAGTTAAATTTAATTCTTCTTACACTTCTTACAAACTACTTGGTTGACTATAAATTTGTCAATAGGAACATTATGGGTTAAGAGTAAGGATAGGAAGCTGTGTTTATATGTAGGAGGTTTTAAGTAGCAGCAAGGTGGATGGCAAAAGCAGGTGCTAAGATGGAGAGCATTGAGGAAAAGGTAAGCGAAGGGAGAGAAGTCATCTAATATAAGGACAGAGTAGCTGACGAATTAAGGTATATGCCTGCAGCCAGAAATGTGAGTTTAACGTGGCATATGTTAGGGTTTTTGTACCACCTGAGATCTAACTCAGTCCCCAATGGCTCCATTGGCTCATGTAAAGGCCAGATGTTGGTTCTTTATGAATTGTGGCACAAGTTTAAGCTGGGCTCACCAGTGGATCATGTGGAAGTGTATTTTTTTCAAAAAATTTGGAATTAGTTTATTTTGTGGTTACTGCTTGTTCTGTGGGGAAACATGGGACTCAACAAATAAACCAGAGCTCAGGCGTGTGGGTTACTCTCCAAAAGGGAAAAAATTTGATCAGAGAACTTCTTGTGAGAGGTACTCTGAAGGGCAGAAACCTTCTCCACCAAATGATGCTCGTAGACCAGGGCTATCGTGTGTGTTGAATGAACCAGGAACCCTGTGAAAAAAACAAACCAGCTTTCCTCATTAAACTCTGGGTGGATAGACTTATTTACATTCTGTGTAAACCACACGCTGCTGCTGCCCCCAACCAGTGTGTGACAACTGGTGAACATGCAACCTCTTCTTTGAGGAAAATGATTAAAACGGTCTCTCCTAACCATGTGTGAGTGCAAAACATCTGGAAATTGGCAGCAGTACTGTTGGTATCTTGTGCTTGAGTAAGAACATTCAACATATACATACAAATATAAACATACTGTCATAAATTTTGATCAGTAATTCTTGCATGAAATTCTGGTGCAAATGTTAGAAGAGAGCAATAAAAACTCGTTAAAATACTCTAAGTCTCAAAAACACTAAAAAACAAAAAAAAAAGCCTCATTAATTTAACAATTGTTTATTTAAAAAAATGCATAGATTGAAGTCCCTAAGCAGCTCTACCGGCAGTGGACCTGAGACAGAGATCACTATCATCACCAAAGCCTCCTGTGATCTTTTTCTATCCCTCTCCATCTAAGGAGACAAATAAAAAATAAAAAAAATTTTTAAAAAGGAGGAAAAAAAGAAAACAAAGGTAGTGTAAGAAAGGTCATAAACCCTATTTGGACTGCTACCAAAGGCACACACTGGGGTTAGTTAAAGATGGAGTTGCAGCTTTAATTCTGATTTTTCTGGCTTTTGTCACTTCAAAGACAGACTCTCAGTGTTATTTTAACATTTTTATTGTGTGTGAATAATAGAGTACACATTGAGGTTCAATAGGTGCAATACTGTTAAATGTACGTCTTGGTGGATTTAAAAATGAGGGATTTATTTTGTCATTCATAAAGTTGTAATACAGTCTGGAGAAACTATTTGTTAAAAGATAGCATCTACTTAACCTGCTTATTTATTTCTTGTAGTAGAAGGTTAGATCCACAATAAATACACGAGGAAATAAGTAGATAGGGGAATTTATCTTAGAAATAAGATCCCTGTCACGCTTTTGAAATGTGAAATGCATGAAGACCTGTCAGGGAGATATACGGACATGATATTTTTTTACTGTGCATTTGGAAGTATTTAGCTATATTTGTCATTCGCTAGTGCCACTAAGCAGTGATCAAG
>BSDF01000002.1:101248488-101475988 GCA_027925045.1 Hypotaenidia okinawae | reverse complement strand
TGCATTTTCATTCTGCTTTTTCTGTTTGTTGGTTGACCTGGTGGGGTTTTTTAAATTCAATTATAATCATGGTAGCTAGAACTTTTGGTACCTAAAAGGAGGTACTGAAATTATTGACTCTTAGATACATTGATATCTCATCAATGGATGAAATTTTCAAAAATATCCAAAATCCTCTAAAATTCCAGTTGGCTTTTCATGACTAGATTTGGGTGCAGAAAAGAATTTAAATAAATTGCTTTATGCTGAAATGGAGATTTATAGGTGCCAATCACATTTCATAACATAGTGCAAGTTAATCAGCATTTTTGTGGTCCTATTTTAGTGTCAGGGTTCAGGCTGCATCGGAAACTTTGAAGGACTTGCGTTCCTCCTTGTAGCACGAGGCCCAGGGTGTCCTGCACCGCAGGGGCTGTGGTGGGGAGGTGGGGTACCCTGGGGTACCCTGTCAAGGCAGTGGTGGGAGAGGGAGCAGGTGGTCTCTGTGGGGCATTCTGGGGAGATCCCACTCACGAGATGGGGTCTTGCTTTTATATTGATGGTGTCCAAAGTTAACTGAGGCGCTGTACTTTTCCAGAAAGTCCACACATTAACACGCCTGGTTATGTGGGGATAAACAAGGAGGTTTGCACCCCTCTGTCTTCACAGGAGGACTCAGTAATTTGACACCCGACCTCTTCACCCAGTCTTTTGTAGAAACTAAATTTCCTTCCCTACGGGGAAGAATTTGAAGGAGACTGTTGGTTCCAATGAATTCAGCATCGTTGCCCCACCAGCCCCCTCTCTGCTATGTTACCGTGAAAGGAGACCTTTTGGATCCAAAGAACTAATGCGATTTTCTTTTAAAAAATAATAAATTCAAATTTCGGTCTTATCTGAGTTTATTAAATCTATATCTGAGGTTAGTGTTATTTATTTGTAATGACCTTCCGTGTGGTCTTCATGGGCTGAGACTGCAGTGCACATTAGTACATACCGACTAAAAATATTGCTGTGAAATGATAGACTGTATTTGTATACAACAGGGCAAAATCCTAGCTTCTCTTAAAAAAAAAATACTAAAAAAAAGAACATTTACAGACTTTTAATGAGTATTGAGCTTGCCAAAATCTCTCAAATTGGTCCAGAGGTTTGGAATGAAGAATTATCATTTGAAGACAAACAATACGAGTTCTGCTGCAATTTTAGTAGCAATCCCCAGACCTGTTTTCTTTATGTCATGAAAACTTTAGAAACATAAACAGTGCTGAATTGCCACTGGTACTGAATAATGCGGCTTTTATTGTTGCCTGGGCTCTTCTGTATATTCAATAAAATAATTTAATACTTATTAATAAATAGAAGGTAACTAAAGATGACTGTCACCTAGTCTGTTGAAAATTTCTCAGTACCCTTAATTTGTTAGTAAATTCGATATATTTTATTTAAGCGGAATCATATATACAGTATATTAACTTTTTTCCAGGCAATCTTTACTCAGCACAGAAAGGACAGATGTATGGGAATTGTAAAAAATCAGGATATGCATAAAAACTGTTCAAGTGCATAAAGCAGCCCCATCTGGAAGACATCTAACAGAAATGAAGTTGTACAAAACCATTCCATTGATAATAAAGCTAATTTTTATGGGTCTGACAAGTATGTAATTATGTTCAGTGGTGCTTTTCAGATTTTATCACAGTCAATAAACCGCAGTGGTAATTTCATTCCCATTTGACATATTTACATGGAAACATTTGATTGGAGGAATTAGTAACCCTGAAAGCCTTGATAGATATGTTTTAATGATCTGTGACCTCCGCAGTCCCTCATCTGTTTATTGTTGCAACAGGCGAGAAGTCGTTCCTCTGTGACCTTTGTGGCTTTGCCGGCGGGACGCGTCATGCCCTCACCAAGCATCGGCGGCAGCACACAGGTCAGTAAAGCTGTCTTTACTCTTTGCTATATTTTCTTCAGCAAGGGAGTCCCTCTCCACGCTGGGGAGTAGCACAAGTCACATAGCATGTTACAGCACAAATAATACATCGGCTCATTGTTTACTTTGCTTTTTTCTCATCTTTGTAAAATCGCTACGCCCAAGGTCTGCATCAGATCCGTTAGCTGGGAGTTTGAATAATTGCTTGGAGGGGGATTGTGGGGTATTTTTGGTGGTTTGTTGGTTTTTTGGTTTTTTTTTTCTGAAGGAAGTAGAATTGTAAAGACTGGCTTTCTTCTTTAAATGAATGCTAAGTCTACTATTTTTTTAATTCGAAGGCCCAAATAGATTACCTACTGTGAAGATTTTGCAAGAGTCTGCTAGAATGTCCCTGGGTGAAAATTAGAGACTACGTATAGATTAATCCATTATTTTGGACTGAGACATAGTTGAAAGCTAGTGTTGTTTCAGTTGCCGTTTTGTAATTTTAAGATAGTTTGTAATTAATAGGTGCAACTTTAAGAGTTACCACATGGTTGGCATGTAAAGCAGGAATTCTCTCCCAGAATTAGTAAAGCTTTCCTACCACTGGGTTATAAAGAATTAATATTGGATGAAATTAAATTGGTTCTCAGTTTCAGAAAACCAGAAAAAGTGTAAGTATTAAACATTTATTAACACGTTTTACCTTAATTGTGCCTTTTAGTAGTTCCTTGTAAGTGTTTGATTATTTGAATAGATTTTGTTCAAACAGACGCAGAAGTGTTGCTGCTTAAGCTCCTGTAGCTTTTGTTTTACTGCCATGAGGATACTGTAATATCATCAGGAATTGCTGTGCAAGTTAAGTGACCATTGTCTAATGTACACTGGAAAGAAATGGCTATCAAACGAGATGCTGTAGTTGTGACATCATGAATTTTCCATTGATTTTGTAAAGGAATCTCAGTGGGAGATTTTATTATGTCCCTGAATAAACGAATCTTGATTCAGGACATACACCATCTAATTGCATAATTTCCTGGAGAGCAGCTACTCTCTTTCTTGAGAGCCTGAAGCCATTCTTTCCACCCTGTTTTCAGTTTGTTAAAGCAACCATATTTGGAGGGGAGTCTGATGCTTTCAAAAAGGTAGGAGTTTCAGCACTGGTCAGGCAATGTCTTGAAACGGATAAGCTATAAAAAAAAATATGCAGAGCCAAATTTTGCTTGCAGGTCTAAGTAGTAGTCATACTTGCAGGATTTTTCTTCCGATAACAAAGACCACACATTTGTGTGATAGTACTGCCACAGTCAGTTCCTATTCACTGGAGGAAGTTTGTATTTTTAAAGTGTCCAAGAAAAAGGCATTTAGTAAATATAGTTTAGTGTAACGCTCTCTGAATGGTAACAGGAGCAGTTGCAACTACTGAAATGGAAGTTGTATGCTTCAGTTATAAATAACGGTTTCCATTCTTCTGGAGCTTTGAAGAATTTCCACATTGGTTCAAGTTTACCAAATGTGGACTAAGAATGAATTTTTTTTTTTTTTAATCAGAAAAAAAATCATTGCTATCAATAGGATGGGAACTACCTTTTTGGTTTTATTTGCCTGCCCTGTGGTACACTTGGGATCATGCATATGCCCACTCATAGTCAGTGCAGCTGCACAAATGGTAAACAGTAATTTCAGAATGAGAAAGTGGAATAAATGCATACTCTAGTCTTTAACTTTCTTGACTTTACCTATCAAGCATGTGCAGATCAGAAATGTAAGCCCCTATCATCCATTGGTTCTACATTTATATTTTTTTGTGTCATAAGGCCAGAAATCAATAGAAAAAAATATTTTGTTTCCTGGTTTATATGCAAAATTAGTCTGGAAATAAGGTATATTCCTTGTGAAAAGCTGTCCAGGTTTTCTATGGCATTTTGCCCTTCTTTTGCCAGCATGGTAGAGACTTTTGTGCTGTGATCACAGGGATTCACAGGTTATAGATCATGAAGCTTGCATCTAGCAGGCATAACTTTATATTTTATGTCAGGACTGGAGGCTCGTTATTACTTTGCTATTAACTTTATACTATACAGGACAGTATCTCAGAGGCAGAGGGATCTATCTTTTTGGCATTTATCTGCCTCTGTGGCACAAACAATCAGAGATGATTCTTTAGCAGAAAAATTATCTGTAGCTTCTATTTGTTTCAAGGAGAATGACACAATCCACCTTTGCCTGCATTGTTGTTCTTACATGGGTTCCCATGTATTTTCATCCAGTGCACAACTTTATCTCAGTCCTTAGCTACATGCACTTCTCTTTGTACCTGTATTTTTTCTTCTGTGTCCCCAGTTGGCACAATTTTTCCAGAGCAGAATGCCAAAGCGAATTACAATTAGGTTTGAAAGGGATAGGTATCAAAAATAGTCTAAATGGCTTAAATAATTCCCTACTGTAATACAAGCTGTCTAGGGGGCTGACACAGAACATCTTCCAGTCCAAGATTTACTTCTATCACCTGTCAGAGACCCTTGATTCAAGGGCAAATGAGCAAATCCTCACATGTAGTTGAGGAGTCTTAACCAGCTTAACAAGCCTCTTCTCGTCCCAGCCTCAAGGCCTAAGGTGTCCTGACACCCCAGAGAAATGTTCAGCCGCTGATAGATATTTGACACGGAAGGACTGGCTGTAGGACCAGTCTCAGACTTTTGATGCTCTTGATTCTGGTATTAGTCTGTTCATCTATCTTTTTTTATTTTTTAAAGTGAGTTTATTTTTATGTACCTGGAGAAATACCTTTGCCTTATGAAAGATGCATCTTCTTTGAAAATATTACAGGGAGTACAGATTATAAGTCGGTGTATGTAACTCTGGCAGAATCTGGTGCTCGGTCACTTGTGGAGCGAGCTGTAGGGATGAGTTTGGTAAATAGGACATTATCTCTGGAAGATTTGTGGTGTCTTTTTAAATGAAGAAAAATACAGAAATTTTAAACTAAATATTTAAAAATAGTTTTCAGACTTGAAAACTGTTCATACTTAATTTATTTGCAAACATGATTCATCCCCTAACAGATTTCCTTGAGATGGGTTTTCTCAACTATAAAGTAGAATTGTGAACTAGAAAAAACTAATTTGACCTGTAAAGAGATCCCTGGTGTTTCACCAGTTGACGTTTTTGTTCTGCATACAAAATGTTATGTCCTTAATGACTGACCTGGTCCTGTGAGAAGCACACACTTGGAACACAGAAGCAGCTACGTCTTTGGCTGAATTTTTCCTGGTAAAACGCTTCAGCGTTATTTTGTGATCTGATTTAATCTTCTTCCAGTCCTGTTCTGGAAGAATCAATCTATGAAATTCTGTGAGACTTTCCCTGGCTATGTAACTATCAGTGGTGTGATCTTCTGTGCTGTGAACTGAAGCAATGGAAACTTCAAGAGTGGTCCAGAGTTTTATCACGCTGTAAAGAACGCTTACAACTCTTTGTCCAGTGCTTTAGAACAGACGCTTGTGGCTGCCTATGCTGTGGGCAGAAACTGTCTTAAGAAACTTAGCACCAGCTGATACTGCGAGTGGTCCACGTGGTAAATGAGGGAAGCTTGTGGTGCTGCGAGAGTGCACGTGCTGTAGTTCTGGTGCCTCAACGTGACTGGGAGGAAAAAAATCTCATCTTTTGAGTCATTCTGAAAGAATTTTTTTGATTCATATTTTGGCCCAGTTAGGGGGGTTGGACTCACTGGTCTCTCGAGGTCCCTTCCAACCCCTACAATTCTGTGAAAATCTACCTGAAGACGAGAAGAGAAGTAATGTTGCAAGCTTTAATGTTGGCCAAATTTAGAAGCAGTTGAATTCCATAAAGAATTTAAGCCCTTATCTGAATTTTATCATAAAAATGTAGATAAACTTTAAATCAGCCACCCAAAACACACATATTCATGAAAGAAACATTCAATATCACAGAATTTAAGTATTCTGTCTTAATTGTGATCAAACTAAATAGGAAATTGAATAAGAGAGAAAGAACAAGGAAGATTAAATATTGGTGGCTTGACATAAAAACACAAAGCTGCTTAATTCTTAATTTAAATGTCTTGTTTTATGTTCTTGTTATTGTTCTGTTCTCCTCCTTTGTTTGTCTGCCTTCTGGTAGGATTTTGGTTTTCCCTTCATTTACACGTTTCCCAGTAAACTTCCATTTTATTCTGTAGTAGTTGGCTCACTCCAAAAGTGCTGATTGGTCACAGCCTGTGTTCTCTTGCATGAAATTTCTTTATTTTAATGTTGGTTCATACTCCTACAAATTGCAAAAAACCCCATCCTCATCTTCTACACGAGGGCAGCCTACATTTGCTTCTCCTGTGTTGGTTGTGGTGTAATCTTCCTGGGGATCATTACAGTAGTAGAGCATTAGAGGGTATGTACACTTAGTGTGCACAGCAGTTCTGTGACAGTCGCCCTGTACCTGTGGAACTGCTCCAGAAGATTGTGCCTTTGTTCAAATATTTTCATGAATTTTTGAAGATGGTAGCTTATATTGTACAGATCACTGTTTGTATGATTGCTTCTGCTCACTCATTTCAATCTTGCGCTTCTCAAGACATTTATAGGTCAATGTAATAAAGAAAGAAAATTTAATAATATATGTGTTTTTATCCAGATGAGTGACTCACTTTGTGTTTCTATTTCTCATGTGAACTGCTCTTTGACTTTAATGTGTAGTTACATTACTCGGCATTGAATTTAATGTATAATGTAGCCTCTTCCCTTCAACTTCCTCACCACAGCTTAAAAAAATTATAATGTAGAATACCACAGAAAATGTAGCTCAGTAAGACTTACTGCTCTTTTCAGCAAGAGGAGAGGGGAAATTCAAAGAGGATCTGTGCTGTTTTTCCTCTTCCATTGATGCCAACATTTGCGGCAGAGCGTGGAACTTGATTATAGCAAAACTTTGGCCAGAAATGACACCAAAAACCTGAGTATCTTAAAATTTTCTCTCCACCCAGGAGAAATTGTTTAGGGGAACAGGTTTCCTCCCATTCCTAAGCATACAGATGTCTACCATTTTTGGCTGTGGAAGAGCAATCCTATGGCATTTACAAGGTTTCTCATAAGAAAGCAAGAGATCACAGATGTACTTATTTTTATATGTCTTATATGCAAAAATGTTGACCAGACTAAAAGCAAACAGAATTTACTTAAATATACTTCAGGCTTCGTTAGCAAGCCTGTAAGTACCTCTCCAGGGAACAGCCTTAACAAACACTGGAAATAGTTGGGAATAGGAAGAAAAAAAAAATCCTGTTACATGTAAGCAGATAGCTGTGTTTTGTGGTCTACTCGTTCCTTAGGTCAAATGACACTTACAGAATTCTTTTCTATGCTGCTCACCACATCATGTGAAAAACAAATAGGACTAAAAGCAATGGTTTCCTGTTGAGACAATTGGGGTAAGGTTTCTTCCGTCTGACTAAGATTCTGATCAGTTACTGAAGACTTTAAAATTGAAGGCACCATTTGATTATTTTTTTTTTCTTCAATTATGCAAAAGCTGGATCCTCACTAGCACATTCATATAAACGCTGTAAATAATCTGTAGTTAGATATTGTCTGGACAGTCATGATAATAAAGATTTCACTTTGTCACCCACAAATCAACATATGTGACCAAGATCTATAGATTTTGTTATTGGTTTTATTGCATTTTTCCTTTAAAAAGTACACATTAAGTACATAACTGCACAGAGAAATTTGTGCTCGCAGTAAGGTATGCTCTGTGTCCTAAAAACCTCATCATCAAAGACAGAGAACTCAAAAGAGGCAAAATCAGAGAAAAGAGGAAAAAGAAAGCTGTAATTTCTCTGTGTGTGTGAAGCTAAGATAGATGCTAAAAGAAGGTAGGGCAGAATTTGGAGAGGCAGGAGAAAAAGAAAGCCTTAGTCGTGACAGTAATAAGAAGAGCAGAATGGACAGAGCTGACAAGGCTAGCTGGTTAGCAGCAGTCTTAATAACTGCTTTTGTACAGACTGGTGCTCCCCATGATCTGACCCTTTCATCACTTGCCTTCCCAAACTTTGATTATTGGAGCTAAAATTTTCCATGGCAGGTGACTGACTTAAACAACTGATGCACTTCAGAAGTTGCTTGCAATGTTGTCAAAAAAGCAAGAGCATTTCTTCTTTTGTGATCCTGTGGTTAGGAAACAAAGCTTTTTGAAAGCACTCGTGTTAAAATAAAAAATTCCAAGGATAGTGGGTCCTTGATCTTGAAACATGCATCCTTCCTCCCCCCTGCCCCCCGTGAGTTTGTTGGCCATTGGAGCATTTTAGGGCACCTATACTTCTTTTTCATGGGGGTTGCAGTTGGTAAAGTTAGAGATGGTGAGGCACGGACAAGTTTTCTGTAATGACAAGGTGAGGTTTGCGGTTTGTACCTTGATTAATCTTTAAATATGTAGACTTTATCCTTCCTCACACACTCAGATACACTGCTTTATAGTTATTACATAGCGTTGCTTAAAAAATATCTGTAAATGTCGGTGAGGGAGAATCGTCCTGGAATATTTAATAGTAGCCCATATAAAATTAAAATTAATATATTGCCTGAAATGCCTGGGGGCAGGAAAATTGGGACACAAAGGCCGTGATTAAAGAGCATTCTGGCCCAAAGATAGGGAAGACAAAAAAATACTTAAATGAGCAGGTCTGTGGAAAATTAAACAAATTAATGAAAGTACTGCTGCTGCTACAGCTAATGTACTCTTCAACACTCCCCAACCCAAATAAATACCTAGTCTTCTTTTAGATTTTTTTCAACTGTACTTATCAACCCGGTTAATTGTCCATAAAAATAAATACTTTTTCCCATGTGCAGCTGCTGAGAATTACAGGCCATGATAGCCTGTCCTTTTTCCTCCCAGTTTAGTTGGCTTTTGTTGTGTGGTGGTGCTGTGATGTATTTTCTGTCAGGTGAGATTTACACATAGTCCACTTGGCAGGAGCAGTAAGCCACAGGGATTTCCTAAGGAGAAACTTCCTGGAGCAGTGGGCAAGGATTATAATTTTTCAATGGTCATGATGGAATCTGTGAGCCCTCCTGGCTTCCACAGGTTCTTACTCGTCTGTCAGCCCCACTGGCCCTGCCCTAGCAAAGCAGCAGACCTTTACCTGATCCATGGCTAACTAAAAATCTCCTTCCCTTTCAGATCTGTTTTTTTGTTGTTTTTTTTTTTTTACAAAGGGGCAAGTTGGCAAGGTTCTAATGCATTTTAAATGAAAGCAGTTAAAAATAAGTATGTATGTTATCTAAAATACCTGTGGCTTTACTACTTAGGCTTGAAAATGTTGCTATCTTCTTTAATACTAGAAGATAAAATAAATCAGGCACAGGAAATCTTCAGTTCAAGAACAGGTTACGTTGCTAGGGAGTCTATGGCCTCCCAGAGAGTTTAATTGAAGCAGCAGCCAGTACTGTTCAAACTGCTTGGAGAATCAGCTTCTCCAGAGCAGAGAGTCAGTGTCTGACAAGAAAACCCCATCTGGGGCAGGAAAGACATACTTTCTAGCAGTCTCAATTTGTCCAGCATAGAGGCTTCCACATTGTGTCCTGCCCTTTCACCTTTCCTTGTCCCATGAAACAATAAATGAAAAATAGTAGCTGGTATTCTCCACAGCAGCTGCTAAAAGCAATTATTCCAACTCTTTATGGAGCTTTAAGAAACCGCTCTGTTGTCCTTCCTTACAGCCTTACAGCCTTTTCAGGCCTGAGGACCTTGCACGTCTTTTTCCCTTGGGAGGAAAAAACACCCAACAGTCTCCAAGAATGAAAAATGCGGATTTCTCCCTTCTCAGAATTCTGGCAAAGTTTCTTTGGAAGTCTTGAGTGTCTCATGCTTTAAGCGGGCTTGAAAAATCTGTCTTGGAGGCGCGGCTGCTTGGAAGCGGCCTTTGGCTGGTGATGTGTCTTCTGCTGGTGGTGTGTCTCCTGTCAGTCTGAAAAACTGCATATTGTACCTGCTAAGAGACTTTGGGTTCAGTTTTGAAACTGCCAATTCTAGACCTCTGTACAGTATACATGGTCAGTGTCCATCCCTAGCAGTTTTATTCAGAATTCTTAAGGAACATGAAAGAATATTGATTCTTTCTGTAGTCTTTATGATAAATACTTCTGAAGGCTTTCACAAGGCAGTCAAGATCCCAGACTTTTGGAGCTGCCTCTGTCTTCTGCATACAAAAGGAGCCATTTTCATTCCTAAATGGTAATTACATGTGCATGTAAAACACACAGAATATTATTGGAGCAACCACTTGTTATACTGGGGTGCAGGTGTCTTAGCTAGGCATCACAGGATCTGTATCTGCATGAGATTTTGTCTTAGTGCCTTCTGAGGAGGGGGTCCTTCTGCTGGAAAGAAAAATACCCTTTACACATAATAGTTTATAAGCTAGAGATTTTTACCGTTCTTCAGTTAGTCCTGTAGAAACATTCAATGCAGTTGCACATTCATCAGAGACTGAATTTTAGTCTTCTGAAAATATTATTGTCCCGGTCTAGGTTTGGTGGTTGGTTTGGGGGGTGCTGTTTGTTTCTTTTTCAATTAACCTTTCAAGTCTTTCTGCTGAAATTGGCCCACCGTTCAGACAAGATTGACAAGGGCAGAAGGACAGCAAGCAAGAGAGGGAGAATGGAGGACTGAGTACTGAATCATATTCTCAGTCCTGGTTTATGTGTATTATTTAATGGATAAGACAGAAACCCCAGAAACAGGCACAAAAACCAACACTACTTTCCTCCCAGAGATCTTAATTCTGAGCAAGCACTGAAACATGCTTCAGCCTGATTTCTCACCTTCCTTCTCCAACAGTGTTGCTTTCAGGGCTGTACATGGGCCCAGCTTCAACGGAATAGTGAAAGGAATGGCTGTCATGGATTGATGGTATTTTCATGAAATAAGGCCCAGTAACGTGGTTACCCTGTTTCAGTGGGCTTCCTTCTCCTCTTTTTTTGCTGTTGTGTACCGCCACGTGGGAAGTCAGCTGAATACTGATGTGTGTATGTCATAATGAGAGTGGTATTTTGCAGTTAATACACCGTATTTGGAAATGTATTTTGTATATGTTGTTGTTTTATGGGCATGGACTAAAAACTATCTCAAGGGATTTCCCTGGAATTTAGACTCGTCTTCCTTTTCTGGTGATGAAAGCTGATAATGCATCTCTTCTCTTGTCACCTTCTAGGAGAGAAGCCATTCAAATGTGACGAGTGTAACTTCGCTTCCACAACACAATCGCATCTGACACGACATAAGCGTGTCCATACTGGAGAAAAGCCTTACAGATGTCCCTGGTGTGACTACAGGTAATGAGTCATTAACTAAAGCATGATGAGAGAAGGGTTAAGGTGATCAGACGAGGTTCATTTGAAGTCACCAATAAAAATATATTGCCATTAAAACACCATCAGGGCAGCAGTAATTGCATATTAAATTAGGAGCTAAATGTAAAAACTTAGTCTTCAGTATTTAGGTATTACTTTATAAAGAAAAACAAATGATGGGAAACCTTTTAGTGGTAACACTGCAGAGCTAATGTTGAGTGTTTGTTTCACAGCTGCTCTAGTGTCTGTTGGAATTCTCCATGGTGAGGCCGCTTATCTGCATCGCCTTTTCAAATCAGCTGCAGTTTTGAAATTTTTCTCGGTTGAGTTGCAACCATTTCACCAAGAAAGGAGAAGTCCCCAAAAAGGCTTAGCAGCCTAAATGCTCACCAGGCACTTATTAGAATGGGAAGCAACTGGAGCTAGTTACAGTGCTGCAGAGTCTTGTTTCTCTGCTCCAGTGTTCCTTCTCCTTGCCAGCCAAGTTGTTTGGATGAAAGTTGGCCTTAGGGTTGCAGTGAAAGTCTCCCGTGTTCCACCATTAAACTCCACCCCTGTTAGGCAGTAGATTAAATTCTCAAAAACTCACCTGAAGGGAAAGTTAAGATTACTTTTGGTGCTCATCCCGTGTGTCTTTTATTCATCATCGACAAATTATTAAGTTTGTCCTGCTTATTAAATGATCTCATGTTGCTTCTTAAATGATTCTTCTCTTAAACATACTTCTACAGTCTTGAATGTTTTTAATACCTTGTAGTAAGGTGATCAGTCTATGTGTACTATAAAAGGAATCAGTAGGAGGTATTAATGACCAATTTGCCTGAGTTAATATTCCTTTTTTTTTTTTTAAATCAGTATTATATTTGATAAATGACACATGATCATGCATGTTGTGATACATGCATGCAAGAGGAGAAAGTTGAACATTTGATTATACCATTATAGCATTTTCTTTTTATTTTCTTTTAATGCTGAGCATAAGTTTTAATGTACTTTCCTAAACCACGATTCTATAACAAAGGCTAGCTGCTCTCATAATACCCAGTTTTGCTCATTTATGGGCTGCTTTAAAGAAAACTCCTGTGCAGAAAGCTTCTGCAGTGATCACACAGTTTCTCCTCAAAAAGTTTTGTTTCATTGGTTTGTGCATGTGGAACACATGCTTTATGAACTCTACTGTATTGAGCACCCATTAAGTGACTGCCCAGAACTGCAGAGGAATTAATTTGATAGCTGGGGAGGGTGGTGGGGGGAGCGGGGCGCAGGTGCTTCCATTTCTGTGCTGCTGCCTGAACAGTACCCCAGGTTTTTGTTTTGTTTCTTTTGTGGGTTTTCTTGTTGTTTTTTTTTAATATAGAAGTGTATAACGGCTTCAGTACATCATCTAGGAAATAGAGGTGGTTTTGTGTTTGTCAGAGTGGTTGCATTAAAAGGTCTGTGTTGAAAGAAGTGAGAGCAAATAAGCAATAGTGTGGTATGATGTGCTGCAGTGAAGGTAAAAAGCCCTATCTTGGATGCTGCACGTTTGAGGAGGCTTAATTTTGGGGTCATCCACTTTACCTAGTTCTGCAATAAGCCTATTCCATCCAGTAGCGATGGTTTGTTAATGAAAGGTGAGTTATGGAGGGTTTGAGCTCCTGGTTTGAAGACCTTAGAGACTGGGAACGTTGTAGATGTGAGTCAGTTGGCAGTCTGGGGTTTGGTGTGCGCACACACAATGCGTGGACACAATTCCCTCGCTTAGGATGAGAAAATGCATAACTTAATGCTCTGTAAAGATGGTGAGATCATATTTCTTTGGATGGACAGTTCTCTGTATGGGATAGAAATTCAATGAAATGACTGGTTTTTTCCTAGTATTTTTTTTACTGGAGGTTATTAAAGAAGAAGCAAACATAACTTATTTTACCAGGATTAACAAGAAATCTCTGAGCACCCCCTGCCTCTATATTATTGGGAAAAAAAAAGACCATACATTTCATGGCAATAGGACATTAGTTTCCATCCCTTGCAGGCCAATTTTGACCTAATCTTTGGAGGCTGATCTTTACAGATACCAGCTGATGAAGCTTTGATTCTGCAGGAAATTTGTTCTGAGCTAAGCTGAAAAACATCTGGCAGGGATGCAGGATTCAGAGCTGCTGCTGCTGCTGCTGCTGCTGCAAGTCCATAGCAGCAGTGAGGCATTCTGTGTAGCTGCAGAGGAGCCAGTAGAGGGGCTGCTGTATTTATTAGCCCAGCAGTCCTGCTCGTGCCTGCCAGTTTCCACAGTCCTGGGATATTAACCAGTCTTGTTGGCAAGTGTGTTTTTTGCTATCATCCTTTCTCTTTCTTTTTCCCCCTCTTTTTTCTTTGGTTTTAAAATATAATTTCAAGGGCTACGCCACCCTTTGTCAACTTCGTCAGTGCTATCTCTTCATGGAAAGGTATTAGTAACTCTGTAAATAATGTCCTTTACGCCAGTTCAGCAGACAGTATGTACTCTTGCAAGTGTCACCTCCAGAAAACATAAAATTGAGCTTTAAAATTTGCTGACCTAGTGATAAAATTCACCCCCGTGTCTAGTGGTTGAGTTCTCACTGTGGTGCTTTCGGCTCAGCCCTTCTGCTGTAAATCCAGCCAGCCTATTTCAGGTATTGCTCTTTAGTGTTGTTTGGCAACTACAGGCTCTTTAATGACCCTTGTAATTCCAGCGAGGTGAATATTCCTCATTTTGCGTGTGGATACGGAGCATTGTTAGTGCTAACATAAAGTGTCTTCACTGATAGGTGAAGTGATCTCTCTATTCTGTAAAGTAGTTTGAGACACTTGAATTAAAAGAGTGTCTAAGTACAAGGTATTTTAATTATTCCTGTTCAGCTCATCAGTGCTCAGAGGGTTCTTGGAGATTCCTGAGTGATTTCAAGCTTTTCAGTTCCTTGGGAGGAAATTCTGAACAATCAACCAGCAAGAACTCTTGCCAGTCTTGTAAGTGAAAGACTAGCTAACCCTGGCTAGAAGCACAAAAAGAATGGCTATTAAAAGAAACTCATCTGAATTTAGGAATTGTTATGAAAATCTGGATCACCAGTGACTGGACAGGCACCTAGAACTCTTCCCCTTGCCCCCCTCCTCCACCCCAACCCTAGCAGCAAATACTGAGGTGAAAAAAGCTATGGGTAAAAAATTAATTTTGGCTACATGAGAAAGAAATAGGAATTTATTCCTATCTAACCCACAGCATAGGAAATTCTTTTCTTGTCTAGGAAAAGACATGAATGGATTTGGTTTTCTGAAGTGAATAATAAACTAACCTAGCTTTTTCAGCTCACAAATTACATATTCTCAATAGTATACCTATACCCAAAAAGAAAATGGGAGATTTTGCTAATTCTCCTTTACCAAATTGCTTTTATAATCCATGTTTACAGTTGTACTTAAATATTCTTGCAGAAATGTTACCTTCCATCTCTACTTTTTGTACTGTGATATTTACCTTTGTCTAAATCTTTTGTATATCAAAACCGAAGAAATTAAGATCTGCTTTTCTGCATAGCAGTGTGCAACTCCTAGTAATGATTATAATTTAAAATTATATTTTCAGTCTCATTTTTAAAATCTAACTCCTTTTGAGGGAAAAAAAATATACACAAATATAAAACTTTGCTTGTTAAATATTTTGGTCGTCTTTTTTTTCACATTTGTGTTTTCAGCATTGGTTTGTCCTATTTAGATAAAAATACGCATAATTTTCCTCTTCATAAACTTTTTCAAATCACACAGCATGTCTCCCTATTCTTAAGTCAGTGTGCTTTATCATACCAAAATACTCATTCACTCCTAATTAATGTTCACCTTAATTTTATAGTACAGAATTGGTCTCATAGGGCCCTACACCACCATTACACATGCAGTGCTTATTTTATATTTCTTAGTCATTTAAAAAAGACATGTTGCAGGGCTAAACTTTTTGGATTACGCAGTCCTAGAGCCACGCTGACAACAGCGCTGTTCGCATTGGGCACGGGGTACAGCTAAGTACTAAAGAGCCCTGTAACCTCCTGGAACTGAACAATGCCTGTGAACTTCAACTCGTTCCCAAATCTCCTGGCTGTATATTCCGTGGCCAGGCTTTCTAAACCCGCGGTATATTTGGGCACCTGAATGTAACCTGATTGCAGAAGCGCTAAACTCCCCTAAGTCCGGTGATGTCAGTGCGAGACGCAGATATACAGCCCTCTCAGACGAACGAACTGGTTCGTGCGTGTGTCTAAAGTAAAGAATTAGGAATCTCATTTTAGTCATATGTTAGGCTTTAAATTCAACTCCCATTGGTACTGACTTTCCACATAACTATCACATCTTCTCAGGCAAGTAATAATTTATGTTCATCGTGTGTGTGAGGGGGATGTTTCGGTATGAAATGGATCTGGATTACATTGTTTTGCGAGGGGGCGGTGAGGGGGTGGAGGCTGTTGCAAAAGGCAGAGCCCTGCTCTTCTCACATAGTCAAACTTGTTGGAGTTCAGGGCTCTGGAGGAGCACCGGGATGGTTGTGTGATACAGAAACAGTACTGCTACAACGTGGACCATGAGAGTGTGGGACAGGTATAATGATAATGCACTTTGTGCTGTAATTAAACTAAATGACTCTCATTTCTCTGGAATTCCGCTGTATGGTCAATTTTGCATAGAGTACCCATGGCAGTAAGGGGAAAGAGAGAGTGGAGGGCAACATCCAGGGGACCGGTGATGTTCTGCAGCCACAGATAAAAGGGTTTAGAAGCTGTATAAAACAGTCAGGCCAGGAAAACAGCATAAATTCTGTAAATGCACCTTTCTATAAAGTATACGACTTGTGAAGGATGTCTTACAAGACTGAGAATAAATAGCATACATTTTTAATATAATTATGTAAACGAAAATAAATATTTTACATTTATTATGCATAATAAAATAATTAGACAACATTCTGTAAGGGATTATGGCATCTGAAATTCCAACTGCAGAAGGATTCATTGCATATTTTCAGCAGCAGCGGCAGCATGACTTAGGGGGAGTGACTCCATGGGGGCTACTTTTCTCTTTTTGGACAGCTTCCCTAGGGAATTCCTATTTCCCTCTGACTTACAGGATCTGTTCATATAGGTTGTAAAGACCAGTTTATAACGCCCTCCAGGATTTGCACCTAAGTCATGAGAATGTGCAAAGCAAGTATTTTCTCTCTGTTTATTTTGGGGAATTTAATAACTTTGAGTTGTCTTGGTATGATTGTGTCAGCTGTGCACTATTCCCTAGTTATGTCAAAGATAACTAGGGACTACTTTAAATGCTGAGGTAACAGTATGTACTGATTCATAGCAAAACTAAAGGCTGTTCCGGCAACTTCTGCATAAAATGATGAAACACTGCATTTATCGTTAAAATGGTAGCATTAATATGCTCTTTGTAACCAGTGAAATTTAATATGCATGTATAGGAATATAACTAGGTTATACAACTGTATGGAACATTAGGCTGATGAGGACTCCAAGTGGCAACCACCACTGTGCTATGGAAAAACACTGTATACACACACACACACACACACACACGCGCGTATATCACAAAGGCAGAATTAGGCCAAAAAAAGTGCATATACTTTGTTCTAAGAAGAAATGGCTAAGGACAATAATGCATGCATGTAATAGAGCAAACTGGGCCTTCAGGAAGCACTTAAGCTTCTGTTGTGATCAGCAGTAGGAGTTGAGGATATCCAGTGCCTTGTGCTAGCAGGCTTATAAACAAATGAAGATAGAGGTTTAGAGAGAAATTCTGTCAGTGCATGGGCATAGTTCCCAGATTCAAACTCCTCAGAATGTTACTCAGTGCTTAGTTTTGTGATAAACATTCAGATAAAATATTTGCTAGTATTTCTATTAATCTGGAATAAAACATGCTCTAGTGTTTAAATCTATAAAAGAAAAATAATCTGAAATAAAATTTAGATCTAGCTGCAAAACCACTTCAATTATTCTAGTGTATCTGTGGCATACAAAACAATGGTTAATATTATTCCCTTTATGAAGTTTTTTCTTGCTTAATAAAATTTTTTGTATTTACCTAAGATATAGGTATAGCTCATGTGGTTGACTCAGAATAAAAAATATGCAATGTGGTAGGGCAAAATACAGATCAACTGTCATGTTAACCAAGCAACTTGACTTGAGACATGGTTCCTAATACTCAGAAACTTGTAGAACCAGGGAGAGCACAGGTAATGATATGGCCTTCGATGGGAGATGTGTATGCTGTCTGCTCTGACTGATAAATCCTGTCTTTCAGTTTTGGAGAATCATGTTGGCAGCAGCGTATGAAAGAACTTCAGCTCTGTCTCACAGCTCTCCCTGCCCTCCCTGCCAGACGCCAGTGGCACTGCATGGACTGCTTGAGCGATTGTGTGCTCATTAGCAAACATGATTGTTTCTTAAAAAAAGGCCTATGCAAACACACACACAAAGATACTGGTGTATGTAGGCCTGATGGCCATGGCCCACAATGAAATTGCTCTCTTAAGAGGCTTTTGCAGAGCGTGCAATAGTACAGTCACTTCATAAAGTCCTTTGCTTTCTGTATTTTTAATAAATAGCATAGTAAATGCACTGTACTTGGTAGAAGAGTAATACAGATTTTTATTCAGTTTAATGAAAAATACTTACACCTTACTATATGGAAATCCATCCGTAATCCCGTGAGCATCGGTAACAAGCTGCTTTTGTTCTTTGGTTGGGTTTTTTTCCTATTTCCATGATTCTCTTGCTAACACTGAACCACTAGACTTGGGACTTTAAGGATCTGTCCAAGTGTCTTTAAACCAGCAATACAGTTTCAAGCATCAATAATACTCTTCCAGCCTCATTTTGCATCAAGTCCTTGAAGAAAATGTCTAAGTCATGTATTTAAACTTAAATACTATGCTAAATTACTCATGGGTGACCATTGGATTAAGGTTACTGAGACACATGTCCATTTACACGTCAGTGTAAAAATTCCTGCATAGTTTTAACTTCCGGCAGCTTCTCTCTCTCTCACCCCGTGGCGATCATAGCTCAGCACTCTCTTGGTTCGTTCACACTTCATGTTCCACAAAAACATTTCCAGTTTCCTGACTTCTTTCAGAAGTTACTGTCTCCCTCTTGCTGTTCAGTTTGGGCTTTGCCCCTAAACTTTTCTTCTTATGTAGCCTCGCCCCTGTTGTACCAATGCCTCGTTTATACTTTGTTTTTTAAATTTTTTGAATCAAAGTCACACACTTAACCCAAGTTCTAAAGTATTTGTTGCTTAGGAAATACCAATAAGACTTGGTACAGTAGACAGATTAATGTAACTAATGTCTTCTACTATTGCGTTGTCTCTTCTCCCTGTCCTCACACATCTTTTTCCCTATCATACGCAATCATCACTGTCTTCTCTCCTCCCCTTTCTTAAGGAGCATAAATATGCTACAATAAATATATCTTTGTTTATATTTAATAATAGTTAATTAATGTTCATACATGTGGAACACCAGCGTATATTTCAAACTAAAATAATCTTAAGTAGGTTGTATTTTGGTAGTAAATAAAATTTAGTACTAACCTCAAGATAAATGGCAAGGCTATGGTCTTAATATAGCTTTTAGTAACAAAAAAGACTTGTAATTTCCTGTTACAGTGCTTCTGATAAAAATGTATAGGAAGGATCTTCTTTTATGTCTACAAATAAACTTTAATTTGTTGGAATAATTTCATCTAAAAATAATCATTGGCATTATAGATTAATTAATATGACCCAGTTAGGTAAAAAGTAGTTTAAAAAAAGGTTAATGTGACTATATGTGTTTTCTTTGCTTTTGCCTGTTAGCACAGAGTCAAAAATAAATGCTTGTTTCTTTTACCATTCCTTAATCAGCAAACCAGTCATTATAAAAGGGCCAGGTCTTTGGGGGATGGTCAGTCTGCAAGGAATTATTATTGTTAACTACGAGGCAGCTACCTGGCTAGTACTCAGCAGTCTTTGAACATACTTTGGTAGTGTTACAGGCCTTAGAGATAAAGTTATGTGTGGCTTATTCTCCAGACAATATGGCTACTCCCACGTGAAAAAGCTTCTCTGATAATGCTGTCTTTGTGACAGCCTTCCCTCTTCCTTCTTCATGTGTGACATACAAAAGAAGTTAGAATGTTGGAAAGTGGCAGAAAACAAATTCAGTTCATAAGTGGTTCCATAATGAGGTGTAGCCTAATGCAAAAGGGAGAAAAGGGAGTATTTATCCCTTTAAAGTCTGATGAAAATAAGACAAATAAAAGATTGTTGAGTAGGAAGTAAGGGAAGGAAAAAAGATAAGAAAACAGCTTTTCCTACTGAGAAGAATTTGCCACTTAGATACTTTTCATGCATTACAATTGGTGAACAGTTTTCCAAATAAATACAACTTTGATAGAAAAACCTGACTTACTGAAGCTAAATGAATTCCCTTGCAGATTCCAGCAGTGTTGCCCTTGTCCCTGTGACAACTTCTGCCCAAATTCCTCTGAAGGGGTGCGTTGGGGCACTTTGGGAACACAGGTATCACGGGGTTCTGCCTCGACCATGAAGCTCCCTGCCTCAAAAGGTGGAAGTCATGGGGTCGATGCACCAGGTCACACTGTGCTGCTCACACCCACCAGCTGGTAGGCTGGGGGTGGACGTGGTGTTGGGAGTGGACACCGTCAGGGCGGCTGAAACAGAGTGTCCAAAGGGATATTCCATACTGTATAACATCATGCTTAGCATATAAAGTTGAGGGAAGAAGGCGGAAGGGGGACATTCACAGCAATTCACACAAAGGTCTTTGACTTTCTAAGTAACCATTGCACATGATGGAGCCCTGCTGTCCTGGGGATGGCTGAACACCTGCCTGCCTGTGGGAAGTGGGGAATGAATTCCTTGTCTTACTTTGCTTGTGTGTGTGGCTTTTGCTTTACCTATTAAACTGTCTTTATCTCAACCCAGGGGTTTTCTCACTTTTACCCCTCTTTTCAATTCTCTCTCCCATCCCACTGGGGGAGAGTGAGGGAATAGTTGTGTGGGGTTTAGTTGCTGGCTGGGGTTAAACTACAGCACTTGGTGTTCCTGGGACATTGCTTCACAACGCCTGGGTTTGAAGCTGCTTTAGTCCCTAGAAGCCTTGGCAAAAAGATCAAGAATGTGCCTCAAAGTCTATGTGTGCCTTGCAGATCTCCATAGCATCAGTTGCCTTTTCTCTTCCCAGAGCTGCTGGGAGGAGGCAGCGTGTTCCTCACGGGAAGATGTCACAAATGGCAGGCCATTTGGTATACAACAGCTGGCTTTCCCTAAAACTGTTTTGCAGACTGTTGTATGATACAGGACTCTATTCTCATCAGTCGTAGATCAGGGATGTGTTTCATTTGAGGCTTTACTTACAAAGACACAGTCAGGAGAGGAGCTTCTTGTCCAAGTAACTTCTTATTAAGTTGCTCATTATGACTATTTTGTCCCCGACTTGGTTGATTTTATCAGGCTCATTTAGGTCTGAATATCAAGTGTAGATATTGCTGAGCCTTCTGAGGGATTTTGTTTATAAAAGCTAGCATTTAAAGCCCTCAGCTTTGCAAATGAGGAGTGCTGCTCTGGTGTTACCATTATGCTTTTTTTTAAAAAATCAGTTTAAATAAATACCTCAGAGATACTTGCATGTGCCAGGTGGTGAACAGTTAGCATTTTAGTTTCCAGCTTCCTTTCTTTCTATTAAAAAAGTTGAATGCAGTGGTAGTAGTACTCAGAAACCTGATGGTTGTTAGGTTGGTTTGTTTAATTTTTGTCTTTAACCTGTCGCATATTCCAAGTACCTGAATCTTGTGTTTGAACTTCTTTTTAAATGTGTTCTTTCAGGAATGGAAAAATAATTAAGTGAAAACACAGAATCAAAAAAAAAATAAAAAATATATATATATGAAAAGGGTTACCCCACATTCTTGGGTGCCTTGGGCCAAAGCTATTGCTTTTCATTTTACATCCTTGGGGAAGAGGTGAGGTCTGGATGACAATCCTCATCTTCCCCTCAAAGGTTGTGTAAATTAAGGCTGTGTGACAGGAGAAACAAGCTGGTGCAAAGCTGATCTCTGTTCTCCCACACAGGCCAGCAAGTTAGGGTGGAGACTTTATTTCCTCACCTCCTATAAATGAACTGAAATATGGAGTGGAAACTGAAATAGATATGAAATAGCTGCTGCTGTGTGTAGCCTGAGAGCAAATTGATTCTTCTCCCAAAAGTAAAGAGGAGGTAGCAAAGTGACTTGGACTTTCAGAGATCACCCAGATCTCCCCAGTGTTCCCAGGGTTGGTACCACAGCTGCAGGTTCATCCCTGACTTTCAGTCCAGTTCTGGATTGCTTTTTCTGCTGCTTAGGCAAACAGCCCAACTCAACCATGATTCCTAGACTATAGCTCCATTCACATATATAGGTACTATTTAAATTATGCTTTAAAGTAATGCTGCTTCTGATGTTCTTCCACATTGCTAGCTTTCAATTTTTTTAGCAATTCTATCATTTAAAAAACAACTAGAAACAGTGCAGTTCATAATCCTTTCAAATTCTGTATTATAATCCTATAAATACAGGAAGTGGGTCTAGTGACATCATAAAGCACGTGAAAATCATCCTACTTAGTTCATCATGATATTACTGGTTCCCCTTAGAATATAGTATTTAAAGGTTTATATTTGTTACTTCAGTGCACTTTCCTTCAATCCCTGTTCAAGCTAATTATGGATTCTCTCTAACAACTCTATAGTTGAGGACATAATTTGTTCTGCTAGAAATCCCATGTGGAATGTCTTTCCTTAGCTTCCTTAAAATATTTTTGTTGAAATTTTGCATGCACAGTCTACAGGGCAAACAATACTTAAATTATTTGAAACTGTACAAGGTATTGAGCTTGTCAAAATGAATTCTTAAATTCTGATGAATTTTCATTATAAAAATGTTGTATTTCATGCATGTTTTTGTTAACCATCTCTTGGTAAAATACAGAGAACCATTTCCATTAGGAAATATTGGAGACATCTGCTGTGGGTATTTTAACATATAAAAAGACATTAGTAATTTGTTTGAGAGAGATGTGTCTTTAGATCAAAAAGGCAATTTTTATAAATCAGTTGATGAGGATTGATTTTTAGCCTGATGTCCCTAACTTATTCTGAGACTTGCACCAGACCATCCATCCATCTTCTGTCAGTTTCTTTAATAACTTTTTAAGCTGTTGGCCAGTTTCAGTCAAAGCTGACACACCATGGTAGTTGCTGAGATAATTTAAGTTCCTACATGTTTCCTGAAAGAGGTGGATGAGGAGAGGAAAATAATCAGTGAGGAACAGACAGGCAAAATTCAGCTCTCTCTTGTTCTCTCTTACAACCAACCAGCCAGTGTGTTGCTCCACCCTCGCCACCCAGCATAGCTGGTTTTTCTTGCCTGATGGGAGTATCTTGAAGGATGTGTTGGGGAGCTGATGCTACTTCATTGGGAGGTTTAGTTGACAGGGCAAGAATCCATTGGAAACCACAGCTTAATTGGTACAGTGCTCATGTATCAATGTTTTCTCGGTCCCAAATTAGCTGTTGCTGCAGGTTGTCAGGCCGGGTCATTTTAAAAGTAAAAACTGGAAAAGTATTTTTAAGGATAAGGATAACACACCCAGCTTTCTATATTATTCTTTAGAAAAGAGAGTACTGGGAACACCTGAGATTGAGAACACTGATGTTTCTTATTCAGTCAGTGTATAGAATAAGGTTCCTGTCATATGGAGAGATGATTCCACAATTCCACAAGTGTTTCTTTGGCATTTCTTCTGTTTTCTTTAGGTTATTTACTGATGGGACTATGACAAAATGCATAAGTCTAGATTTATGTGAGGAAAAGCAGCAAGGTTTCAACAAATTTTTACATATTTTTAGGGATACTGAGCATCCACAAATTCTTATCTCAGATGGGGTCCAGTGGCTCTGTACCTATTTGGAATTCAGTCACTTCATTTAGGTGACTAAATGTGATTTTCATCACATTTTAGTTTGAATTTTAATTACTCAGCCTTTAAGACTTTGATCAGCACTTATAAATTATAGCACAGTCATCTTCTATGATACTCAGTGATTGATTTTTGTATGCTAAAATGTAGTCATTTTGAAGAGCAATAAAAATGCTTTCAAGTACAAGAAAGATTTCAAAAATAAACGCATTTGTACCTGATTTGTTCAAGTCTGTGAGACCAGAGGAGGAAGACCTGCATCTGAGCCCTCGCAAGGGCAAAGCAGGTGGCTAATGCCCATTCAGTCTAAATAAATGCAGCAAAATTCAGTCAGCAATCAGCCCAATCAAGGCCGGTGAGCACACTTTTGGGAGCTGCTGTATCTTGCCTGATGGTGGTGGAAGAGATGTGTGCACGCTATCGAGTGATGCCAGCCACACCACTGCTGTAGGTTGCAAAAGTGTATTCTGAAAGGCAAATACAGCATTTGTTCCAGCTCAGTTCTTGTTCTAGCCCACATCTGTTTCTAGCTTCCTTCTTAATATTTGAATCTCTTTGCTCAGTTTCCACTCAACTTTGCAGTTGATCCTGATCCCCTAAATTATGCCAAAATAACCCAAAAGCAGCTGCTCCTCTAGGAGTTATTTTGCACTTCCCTCTCTGCTCAGTTTGCAAGTTCTTGTGCAACTACAGCATGCTCAGAAGTCTGTGTCCTGGGGAGATGGGTTATCTGTGCCACAAGACTTTTGGTACACCTTTTAGGTGAGCAGGCTCCCGTGTTCTTGGTTATTTATTAGAGGCCTGAAAATTAGAGAAACCAGAATTCTTTTAATTAGTGACAATGCTGTCCATCTCCTGGTTCTAGTTATCTTTTAGGATTCTCAGCTGTGAGAGCTGTTTGGATTTTGTCAGAGTGTTGGATGGGAAGCATAACTTAAAAGAGAACAACAATTTTGAAAACAGGGATTAGATCTGCTTTTGTCTCCTGGATGTTCCTCACTAGCCATTGGCAGAGTTTCAAGAGAAGGGGTGTGTGCAGGATTTTTCAGGCCAGCTAATTTACTTCCCTGGGACACAGGAGCACTGGATTCAGTCCTCCTCAAGATATGGGCAGCCCAAAACTCAGGAGTTCTACTTCCTAGGATGGTGCCTTAATTTCTTGAAAGTTAGGGACACCAGTGTTTCCTTTTCGTGAGCAGATGGGAGCTCCTGATGTTTCATAGTGGCTACTTACACTTTAGAAGAAGTAGACATGTACTTTAAGCAAATCTTGAGACCTACATTAGTTCTTTATTATCTCTATTAATTGTACTGGAAATTTGAATGGTTATGGAGAACAGATTAGGTTGTCTTCTAGTACTGCCGTGCCCAAAAGCGCACCTAAACAAGACAGCTTATTTCTACCCTGCTTTACTGATGCCCTGTCTCCCAAACCTCTCGCTAGTCTCTTTGCCCATTTTCTGATGGTCATATCATTTTCAGTGCTTAGATTCTAATTTTTCCGAGGCTGAGACTGATTTTTCTGTTGTTCCTCCATGCAGTGAGTGGCGTGACATCATTCTGTCATGCTGTCCTCTAAAGCCATTATGCTGTGCAGTGGGAACATACCAGCTTGCTTGGAGCCGGGTTTAACACCGTAAACATAGGATTGCGTTTCACCATAGGAGTACAGGAAAGCCTGTACCCTTATGGTGAAACCCTACTGTTGCCAAGACTGTGATACTGCTTAATGGCTAAAACCTCAAAGAAGCTTGAACAGCTGGGAGCCTGCGTTCGGCTGAAGTGCAATGTCAGTGCCTAATTCCCATCGTCTCCTCAGAAAATCTCATCTCTCATTTCTACGACTAGTAATCCAATACCTTTCATGAGAGCTAAATGCATATAAATAGAATTTTTCAAATATATGTGCAGTCTGAAGTATCATCAGGATCAGCCTGGCTGTTTCAGTCTGGTTTTGTTTTTAAACCTGACCTTCAAATATGTGCCTTTCTAAATGCATTTTTGGGTGTAGTTTTATTTTGTTTTGAGATCATCTCATTGTTATGTAGCTGAAGGAAGGGTAGTACTGAAAGCAATGCATCTTGGAATGCAAGTGGAACTATTTAGACTTTTCTTTAAAGCACAGCCTCTTGATCTATCACCATCCAGTGTTTGGAAGGAAATATCAAAGTATTATGAGCTGTATTCTTCTGCTGTTCTGTAAACTCTCAGAAAGAGCCCTGGAACATACGGACTACTTCCATCTCAGCCCCAAGAAGCGTATACACATCTGATAACAAAAAGGAAACAAATCCATACATAGAGTCTTCCTAAATTTCAATTATTTACTTAATTTGTGTTTACTTTTTGGAAAATACTTGGATTATTTATAATAGTTACATAGTAAACTCTTGCAGCCTTTAAAGAAGTATGTGGATTAATGACTTCTCAAAGAGTTGTTTTACAAGAGTACGGGGGTATTTTTAGAATGAGTGCTTAGTTAAAATAGTCACTAATGGCATGTTATTCACATAGGCATCTTTTATACAAAACCTATGTATTTTTTATTATCTATGCGTTCTGACTTGATTCAGTGATGTCCCTTTGTATACATTCATATCACATTAAGTCTATGAATAGGTCCAGTTGTTCTAAAGTTAGTTGTGTTCCCTAGAATAACATACTGAATTAGCCCTTTGAGGACTGTATTACCATGATGCAAAATAGATTCAAAGGAATCATTTGGTTTTAAATAAAAGGTGAGGAGTGCAGGGGAGGGGTTGGTGGGTTTGAGGGTGTTTTTTTTTTAGTTTAAGAGTAGAATATATGTTTTCTTTAGCTGTAAAAGCACAATCAAGGCAACATGATAAGTGAGTCAGTGTTGTAAAAGTAAAACTAATTTTGCCTTCACTCACATGAGCTATAGAAGGAGGAAGCTTTATTGTCCCTGGGAAGGTGATAAGGCAGAGTAATTGTATATTATACTGTCCTGGAACATCTGCCTGAAGACTGTTGGAGCAATTCATCTATCATGGACGATACAGCATGTTTTGTCTTTCTGCTTTAACCCATCCCCACTGCTGGCCTGCACGAAGGTTTTGATAGGGACTGTGCCTGGGCTGGGGCTCACATTAATCAGTCCCCTTGTTCAACACTCCAGCTGACATAATTACAACCTGCACACAGCAGTTATTCAAGTCGAGTCCTTGTCACTCGTGGTGCGAAACTACACAGCTCAGATCCCGAAGGAGATTGCCTTATCACACAGAACAAGGGCTCACAGGAGTTGAAGAGAATAGAAATGGGAAAATGTCTTCCGGGAGTACTATATATTCCTTTAAAATAAGACATTTGAGAGACTTACAAGGGACAAAGAGAAGCATTGTGCAAGGTCTGAAATGAACAGGTTATTATTTTTAAAAGGATTACACAGGCCATTTTTGTGAAATGGACATGGATTATTAAATAAATTCAGTGGTCTCTCTCTTTCTTATCATTCAGTGACTCTGCCCTATTAGTTTTCTTCAGAAGTGATAAAACAGTTTTTGACTTGTATAAGCTTTAAGTATCTCTCAGTAGAAATCATCAGAACACAACTAATAAAAGTGCACGTATTATACCAATAAAATTGGCACCACACATAAGGGGAGACCCACAAGGATCAGAGTGAAAGGTGAAGGAAGAAGCATGCAAAAGGGCTTTCGAAGATGAGCAAGTTCATTAGTTTCTGCTGTACTATGGTACAGGAATGTGAAAGATGAAGCCAAAGAACAAGTTTCATATTTTACCATTTTTTACCTCTTTTCATGTTAACCCTCTGTGGGGAAAAAGGCAAGTCCATAACACCATCTGTACTAATGAAATGAAATGAAACAAGTTTATTTTCCTGTAATACGATGGGGTTTCCTTTTATGTGGTTGTTTTTTTCTTAAAGACAGAACCTTTGCATACATGATCATAGGATAATTTATTTGGCATTGGTTTATAAAATCCCTCAATATGACAGTATTTCTTTGGCATTCAGAAGGCTTTTTCCTGGTGCTTTTTTTTTTCTTCTTGGGTACTATACTAGCTTTTTGAAGCAGTACCATTCAGGTTGTTCCTATTCTTCTCACTTGATAGATTTACAGTGTTGCCCTGATTTCTCAGCTAGTTAAAATACTGTGTCTAATATTTAGACATAATTGTGTATAGTTGAAAGAACGGTAATAATTTTATCTGTTCTGGGTGTTCCAATTTTAAGCTAATACTTTTACAAGACTGCTTATCTGGGATTGAACAGTCTGAAGAGGAAGTGCTAGAAGCTATCTCATACATTTTATTGTGCATGTATGCACAAGGTTGGCTAGGTAAGTCAAATCCATAGTTCATTACTTGCATTCAACGGTATTCCATTTCAGTATCATTTGGTGAAGTACACACAGTGTGCTGAACTTGATGGGTAGGTCCACGATGAAAGTGTAGCTACATGAAAACCGCAGGTTCTTACTGAACAGCGAGGCGTCCTTGTAGGCAAAGGTCCTCTTTTAGGAACAAAAATCAAGTTTTTGCTTGTTCCTTCCTCCTACAACCAGTTTTCCTGGGGTGAATGATGACTGTGAAGTAAGCTCAAAGTGCAGAGCCAAATACTGCATTTACTTATATTCGTGCAGACAATGGCATTATGAGGACATAATCTGAAGAGAATGATGTTTCTCCAATATATACTTTCAAGGCAGATTTTAGATGGGGTAATCAATCATACCTCCAACCAAAGAACCAAATTTGACTTTCAGAACCTAAGATGCTTTTGCAGTATTGACAGCCAGGAAGAATATATTTTAATTTGCAGACTGAACAAATTTCCATGACATCATGGAAACACAATAAATGTCTGACCTCACAATGACATTTTTCAGACTTAAACTGTACTTCTTGTAGACTTTGAGCCCGGAAAAAGCCTTAAGCTCAGCTAGTCTGACCTTCTACATAAAACAAACTGCAGAATTTTTTTTTCCAGTTTGCTCTCTACTGAGCCTCTTACATTTGACTACATTTTATTGTCTAGAAAGACATTCAGGTTTGATCTGAAAACATCCAAAGTTGGAACCCACTCCTCTTGTGTGAAAGGTTAATTGCTGTAAGTGCTGAAGAAATTGTGCTTTATTTCTTGATTTGAATTTGACTGTAACTTGTAGTCATTGTTTTGGGTTTTCTTACAGGTTTTCTCTATGTTAAGGTGTCCCTTAATCACACGTTTGTTCCCTGTTAAGTTACTTCTGCCGCAAGCTCAAATGTAGTAAGAAAGACAGAGGAGTGTTTTTTAAATTTAACTGTGTTACATGTCCCTGTGTCCATCATCTCGCCCTCCCAGCCCTTAACTTACGTCTCTATTTATACTTTTTTGGCTGTGTATTTCCTTTTACAAACACAGCGGGCAATAAGGGAAGTAGATATACTTGAATTAGTTTCTCCAGTGTCGTAAAAAGAACATCACACCTCTGTGTTTGCTTGCTACTTCCTTGCTTCTGCATCTAAAGATGACATGGGACCTTTCTGCTTACAGCATCACAGGGGAAGCTCACATTAAACTGCTGGTCCACTAATCCCTAAATCATTTTCGATGTCACAGCTTTTCACAGCGTTATCTCGTTCTGTAAGTTACTTGCATGCGTTGTGCAAAGGTGTGAGACCCAAGGTGTAGCTGTGTGTGTACACGTTCTGATTGAGCAGGCCTGGCTTGTGAAACAGCTCTGCTCGCTCTCTGTGACTGCAGTGTCATCATTATTAATCATGCTACCAATTACAGTGTCATCTGCAAATTTTATTAGCTGGGATTTTATAAATACTTTTGGCATGCATATAGCAAAAGTGAATCTTTCAGACAATTAATGCTTATTCTGTTGATAAATTGGAACATTTGAAAGAAGGAAGAAAATGACCACGTCTTTTTGCATGGAGGGGCGGGTTGGGGCTGAGATTGGGCAAGAAGAGGCAATGTACTGCCATTTTAAAAGAACCCTTACTTTGAGCAGAGACCACAGTGCCCTGGGTATGAATCCAGTCTGCAGAGCAACAGGATCTACCCTCTAGGGAGTCATGTTGTCACTAAAATGGCTGAAGGAAGTGACACAAAGGCCAGTTGGAAGAAGTGCCATCTGCATCTGAGATTGACAGGGAGCCTTAGGGTCTGTTGCTATCATTTCTGACTCCAGCATCATCAGGAGTCCAGTTTCATCTTCTGCAGCCTATAGGCGCCACACCCTTTCTCAGGCTCCATCTGCACTTTCATATTTGTGCAAATACTTTATGGGTTCCTGAGGATATACAAACAGACTCTACAGAATTGTTCGGTTACTTTATGCGGTCATTAAAAGAAGTACAATAGGGGAAAAAATTGATGTTGAAAGGAAAAGCGTGTCTTCAATTAAATTCATCCTAGCTTTTTTTTTTTTAAATGGATGCTTTCCATGGCCTCATTTCAGCAAGGTATTTGATCATGTACATAAATTTAAGATTGTGAGTCATTCTTTTGAAGTCGATGGGGCTGCTTGTACTTAAGCTGCACAGGCGCGTAAGTACCTTGCTAAATCAGGGCCTGTGATACTTAAAGCCCGGTCTCCATCCTCACACCACTGCAGAGATGCTGTTTCTCAGACCAACTTCTCTTTTATGCCATCTGCTCCAAGAAGAAAGGAAAGGGGGAGGGAGGAAGCCCGTGAACAATGGAGTGATTATTCTCAGTTACTGTGAAATAGATGAACTCCACCTGCTATTTCTGCCACTTAAACCTTGGCTGACACGGTGCAGCAGTGCACGGTGCACAGCGGACCCGCATCCCTCATGCGCTGCGGGCAGGCGGATCCAGAGGGCCCTTGAGCCAGGCCATTGCAGAGCCCACTCTGCCCACAGTGAGGCAGAAGCTGGGAGTCCTGGCAAATATTATGGGCAGTTTTCAGTAGCAAATCAGTCCTGTGAAAAAAAATGCTTTTTGGGGGGGGGGGCGTTGCTGAATTAATTTTTTCCTTCTCCAGTCAATAGGAGACACTGTGCCTCCCTCCAAAGAACTACTTGGCATACTTGGGAGCTGAGCAGCCCAGCTCTGCACTGCACCTCCATGGGCAGTGGAAACCACAACACAGGCCAAGAGCTGAGGCACATCTCCCTGCCTTTCTGCAACCCTGCAGCAAGTCTAGTACTTTGGGCATCATTTGCAGGTTTCTGTCTAAAAGATTCTTCTTCCTCTAGAAAGCAGAATTAATGGAAGCATTTAAGGCAGGAAGCCATTATTTTTTTCTTCCCCCCCCTTTTTTTTTTTCCCTTTCTAAATAAAAATAATCTGACTGAAATTCAGTAGTGTAGATCTAGATGCCAGCATGGGTTTTATATTTTGGTTGTTGTTCACTGGCTTTGTAACTGGCTTTACACATTCCTCAGAGGTAAACAAGACTAGAGTACATCACTTCTTATTTCCCTTCGGAATCTCTAATTTGCTTTTAAAAGCACACATTTTGGCTATTGTAATCAACTTCTTGTATCACATATATTTGTAATGATTTTTTTTTAATGGGGAATTTTTATTTTAATACTTTGTAAATATAATGGTAGATGTGTGGTCAGATTATAATTTGGACGTGCCAGTCTGCTGAATGGAGCTGAGACACAAGCAGTAATTATCAATCTTCCATCATTTTCAGTGCTGACGCACAAGTTTTTGTTGCTTCCCTACAGGGCTCTGCTACTTTTTAGCAGCCAGCATTGGACATCTGTCACACATACTGTATGTCATAACAAATAGATCATTACAGAAAAAGATGCAAAGCTATAAATGTAGAAAAGCAGAAAACATTACGATTATTATCCCTGGGTGCTACTATAATACTGTCAGAATAAATCCCAAATCCGTTTTTATTATTTTCTTTGTGAAACTGACTGTATCATCAAATCTCATTAAAACATGTAAATGTAGTATCCTGTCTTTTATTGGGCTACTTCCTATTTTCTGGGCGGCGATACACGCGCTACATGGCAGCACATGTAAAACACGGCAGCGCCTGTGGTCGCCAGATTGTGGGGCACGCGTTTGAATGGTGCCGTGGATCTGTTATTTCAATCACTTTTTGCGTGGTGTGGTTGAAAAGCATCAGCTGTGGGCAAATGTTCGCTGCAGAAAAAGCTAGGGTGGTAAAGCCCTCGCCGTCCCCAGCAGTTCGTTTGCACTGTCCACCAGAGGTCTGTATGATAAACAGCAGAGAGAGATGTTTGCCAACAGTGACATAGGCAGAACTGAGCTGGCACTGGGTACGTTGTGGTTGACTTCCTGAGTTCCCATGGAGCTGTATGTGGCTAATTCTGGCAATATCATCATTCACTTGATAATTGAGGTCGGTTACAGAGCACCAGCGCTTGTGTTCATGTGATTGCTCCCTCAGTCATTTAAAACCTAAATAAGAGGTAGGATTTTTCCTTTTAAAGGAAAGAAAAGGAAAGGGCAAGGAAAAAATAACCCCGATGCATGCTAGTACTGAGAAAATGTACCACATTTCTCGTGTATATATAGGCACATATATATGGTAAATATGTGTAAATGGCACATATATATGTTGAATGTGCATGTTAATGTGTATAATAATAATTATGGTTTTATAATGTCAGCTATAAGTTTTCAGAACTTTTTTTTTGACCATGATCTTTTTGTCTTTTCTATTATTTTTTGTGCAATCCTGTGTTGACCTGTAGTACTGAGGGGGTAAGGCAGTACTTTTAAGTTTTAAACTTCTGATCTGAACTGGGTTCTAGTGTTGTATGCAGATTGTGTAAAATGTTGTGGCTAGTTTGAGTTAACTGGCGTTCAGTTTATTTTCAAAACAGAGATGCAGATAAATCTCAAGCAGGCTGGGAAGAATTTTTGGTTGGTTTGTTTATCTGGGTTTTTGCTTACTAGAAGTTGGGCAGAGTGACTGTCATTGTGAAGATTTTGATTGAATAAGCCTGTTCATATAATGTAATTACCACAGATTGAGGTATTTGTTTCTTTCCTGTCAAGAAAATATTGCCCATTAGGTTGTTTACTGTCACTCTACTGAATGCTAGTTTTCATACAAGTAAGAAATAAAGGCAGGCTGGAAGGGTTGTATTTGGGGAAGCAATAACACTGAAAAGCAAAAACCCTGAAAGGTTTCCTGAGTATGAGTGAACAGGAGCTCACAGTGCTTTGAGGAGTATCCAGGAGCTGCCAGAAATCCTGGCTGGAACTGGAGAACGCTGAGCAGGGTGTGAAATGTACTCTGGTACGCCAGGTTTAAAGCAGTGTTTACAGTTGAAAAGTGATCAGAAAAATCCGATGGTTTCCCAAAGTGAGATGAAAGGAACTGGATCTCTGTAGCTCATCCGCTGCAGGTGCAGATAGCAGAGGATCCTTCAGCTGGGCAAGGTGTGTTGGAAATGTAATGTCAGTCCATTAGCTGTGTGCAGGGATATGAGAAATACAGGAGTGTGTTAAAATGAGGGTGATTGACTATCAACTTGCCTACAATTACAATGGATTTCCTGTTGCTTTCCATCAGATTTCACCGTCTCTGAAAATCATGTTTTAGTACAAAAAAGAGTTAGGGTTTGAGGAAAGCATTTTTTATGAACTGTGTTATCCATGAGGTCAAGCTACACTTTCAGTAGGAGCTTGCATTTTCAAAATCAATGGCTCTTCTTTTCTAGTTTTAATTACACTACTGCAGTTTTGATTTAAAGACAGCGCTGTGAGTTTTGTGGCACTTTCTGTGAAAAGAAACACCTGCAAATTTTTGGTGAGTAACTGAGGTTAAGAATTTACAATAATACATACTGCTTTCATGAGAAGTTTGCTTTCATCATAACCACTTGTATTTCTGGGAGAAACTAGCTGGGGACTTTGCTATTTTTCAACCAAAATACTGCAGTGTCTGCGTTCTTCTTGCAGGTTGCATAGCAGGGTATAAGCAGTGCAGAAGACCTTCAAAGTGCTCTCCCTATGAGGGTGAATTTGATTCAGACTGACAAACGGGAAAAACTCGGTCAGTTGTATCACCGTGTTTGGTTTTATGTTGTAAATGGTGACATCCATGGAGCTGCTAGAAGTCCTTTAGGTCCTTCTCTGTAGAAGGAGGATGTTTGTACCTAATGTCCTGGAGAAAACCTTTTGAAAAAGGTTCATTTTGTGGAGATAAGGTCCTTACAAGGTGCTAAAATTTTTAAAACTTAGTGGGCTAGATAATTAACATTTTACCTCATTTGCACCTCTGAAACCTTCCATTTCCATGTCTTGCAGTAAGCATCTTTCTCAAAATGTCAGGCACTGCATAATGGAAGAGTGTGTTCTAATTTCAGTTCTCTATTAGTAAAACATCTCAATAAAAATAGGTTGCTTCCTGCTATATTTCATTTAGCTGTTGAACGCAATGCTAATGTATCCTCCTCTACAAAATCCTTTGAAAATACAGAAGCATTCCTATTCTGCACAGGCAAATTTAGACTTAACCAAAGATCCTTTATGAGTTTCCCTTACTTCATGATTTTTATCCAGAATGCCACATAATAGATGAGGACAGCAGCTAGCTCTGGTATCAGGCAGCTGCAGCTCTGCATTTAGCTACTGAATTCAGCGGTTCACATGGGCTGCTTAAAGCAGTGCTGTTGTCTGGGAAGAGGGCGGAGCGTGACCCCCTGCATCCAGCCAAGAGGCCGGGGCTGAGCCCCTTTGTGTGGGGAAGAGGAACCCAAATCCCTACCTCCTTGGAGCGTACTAGAGAACTGGCTGACTGGCTGAGCCCTGCAACATGGGAGAGAAGAAAAAGATGATGGGGCAATAATGACCATAGGCAGCACTTATTGCGGGGTACCTTCAGGCCGACCATTCTGGCACAGACTTGCTCCAAGGCTGATCGTTCCTCCCATGTTTGTCTGCTGCTGACTTTGAACTCCCACTTCTGCAAAGTGCCCACCTGTGCTCTGCAACCCCAGACCCCCAAGCAGTGCTGGGCTGCTGTTCTCAACACAGCAGACATACTGTGCTGAGGAATCTGGTGAGTGGCAAACTAGACCTTGCCAGTGTAATTGTGGAAGTGTCTGCATGAGGCACGGTTATACTACTTTTAGGATCTAGGGGAACAGCAGTATTTTCTGGCTTACGGAGGAAGGCAGGTATGAGAACTCCTGCTCTGTGCACTAAGTGCATCTATTTTCCCACTGTCCTGTAGACCAGGCACTCTGTTTCTTACTCTTAGCACAACGCCCAATTTTTGGTAGCAGAACTGATATGTCTAAGAAGAGCAGAGAAGACGTAGGAGAGGGAAGACAAAGTAAACAAAAGCCACAGCTTCTCATGCTGACAAGACGTCTGGCCATTTTATGGTGCTCCTAGCCTTCCACTTTATTCCACTCTCTTAGCAAAGTAGATCAGTGCTGCTAAGAGGCAGACACTGGTGTGGAGGGTTGTGGCGTTGGGCTTCCTTGTTGCTTTATGGATGATGTCTGTGCAAGCACAGTCACCACTGAAAGCTTCAATAAACCCGTTTCTTCTTTTCCTTGGGATAGTAAAGTTTGCTTTCAGCCCTGTTGTGGAGAAGCTTTGAGTCTCGTTGTAGTGGAGTATCACTGGAGGTTATTATTCACTGTGCTAACACCTACCCAGTTTTTTTTGGGGGGAGGGGGAGGGAGTGGGAGAGGGGGCGGGACCGTGGTATGCTGTTCCTATCTAGGTGGTTATCAGTATTGTGAGATGTGCTTGCATAAGTGACAATTACATCAAAAGTAACAAATCTTTTTTTGGATACATTGTTCATGTTGAACAGCTGGTGGTCCCAGAGGGTGGTGATCAGTTGCATGAAGTCTTGTTGGAGGCCAATAACTAGTGGTGTACCCCACTAGTCAATATTGGGTCCAGTCCTTCCCAACATTCCAACCTAAATGATGGGACAGAGTGTACCATCAGCAAGTTTTCTGACAGCACAAACTGGGAGGAGTAGCTAATACACCAGAGGGTCATGCTGCCATCCAGAGGGACCTCAACAGGCTGGAGAAATGGGCTGGCAGGAACCTCATGAAGTTCAGCAAGGGGAAGTGTTAAATCTTGTACCTGGAGAGGAACAACCCTATATTCTGTCACGGCTGACTGTCTGGAAAGCAGCTGTGCAGAAAAGGACCTGGGTTCCTGGTGGACACCAAGTTGAGCATGGGCCACCAACATCTTGAAGCAAAGAACACTAACTGTATCCCTGCTTTGAATTAGGAGGATTGCTGCCAACAGTTCAAGGGAGGTGATCCTTTGCCTCTACTCTAATGGTGAGGCCACGCCTGGAGTGCTTTGTTCAGTCCTGCTAGTACAAAAGAGACACGGACATAAGAGAGTCCAGCAAAGGGGCACTAAGATGATGAAGGCACCAGAGCATCTCTCTCATATAAGGAAAGACTGAAAGAGGTGAGGATGTTCAGTCTAGAGAAGAGAAAGCTCAGGGGAGGTCTCTTCAGCATGCATAAATACTTGAAGGGAGGGCATAAAGAAGATAGATCCAACATCTTTTCAGTGGTATCCAGCGACATGATCAGACGTGATGGACACAAACTGAAACACAAGGCATTCTCTCTGAACATCAGAAAACACTTTTCCACTGTGAGAGTGACTGAGAACTGGCATAGGTTGCCCTGGGAGGTTGTGGAGTCTCTCTCCTTGGAGATAGTCAAATGCCATCTAGACATGGTCCTGGGTAGCTGGCTCTAGGTGACTCTGCTTGAGCGGGTGGGTTGGACCAGACAAAATCCAGAGATCCCTTCTAACCTCAACCGTTCTGTGACTAAAGTACAATTTTACAACTGACAAGTCATTTCCAGTTTTATGATATTTGAATATTTAGCAACCTTTAGTTTACTGAAAGGAGGAAAACATAGGTAACTGCTTGGGAGGAATAGACTTCTAATGGCAACATGAAATGTGCAGTTAGAACAGCAATGTGAGCTCATTGCTGTGCAATGGACATTAGGCATAAAAGCCCATTTTTATCTTCAGCCAAAAGAGGTTTCCCTTTCATCTCAAGCAGTAGCTGCATTTCTCAGGAGAGACTTGCCATCCATCATCCCAGTATTGTCCTTTATAGAAATGTGGGAGCTCTTCTGGACACGTGCCATGGAAAGGAGGCTTACGCCCTTCCCAACATACCAGTCTGTGACAGAGGAAGTTGTACCGGCGTGGTGCACAGGAAGTCCAGGCTGAGCTTTCCAGCTCCAGACATTTCCTGCTCAGCTGCAACGTGCCTGAGGACACATCCCATCTCCTCTCTCGCCCTGTATAGCACTGACAGGACAACAAAAACTTCCCTTTATTGGGATTGTTTGTGGGGTTTGCATGGAGTCTCAAACCTTTCTTCATGTCTGATAAGAAGATTCACTGCAAGACATGAAATAAAGCCAGAATTTCTGTTGTGCTTCTCTGCATCAGCATTGAATACAAACCCATAGACTATCTATAGCTTTAGACTAATTAAGCGTCTCTAACGAGTGCCCTTCCTGTTACTGCTGAGTGTGGATAAATTGCCAGAAATATATACATTTGATTTTCAATATGGAAAATGGATTATAAGGACAAAAGCATGCTTACATTAGGGAATAGTAATTTAACTTAGAAACCTCTGGTTTAGCCTTACTGGAACACAGGCTAACCTCTTAAAAGCTGCATTTATTTGTTTGTGGTTGTAACTCAGAGTGCAACTCAAAAACCCAGAAGGACTTTCCTCAAACAATTTCTTTTGGTCTGGGCTCTACGTTGCCAAGTTTCAGAACAAAGGAAATCTTTATCTCAAAGTTTATAAACTCCTGGAAGTGAATTTTGTAATACAAAGCCTGTCAAATGCTTAACTATCATCACTATTGCCACACTGTAGTATTTTAGTTAGATGTTTATCATGGCATAGCTTTAATGAGAATACAGCGCTGTTTAAAGTCACAGACCTCTGTGTTTAGTCATATGAGATGAAGTGATGTAAGTACATACATACACAGAGTTTTTGGGGGGTGGGGGGATTGTGCGTGTGTCAAACATACAATAACATACTTGTACAGTACTCAGTAGAAGACTCCTAATAAAACAGACAGTCAGAGCACACTGAATAATTAAAAAAGCATTTTATATGCAGTACATTTTTGTCATGTCATATTTAAAGGTATTACTTGGCTTCAAAAGTGCTTGGATTTGCCAGTTGTTACCTTGAAGGTTTATGTTATTATTGGGATTGCTGCATTGCAACCTAATACGAGAGGCCATTTGTAATGCCTTGTGATCTCATGCCCCTCATTTCTGATTAAGCATTTCTGGCCTTGTCACATGGAAAAATAGATTTATTTTTTTTTCCCATGATGAATATATCAGTATGTTGGCATGTTTAGTCACCGATTTTTACTGATGACTGAATAAATGAGACTTCAGGATTGCTCTGTTTAAAGTGGTTGGAGCAAATTCACAAATCAAAGGAGATAGAACTGGCCTTTTATGACTTGAACAGGCTGGGTTTTCTTCACAACTCTTACATAGGTTTCCACAGATCCTTTATATATTACACAGAAATATTTCAAAGTAAAAAGTTTTATATCTTTCCTTAACATGGTATGAGAGCTGAGCTAAAAGGACACAGATATTTTATTTCAGATTTGTATGCTCTGCTTTAATCCACTGCCCTTTAAAGTATAACCCATGATAGAAGGTTACCAGATATTCTCCTGCTTTCATTGCAGTGTACACTATCCTTTTTTAAAATAATAATACATGTTTCATTTTAACAGCATTTATGAGCGTTGAAAGTTTTATAGGGCTGAATCCTGAAAGATGCTGAGGACCAATATTTCCCGTATTTTTCAGTGAACATAGTGTCTTCTCTAACATTCTCAGGACTCTGATCATTATACTGGTGTATAGCAGATGGACATGACAGAGGGTGAGCTTTGGCAGCACCGTAAGGCAGACATCAGCTTTACTATGACCAACTCCAAGGGAGAGACAAGCATTCCAACAGAACTTCAAGCTGCTACTTCCAGTTTATTTTGGGGGTCCTTTTTTTAGGTGCCTGTTACTGAGGTATTTCTAGCAGTGACAGGTGAAACGATCAGTTGCTCAAAATACTACTGTTGTCTGATTTGGATATTTGCAAAGTGTTACGTATTTGTGGAGCTCACTTAAGTGTTTGTACTTTTTTCAGGTAAACTAAATTACTAGTCCTAGTTTGACAATATTAAACGTGTACAGTACTAAGAAAGTTTAAAATGAATTTGTACACAAGCTGCTATTTTGATTCAAGAGTAAATATAATGATTATTTCCAAGTTAAATGAAGGGGCAGTATATTTTCTGATTCATCACAGACTTTGAATAAGTAGGAAATTCTAATGCAAAATACTTTTTAAACGTGACTGCAAAATTTTACAGTGGAAATTAAAATTTACTGTCATATCATGGATCTTTGAGTAAAAGAAATGTGAAATCTTTTTCACTTCATCTTTTCAGTAATACCATTAAAAACTTTTCTTTCAAATACATAAAACTAACTGTATATGTATTCTGTCTTTTATGAATGAAAACTCCATTTTGGATCCACAAAAACTGTGTTTAAGGTATAAATCAGAATCTGTGTGTATTTTGGAAGAGGTATAAACCTGAACAGGTCAATTCTATTTTCTAGGAACAGTTTTTAAGGTGAGATGAGAGTTGGTGCATTATCCTTACAAAAATCATTCACAGCAACTACTGTGAAATGTAGGAACTGTGTAGGAGAAGTTCGTGTGAGCTCCACTGGGAATGTTACAGGCATCCCTGCATTTCAGGTTTGCTAAGTTAAACACTTTTGCATAATTCCTGTCCATCAAGAAAATTAAAAATCATAAGACTTTTGTAAATGTAAAAAAGCATTCCTTTCTAAGTGCTTCTGGTATGGATGTATTGCTCAGATAACCTGAAACAGCTCTGGGAGCCCTTGGGAGCCATAGGACAAGGGGCGATGGCCTCAAGCTGGAGCACAGGAAGTTCCGCACCAACACGCGGAAGAACTTTTTCCCAGTGAGGGTGACAGAGCCCTGGCACAGGCTGCCCAGGGGGTGTGGAGTCTCCTTCTCTGGAGATATTCAAGACCCATCTGGACACCCACCTGTGTGATCTGTTCTAAGGAGCCTGCTTTGTCAGGGGGTTGGACCCGATGATCTCTGGAGGTCCCTTCCAACCCCTGCTATTCTGTGATTCTGTGACTGTGATTTATGTAAAACCGAAGAGGTTGTAAAAATTGTGCAGATAGTGGAAAATGAGTAACAACTTCTCCTTTTCTGTTGTAACACCAGGTTTTATTTGAAGGACTAGTAGAGAATTAATTGCCATGTAACTTTTTTCTTTTTTCTTTTTTTTTTTAATCATTTTTTAGGTCTAACTGTGCCGAAAATATCCGTAAACACATTTTACATACAGGAAAGCATGAAGGAGTAAAAATGTACAACTGTCCTAAATGTGACTATGGAACCAATATCCCTGTGGAGTTTCGTAACCACTTGAAGGAACTACACCCAGACATTGAAAACCCTGATCTGGCGTACTTGCATGCTGGTAAGGTCATTCTTCCCTCTGCTTACAAATTCTTCTCTTTTCTATATAATCATGCTTAAATGATTGCCAGCTGTTGTGTTGTTATCATTTGCTCTGAAGAGGAACGTGATTTTGAAATGGGCTTAGTCCTCTCAAGTTTTCACAAGGGGCGAAGGTTACACACTAAACACTGAAATCCACCCGTGTTTCACAAGCACAACTTGCAGTTCAGTCATAAACATCAGAAGTGCGTGCTATCTGGATGCCTCATTTTGAAAGCTAGTTGAACTTTGATAGAGAATGTTTTTTAACATTTCTATACAGAAAAAAAACCAAAATTCCTTAGGAAATATAATGGCAAACAAATGCACTGCTTTAAAAGTTCTTAGATTTAATTACCAAAAAAAAAGCAGTGTTCGGCATTGGATCAACTTATATGCATGTTTTGAGGCTGGATGTTAGAAAACACACACATAGAAGTCACTGGAGGAATGCAAAACAAAAACATTGCTTTGGAAAAAGGAATTAAAAGAAAAATATTGTGGTGCTTCCTGTTCAGGAACAAGATTTTTTTATTATCACTATTTTTTTAGATTTTCTGCAGGTCAGAATAGAGGGCAGAAGTCTAATGGTAGCATCATGTTATGATCTGAGTTCAGTAGCAAGAGGTTGGGGGAAATAATGCAAAATTAGTTTGGAGCTTGAATGAAATGCGATCTTTAACTCAGGAGAGGCAGATAACTTAGACATCACTGGGCGAGAAGACAAGTCAGAGCAGTGGGAAAAAAGAACAGATGGTGAGAAGGAAGAGTTGGGGAATCCAGAGGAGGAAGAAGCGATGTGGGCCAATTTTTTCTTAAGATGAATAGTAATCTTCCACTGAAGCACTACTACTGGTACTGCTTTGTCAGATTTGAATCTTCTTCTGTAAGGAACTGATCTCATAATTTTTTGAGACCCTCATTACCTGTAAAACACCTCTTGACCTAGAGAGCTTTCATTCAGCTCTGTGCAGTGTGTACACTCCAGTTACTTTAAAACCTCTCCGTCTCCTCAAAATGACTGCTTGCTTTCCTGACTAGAGGCAGTGTATTATTTGTACCATATATTTCTATTTGCAAAGTATTCCACTTCATTTTGGAACCAATCATCATGTCATGTCAGCATATGGTGGATAATATCTGGATGTGCAAACAAAATGCCAGTTGGCGGAATACCAATTTCAAAATAGGTCAGAAAACTGATCACATTTCACCATAGTTCTCACTAAAGTGAATGAATAGTCAACTCAGAGCTTAAATGCAGACACTGTTGGAATTTTACTGTAGCAATTCCACTTAAAATAATACAAAAAGTTAAAAAGCTTTCAACAGACAGATATACAGACATAAGACGTATGTAACACTACCAGAATTGTACCATTTTTTCAAAATTACAAAATTTGTCTAAGTTTTCACATTACTTCAAGACTTCAAGGCAAATGCATTGCTCATTGCAGCATGACATGGTTAAAACTATTTGATTTGCTTATTTTGGCAACATAGGAAAACTTTCATCAATGCCTTGTGTACTAATTATATCTATTTTTTATACATTCGTTTTTATACTGGAGAAATCTCCTTGCACTGAACAGGGAATGTTTGTACTGTATGGGCACCTTAGCATTGGCAAGAGCTGGTTGTCACCTAATTATTGCCAGGATAGCCTAGAACTGGTATACAGCAGAAGTGTGTTGAACTATTGTTTGCATAATCCCATGGCTGAAAGGGTGATACTGTGTTTCCTTTCAGGAAGAAACACTATTAAAGAGGGACCTGGGTGATAATTGTGCATTCACATCAGAGTTAAATGAAAGGGGTTTTCATTTCCTCCTTTCATCCATTTCTGACTGCTGGGCATCTGAGAGTTAAAGGTTTTAGAGAAGATTTTGAGAGGAATGAGAGGATGACTCCCATGCCCTGGCAAGCATCCCTTATCAAAATAAGATTTGTTCTGTGTATGGTTCACAGTTACTGATTACTTACTGGTCATTGGCTGCACATACAGAGAATCCACAACAAGACATAGAACCCTTTAGGACAAGAGGAGTATGAAAGTGTCATACAAGATTGATTTTTTTTCTTAGCTTGATCATATTTGTTTGTCTTTTGTGTTCTAATGTTGCTTTGTGACAGTAAGGCCAGCCCCTTTACTTCTTTGAGCAGAACAGAAATAGAATAAGTTTTGTCATTGGCAAAGAGACAGACACCAAATCCAGCCACTTCACAGGACCAGTCAGAACTCCTTCACCACAACAACCCACCAAGAATAGAGCTGTGGGGTACCTTTAGGATGTGGCTGGAAGTAAAAAAATCAAGTCTGTTTCTTATCTGCAAAATAAAGATTATCAGTTAGTTTTCTAATTCAAAATTAATGCTCTTTATAATGTTCTAATGCTAATTTCTGTTTAGCTTTCTTTAGCAACTAGTATACTTCTTTATGGGGTCAGTGGCAGCAAGAAGCTGCATTTCTTAAGGTGAGGGTGCAGAAGGTGAAAGGCAGAACAAGTTAGCTTCTGTGCGAGGAAGGATGATACTGTAATTGATAGGTGGTAGCGCTCTCTGTTCTGTATCTTTGAAATCCTGTATAATGAGAGGAATTGATGTATGGAAATGCTACAAAGCTAAGTCTTCAGACTTTCTTTTTCCCTTTTGCTGTAGACAGAGATATTTAACCATACAACTATATTCCTTATAAACCTTATGAAGTACCATTATATATTTTAAACCAGGAAGAATCTAGAGACTACTTCTGTCTAAAAAATGTACTGCATTAGAACAGCAGACCTTTAGTGCACACAAACCAACAAAGGAATATGTGCGTCTGCACATAAAATTATGGCTTGAATTTACTAGACTGCACTTCAAATATCAATTTATACATTTAACCTCTAATTTTTACAGAACACCACAAAGAATTTTAAGACAGATTTGATGATGATGTGTATAAGAGTTTTATGCCTGTTTCTTGGTATTCTTTGTTTCATTTTTCAAAACCTGTTTTGAAACTGAAATCCAGAAATCCCATGTTTGCCAATTATCCACAATATTAATTTATTTCCTTTTTTAAGAAATCACATTTAAGCAACTGATAGGTTTTATAGCTGTTCTAGAACAGAAGTGGACTTTCTAACAAGCTCAGGAATCCTGCAGTCAGTGTTTGGAAATTTTAGTTGTAGAAATTGGGTTCTAATGGAAGCTATTTTATCAGTGGGCAAATCTGAAAACTCATCATTACAAATGGAAAATTGATACAGCAAGTGAATTGTTGGATCATGGTAATGACTATAGTTTCTTGGAATGTTTTTTCTTCCAACCGATGCTGCACCTCAATACTGAGTTGAACTGAGCCTGAATGCTTTGAAACTGGGACAGAGGGAGGGCCCGTACCTGTGGTGGAACTTGAAAGGGATCAGTAGTCCAGCTGTCTTTCATAGTGCTTTGTCTGCTTTGCAGCAGCATCACTTGGTTGGGATAATTTCAGTTTGAAATAAATGTTCATTGTTTAGGAGCTTTTGTCTTATAAACATTATGATACTATTATGATGCATTATTTATATCCAAAGAGTGTAATATCTATAGCTTGACATCGCCATTATTCCAGTAGCTGCAGAGACCATGGCATCTCTTTGTATGCATAGTAGTCTTGTGTGGATGCTAAATGGGCTGTAAGGCAAAAAGCTCTTCAGAGAGAAGAGCTTGTTCGCTCATTATTGTTTTCATGATCATATTGAAAGTTGCACAGCGATACTGGGTTTTTCTGTATCCTTTCTGTCCTGCATTGTTAGAAATGCACATGATCTCCAAGAATCAGGGCTACTCTAGGAAATCTGAATAACTCGGTTTTCTACTCTTCTACTGTTACAGTGTGCTTGCCCTCTGCCATGTTTCCCCATGTGCAAAATAGGTGCAATGCCAACACAGTTTGGAAAACAAATCTTTTGCTTGAAAATAACTTCACAACTGTCAACTATGTTTAGGGAACTGCTTAAGATATTGAACAGAAAATTTGGAAGTGTTTTACTTCATTTAAAATTAGCGGTTATGCAAAATCTTTCTTGGAAGTCTTTACTTACTAAACAAATCAGGGGAGACAGATAAATTCCTCCTACTCTTTGGTAAGTGACTTTTTTTTTAAAAGTAGAGATACTGTGCTTACGAAGGACTCAAGTTACCCAGTGTGTTCTGAAAGAGTCTACTGCCCTTGGCACTGAGTAGGAATCAAGGATTGTTCACTCTTACGGATCCTGAAAGAACCAAAAGCATGATCCGCTTCCCCTTTCTGCACAGACGTGTTTTGGGGAATGCTTGGAAGTACAGCTTTGTGTGCCTGTGCCTCTGTGAAAATTATAGGTGCCTGTGGGGTTGGGCATCCAAAGAACAAAGATCATGATGATCGTGTTTTGGCAGTTGGCTGCCTACATGGTGATTGAGTGCTTAGTGCTCATGAAGAGTTACATAATTCATGACCAAAATGATAGATAGGTACTTGATTATAGTGTATGAGTTGCTTCACAGGGAGAAAATATCAGACGAGCTACTCTTAATCCAGCTGGAAAAAGCCTAAGAAAAATCAGTTACTGAAAGCGTAGTCAGACAAATTGAAATGAGAAACAAGGTGCAAACACTTAAATATGAGGTCGATTGAGCTCTGGCAGTAACTAGTAGAAGAAATTATCCCTGTTCCATTTCTTTGAGCCTTGAGAAGACTGGGTGTCTTTCTGGAAGATAGGTTTTAGAAGGGCCCAAGGTTGCTGGGTTCACCACAAAACTAATTAAGTGTTATTTAAGGGGCTTTGATATATCAGAAGTCAGACTATTATCTAATAGTCCTTTCTGCTCTTAAATCTTAGAACAGTGTTAATCTACAGCCTGTTGGTAAGGGTTGTGTTTGTGAATCTAAAGTGCTTAGGTGTTGTGATAGCAAAGGGAAAGCTGAGGAGACATGTAAGTCCCCCAAAGTGTTCTTTCTCATACAGATGCCATTTCCATCGTCGGCACCAAATTCTTAATTTCTTTGAGCTTTAAGTACCACTGCCTGAATATAGATACACTTGCCTAAGATGAGTTTCTTTCTGGTATGTTGTTAAATCCTTAATAAAATACATTGGAACATTTATTTATTTAAGGCGTTTGAAGAATCCTCATGAAATTTTTCTCTTCCAGTTGGCAGTTCCCTTATTGTGTTATTGGCTCCTGGGATTTGAAACTGATGAAGAAACAGTTCGGTTAATCGTCTGTTTACTAACCTGGGCCTACATCCTGCTCTTTTCTTCTTTAGATTAGAGGAACAGAATTAGAGGATGGTTTAGTTTTTTTTCCAGAGAGCGGTGAAAATGAGAAGAGTGTGCTGCAAGCTCTCTTTTATGCATTTTTGAAAAAGATTTTTCCAAACTTTTTGAAGTGCACTTTTCCAAGGGCTGTGCTCTCCACGTTCCTCTTTCTGTTTCTTTAGTTTTTGAGAAACAAGGCCGTGCTAACAACCTGCAACGCGATTACATCATCAACAAGGGGCAAAATTGTGATCCTATCAGTTGTAACACTTGCAATATTCATGAAGGGAATTCTGAAAGTTCAAATAGTTAATCCCAAACAAAATTGTGATCTTTATCCCACTTGACAGCTACATTTATCAAATTATTAAGAGAAACAAATTGATTGCTAAAAGTTATGGTGTGATCTATTATGTGATTTTATCAAGGTATAACTGTATTACCAAGTGGAAACTGCAGACTTATTCAGAATATGAAGTGGACACACATAACCTGATAATACAGCAATTATACTAGCATCCTAGTCCTTTTCTGCTTTTAAATTGCTCTTTTATTTCCTTGTCCTTTATTTTACATCTTCTGATTCTTGAGTAGAAAATATAAAGTTCAACAAAATTAGGGAAAGTGAAATATTAAAAACCTGTTTACTCTTACACTCCCTGAATTCATCATCAAGTTGGTGAATGCTATCTATCAATGAAATAATAGAAATACAATCAGTTGAGTACCTATGCAAACCTGTACTTCATACATCAAGTAAAGTCTCCAAAGAACTGATAAACTTTTGCTTGCAAGCATATTTAACTTTTTTCTTGGAATAGTTATGTTCTTATTTTTTATCACTGTTTAAATAAAATACTTTAAATGCTGTGATTTGAAACAATATTAAAAGTCTGTCATTGCTAGATACAGGCAAATCAGGTAGAAGCTTTTACAGTGGTGGAATATTGCTTGGGTTTCTAGTCAGATAAAACGTTTTTGATGGCTGGTATACTTTAAAAATAAAAAAAAAGGCAGCAGCAGCTCTGCTGCAAACAGGTTTGCTCTTGTCATAGCTATTAGTGCCAGTCTTTCAATAGCATGTCATGTTGATTGGCAGACACTCCCTTTCCTCTTTTGTGAAGAATAATAATTTCAGTGTGTGCTTGAAATAAAAACCTAGTATAAATGATTTTCTGTTTGTAAAGGAGAAGGTAGGTTCCTTATAACCTTATGTAGATTATGTATTATTGTGTTTCAGGAAAAATTAATGTACGTATGAAAAAAACCTAAAACCTAATTAATTTGATTACTTTTATAGCTGTCTTCTATTAGAAGTCTTTATATGCCTAGCAGAGCTTCCATAGACAAGGGCAATCATGAATGTAGAGTTGGTTCTTTCCAGGCAGGAAGTAAAGTTTAAAAAAAAAATAAATAAAGGCTGTGAAAGTAACTATTTCTTTTTTGTAATATGTAGCTGCTGCTCTTAAAGAGCTCAGGGACTCCTCTCATAGTCCCTTAGTTGCTTTTCCTGAACAGTCAGCATATATTGCTGCTGAGTGACATGAAAGAAGGTTTTGAAATATTTTGATGCAAATATTACATCATCTAATATGCAAAAGCCACCACTATTAATATTAATTATACTCTATAAGTGGATGGTATCCTCAGGTAAGAGTGAAGGCCATGGATTTCACTAAAGAAAAAATGTTTAGAATATACTTTTAAAGGAAAAGGAAAATACTGCCTATACCAAACTCTGGAACATCTCTTAATATCTCTGCTCAGTAGAGACATAATGCCTGTCATGCTGTGCTCCATTTTTCCATCAGATAATTGGCACTAAGCTGCAGGGCCATCACACAAGTGTTTTTCATACTGTGTCCAGCACCAGTGGCATTCTTAGCCACAGTCTCCCATTCTGTTGCCTTTCTGCCCACGGCTCGCTGCTCTGAGGATTCCCTAATTGTAGTTCTTACTAGAACTACAAGGACTCTCCCAGCTTATCACAGGGCCACTAATTATTTGCAGGTTGAGCAGCTTGAATCTCTTTGCCCATGTCTAAACATTTAATCTGAGTGCTGGCATGCACCTACTTTTCCTGTCCTCCTTCTCTGCAGCATTCTGGTTTCCATGGTGGGCAACAATTCAGCTGACCTGTGCAACACCAGTCAATACTGAAACTCTCATCAGTTTTGAAATTCTCTCTTTGAGCCTTGTATCTGCCCTTAAAACACCCTTGGATGGGCATCAGCTTTGCAAATTCCTTGCGTTGGCGTTGGTTGCCTCGTGCCAGGCCCCTGCTGGTGTTCACAAAGGCGGTTGGTTGCCTCTGCATGGATGTCAGGTTCACTGGTGAAAAGAAGGTAATCATACTCCAAGCTATTATTTCATTACACTAATAGATAAAATATCCTTCATGAAGAATGAGACATATCATTGCCTGTTTGGTGCTAAAAATAGGATATCCTAACATAAAACTTTTGAAGGAAGACAATATTAAAGTGCCAAAGAAAACCCTTAAGACATGATGGCAGTCTAGAAGGACAAAAATATTTAATCTTGTAGTAAATATATATGCACATTAGTATGTGGTAAATATAAATCATAAAATATTAGTATTTGAATATCAGTGTATTAAAATTCTGAAACAAGCACCAAAACTCAGGATATCAGCCTCATGAAGAAAGCATTCTGAACACCCAAAAAAAAAAACCAACAAAAAAAAAAAAGATTAACTTTGCATTAGGAATATAAAATAAAACTGTGTTGTCTACAGGACTATTTCAGGATAGTTTTATGTGGAGGTGGTCCTATACTCTGAAAATTTCAATTCTTTCTTATTAGGAGAAGCTCTTTTAAGAACAGATCTCACAGTGGATCATCCAAGGAAGTTATGCTGGAGTCCTAAGAAATATAAAGCACTTTTTTTATTAAAGTAAATATGAGGTGTGAGATTCAACTTGAAGAAGAATATGAAAAAGTTGATTTAAAGTGTGTGTTTTTAAAAGATATAGATAAAATTTTCGTAAACATATTTTACACAGAATATATAAATACATTCATATTATAGATATAAAATAATATACAGCATAAATAATTACATAGAATATATAAATACATGCATATTATAAAGATATAAAATAATTATATTTCAATATACAACATAATTTGCATAAATACTTCTTAAATAAAAATATAAAAATAAAATCTAAATTACAAATAATAAATATAGCAACAGTGTCATCCCAGTTATGGACAAATTATTTAATTACTTGCAGATTTGAACTAATGGTACTTCCACGACCTGAGGGCACTATATTTCAATATAGCCACAAAGAGCGTAGTTTGCCTACACAACACCACCAGCTCTTGGCCTCTCAGTGTGGCTGTACATTGTTTGGAGGACACTAAATTTTGTCTTCCATGGAGATGCTACTAACATCACAACAATATTCACTTAAAGAATACTCTCGATAAATAACTGAAATTATTAACATTTGTAAGTCTCCTTTGATTTGCTTGGAAATATTTGTCTGAATTTTCAAATTCTTTTTATAATTACAAAAAAGAATTATTTGCTTGAAACACAAACTCTGGTTAGTACACAAAATAGCATAAATAATAGGAAATAATTCCAGAACGAAAAAAGCGTTGAAATAAATGTGGGCAATTTTAGGTATGGGAGGACTGAATCAAGTCTTAGTTGTGTGTTCACTACTTTACTACTTTGGGTCACGATTGAGGAGCAGAGCCCTCAGCAATAATTGGCATTCCATGCTGATTCTTAAAATTGGGGAGCAGAGGGGCTTTCTTTTTGTTTGCTTTCTTTTATCCAATGTATGCTGCACCGTCTTTCCATGAATTTCTTGACGTGGCATCTTGGATCTTGACCTTTTGTAAGTGGGATGACTTGTCTGTCTGAAACACGTGTTCTTCTTTTGTACTTCTTCTAATTTCTATTTTACTTCCAATAGTTCTTCATAATTTTTCCCATCTTTTCATTTACCAGATCTTTGGTACCTTTCAAATGCTAAATGCTCTCCCATATATCCTTAGTAACCATGCTGGATTTTTCTGTCCTTTTTAATATTTAGGTTTTATTGGATGAATGTAGATTGCACCTTCTCTAACTGTGCCTTAAATAATTGCCACTTAAGGGAATTAAGAAGTACAAGGGAAGGAAAATGCTGACCCATAGACTAAGCATAAGGAAAAAACGTTCCCACTGGGTCCAATTTCCTAAGAAGGACCATCAGGATAGTGACTAGGACCTGAAATTATGGGCTGAATGACCTCTAAAAAATTATCAGTTCAAAGAGGAGCTTGTCTGTAACTGTTTGCACTAAAGGAAATGAAGATATGTAGAAGTCTCGCAGAAGAAAGATTGCTTCACTTTCTTGGTGAACATATAAAAGCATAATACGAAACTGTATCTCATATAAATACATCACATGTCAACTGTCTATAATTCGTGTATCATTTCAAAGAACCATGGAGGCAGATATCATATCTCTTAACTCCCAGTGGTCCAGTTAGTGGGGAACCCCCTTTTCTAAATGGGAAGATAGAAAGTACATCTTCTGAATTTGAGATATTTTATGCGGGTCTTGCATTTATTGGAAGGAGTGCATGCTCATCAATATCTAATGTCAAAGAAATGGGTTGTACTAAAGAAACCACTGCAGATTTAATACAGATGTTTTCATTCTCTGAGTCATTACCGTATGATTTTCATATAATATTCTCTGATAGTAAAAAGGGACCTTAAAGTGAGGGCAATTTTCATATAAATTGCATAGGAACCTGAGCATTAATGAAAACGTTGGCCTTGAGATAGTACAAATCACTGGCTCAGCCTCCACATGGCTGGATGAAAGCACTGCTGGTTTAAATGGGTGCATTTCCAGTGGCTTGGGTATGGGGGAGTACAGGAGGTGTAAGACATCAAGAGGCAAAGTTCCTGGACAGGTTTCCACAGTGTAATAAAAAAGGACTTCTCAGATATTTGAAGGAGATAATCATTTATTTGTTTGTCACAATCCCTGTTTAAATACCACTTCAGAAACTTAGATTCTTATTGCTGATAGAATCTTTCATTAGTGGTCACTGTCATGTACCAAAAGGAGTTGGTTGCTATATAGTGTTTGTGAATGTAACATATAATGTACTTACAAGTCATTAAGATAACTACCATATTACATGCTACGCTATGTCCCTACCTCCTTTATACCTTGCCAAAATGGTACTTCTTATTCAAAGTCTAGGAACTAACAGCAGATAACAGTTCTGAGAACACCATTTGTAGAAGATTTAAAAGAATTGATCTACTTTGAAGTGATAGTATCCAGAGGAAACATGAAATGAAAGCATCTTTTGATAGCAGAAAAGATAAAACCTCGATTATCTAGTCATCTCAGGAGACATTGGAAGTTGTTAGGCAAACATTTTCAATTTCACATTGATTTTAGATCTGTATCTATCTATATATATGTGAAATTCAGAACTGAGTTCGAATGATTTAACTTAGGAGTTCTTAATCAATTGCACATGTAGAAAAAAATACTTTTGTTTTTTTTAGAATGTATGAGTAAATTAGAATTAAAAAGGATGGGCCCTTGTGAAATGTCTGGAGTCCTCACATATTCATGTCTGCCACCGCCACAAAATGCCTGTTGGATAAAGCTACTTTAAGTCAATTCTCTTTAGCCTCTTCTACTAAGGATTCGTCTATAAATTCTTCCTGTTCCAATACTTTCCAGTACTATATTATTTGTTGTTGACCCTTTCTTTACTCATCCACCTTCCTCTGAGCAAATTCAGTCACTGTCAATGCTGTCAGTAAACTTTACTGAGCAGTTTGTGCTTACTTCCACCCACTCAGGCAAAAATCCTGAAATATGAGGTCAGAGATTTATCAGCCTATGAATATCAAGGAATCTCAGCTATCTGTAATTCAGTACAGACTAATTCATAGTATGGATCAGGAGGCCTAAGACAATGCAGCACAATCCTCTAGCCTTTGTTGTAGTTGTGGGAGGTTGGTTATTGCTTATGCTGTTTCCTGCAAAGCTTTTTGCTGTGGAAGTGACCAACTGATTACATGCATTTCATTGAGTCTTGAGATAAAGAAATTTTCAAACAAAATTTTAAAGGTCTAGAATTATAAAATGAACCAAAAATGGAATATTGTTTAATAATTTAAAATATTATTTTCAAATTAGAGTGGGTTTTGCAAGTGTAATGGATATACCCATTGACTCTGACTTGTATTTGTTAAATAAAACTATTTCCATAGCTGGTGGCAGAAGTGCACTCAACAGTATTTCTAAGAGAAGAATGGAAGAGAGGCACCAATAATTGCAGGAAGATTTGGTCAGGTTGAGGATACTAGCTGAGTACTCAGTTACACAAAGAGCAAATTGGTGCAACCATTTCAAAGTTCTTTTTTGAAGTTTTATCAACTTGCAGGCTTTCTCTTTGATTAAACTCACAACTTCTTCCCCTGCTCCCTGACAGGAGGGAAATTAATGCAGATCCTTTCATACTAGCATTAACAGGAAAACTGAGCTGATTACAGTTATTTTTGTGAATTTTTTTTTTTAAAGTTATTGTACCATTTGAAATCTGATTGCTCCTGATGCTGATTGACTGGCAGAAATAGGTGTGTTTCTTGGCTAACAGTGAAGTACAGATGTTATAGAAAGAAATGGCAAATGTAAAATTGTACTTCAGTTTAAAATGTAAAGTTTACATTGATAAAGCTTTTCATGCATTTGAATTTTGGTTTTAACTTAAAGAGCATTACATTGCATTTCTCAAAGCACTTCTCTGTTTCTCCAAATACTGCTCTGTACCTGCCACTGACTTTACTGGACATATATGTCTAAATATTGGTGAAACATTAATGTCTAGATTTTTTGGTTAGATTTCAGTGATTTATGTCATTATTTCAGATACTGTTTCTTATTTCCAGGAGAAGGTAGTTTTTGCCCATGCACCAATGCTCCACCTGCATTGTTGGGAAGGAAATGTGAAAATAGATTTTAAGATCACAGATAAGATTATTTCTAATAGACTTTGGCCATATAGGATGAATGGCGCCAAATTGTCATTTTCCAAGGATTTCTGAATGTGAATAAACCCATATTAGCACTTACCAGTGTTGTCCAGGTATTTATTTACTACTAGACCCCAGGAATTATTTGAAGAAATGTCCTCAGCTTTTAAGATATTGTGGTAATTTTTCAGAAGTCTGAACGGTTTAATTAAAAAATTCACATTAATTACATCTAAATAATCCTAATTTCTAATGTTTTGGTAAACAAAGTACAGTGCTATGTAGAACAAATTGCAACTGTATGTTGTTGTTCTGAAATCCCTCACCATGCTACACCATGGATTGTACACAGCGAGATGTTTTCCAATAATTAAAAGCCTCAGGCTTCTAAGATGCTTAGATCTAAATGCAGTTATTGTTACAGTTCTATGAGGTAGGAGATAACTTAAATGGCACATTTTCACTTTCCAGTAAACTTTTATTTTTTTGCTTACTGGATTTTTAAGTGTCTTGAACTGTTATGGATGTCTCTCAGAAAAGTAACAACTGTGAGTTTCTAAATGATATTGAGAGATGGGATTTGGCTGAGTCGGGTAGGTCTCTAATTCTATAAGCTAGAATAGAAATAGATGTGTCATGAAATATGTAACCAAATGTATTTCATCTGTCATTCACGCACACTTATTTTGCCATAGAAATACTGTATTTATCTTCAGCGCTTAGCTCAAAGTATCTGTGACAAATTTATGATTCTGTAATGTCATCATTTGGTTTAGTTTTTATCATAAAGAACCAAATTCCATTGCCAATTTTTGTATTTAAAGGCTTGCTAATCTGCATTGATTTCTTAGTTTGGTATGGATTCTGAGTTGAAAAATACAGTACATCACTGACTGTTCTATCACCTGACAGCGACTGATAAAGCATCTGTGCAGAAAGTGTCAGAAAAGGTTAATATTTATTGATTTTATGGCGCTACAACCAATGTAGTTTTGCCATCAAAGATGTATGGCCACCAGCAATGGAATCTGTAAAATTGCAGGTTGGATGCTAGTTTTTATTATAACCTATGCTAGAATTGTGGCCTTAAAAAATGACAGATATTTAATTTAAGACAAAAGGCTTTGAATGTGCAGCTACTGTATACCTGGAATGGGAATTTAGCATTCTAAAATGAAGCCCTAGTGCAGCGCTTTAAAGCTCAAGGGTGGGGGGAAACATGCAACCTTGCATTGCAAATGACAATCACATTTAGCCTTTTCATCCACTTAACTACGTGCTATTGATCTGTAGAAGGTGCCCAAGCAAGTGATAGCTGAAATTATGAGCAATAAAGGGCTTGCTTCTTCAAACAAAAAAGTATATAATTAGTGGGAGTGGAGGAGGGGGCAGAGCCTGCGTTTGGTTTTAAAGGCATTTAAACAAGATGGACTGAGTGCAACAGCAGTGTTTAAGTGTATACAAGGAGAAATCTGGTTGCCTTGAAGCATAAATCCATGGTCTGGTTGCAGCTTGTGTGTAAAAATTAGGCGTGCACTCCAGCCTTTACATTTATCTCCATCAGGGTTTGCCTGACAGAAAGACAATCTGTTGGTTTGCCTACATCAGCTAGGGAGAAGAAAATCTTGTGAAGCTCGGATTCTTCTAAATGCATCCCTAGTTTACATTTTTATTCTCCTTTTCATTTAGCTGACTTTTGATATCAAGTTTTTCATAACTGATAGTTCTATTAATATTTCTGGATGGTTTTAAGGAAGATGGAAGAATACCTGCCAAAGTGCTTGAAAGTCAGTCTACTAAAATACACGCAGATGTGCACAGACCTTATACAAGCAGGCTTCTAAGGACTAGCAACAGGATCCAGCCCCAGACACTAAGAATCCTTGCTTAACTGATATTTATTTCAGAATTTCTATTTTTATGGTACAGTTTTGCGTGCAAATTTTTCTCCCTTATTTTCTTTAAGGTTCAGCATCAGAGACAGCAGTAACAATGGGTTTGTTTTTGAACAAAACCTAACGGTAGTTCAGCAGCAAGAAACTTATTCTAACCTGACCAGTAGAACAAATTGCATGGCATACAGTAAACATGCTTTAGATCGCCTCTTTTCTGTACCACATTTTTCTGTTGAGCTTTATACCACCAGTTTGTCTGGGTTCTTTTTCCCCAGACAGCTTACCCATTTTATTGTGCTCATTTAGAGGAAAGAAAAACTGTTTGTCTCCTTGAAAGGCAAGAGAACAGTGAGTGGAAAACTACTTTTATAGCTAAAATACCATTATAATATATGGCAACTAAAATTCTAAAATTGAAAGAGAAGATACAAGAGAAAATCTTAAATCATTTTTTTAAAGCCACTGACAATTTGAAATATTCCCCATGAAGATTTCTATTTTTTTGTCTTCCTTTCTTGAGCTTGGTAAAATGTGATTTTTAAAATGATTGTTAAAATAACTTGTTTAATTTCAATAGCTTAAATAAGACCCATTCCTCATATAACTCCACCTTTTTTATTTTAATGACTGTGTCATTAATCTAACATTTTCCATTTTTATTGTGCTCCATTTTTCCCCCCTTCTGATCACTTTAAATTATGACTGTGAAATGGCACGCATTCAGCAGCAGCAGCATGCTCTGGCTGTGTTTTTACATCCCTTTTACCCCTTTATTCTCATGTTTTCAGCTTTCCTTACAGCCAGGTGCCAACAACATTGGGACTGTACGGTGTCCATAAGTGACTTCCAGGCTACAGCTCCGGATGGCATCTTAGTGACAGACGGTTTTTCAGGCACGTTTATTTCATTTGTTGTAAATTAAATACCACTACTGTAAACCATGTGTTACACTTCATAACACCTTCACCCCAAAATTGGTAATTATCCTGGGTGATGGTTGATATGTTATGTTGTTACCTGATTTTAATGAATGTTTTTGTGGAGTTATTACTTAATTCATAATGTAATTAAACTTTACTACCCAACAATACATAACCAAAGCCATATATTTATTTTAGATTGTATAAGCATGAGAAGACTGCATTGTGTAAATCATTATCATTCACTGAGTAAATAAAATAAATTTATTGTGAACTTTGCTCACACAAATTTGATATAAAACTAAGGGATAAGGAGGACAAGAAGTAATTTGAGACCACAGCTCATTGAATGATCATGTATACTAATGATAGAGCAGCTCTTCGTCCGTCCTCCTTGTAGCCATGTGAAATGGCAAGGAAAATTAGGAGCCCAGAAATTTATTAGACTTCAAATTCTACTTGTAATTATCAGGCTTTTTGATAGATCTTCAGACACAGGATATGAAATGGTTTATCAGGTTGGGTTGGGGTTAGGATTAGGATGCATCTAGGGTAACACTACTGCCCTGTCTGTGTGTCTTACCAGTAGCGCTGCAGAATCAGTAGGTGTCTACAACTGCCAAAGTAAAGCACAGGACAAAAGGTAGTGCCTACTTACATGCTGTTAAGAAAAAGTCAACATGAGCCAGAAATTACTGCATCCTATTTCAGATCTCAGTCAGGGTATAAAGGCAAAACAACATTATTGAAATCACCGTAGCTCAATCCACAAAAAAACATAGAGCAGCAGAGTGTTTCCTCTGGAAGCAGCAGCGTAGCTCTACTTTGAGCATGAAAATGCTTTGGTGATCATTAGTGCTAGCATTACAGTGCTCTTGCTGCTTGTGGATGGGTTTGCAGCTGGTCTGACTGCTGGCCCCTGGGTGTCAGCTATTCCTGCCCTGGGTACAAGTCAGCTCTGTCTGGGAACCCATCTCACTGCACCAGTGGAGGCTGAATCCAGGCTGTTGGAGCTGGAGTGTGTGCACTTCGAAGCAGCGGTGCTGAGGGGCCAGCCTGGGTTGATCATCCCCAAAGAAGCTGAGAGAAGGCTTGCACTGGTGCAGTGATGCGGCAGTCGTGCTGCAGGCAAGTGAGGGGTCTGAGGGCCTCCGTGCTTTGAAGCAAAGGCTGTTGGAAGTGATTTGCTGAAATCTCCTGAGTGTTATTTAATTATAAAATGGGCGAGGGAAGTACCTCCTCTGGAATGTCGAGATGGCAAGAGGCATTTGTGCTGACACAGGGTGGGAGATGGACAGAAATCTTTCCAATCCCTCTCAATCCTGCTTGCTGCTCATAAGCCTCCCTTCCCTGTGTCCCATAGGCACAGAGCCCCTCAAATGGGGCAAGAGGATATGTTGCTGTTTGGCCAGTATTGCACCTGCCCTCACAGATTCGTAGGATATGGCCTGGCATTTAATGCTTAACTATTATTTATTATTATTTACTTTGATCAATCAATTGCATTTCTATCTGCCCACTGTCTTCCTCAAGTATTTCTTGTTATAATGCTTTACGAAATAATTTATTCAGACTTTCTTGATCCTTCTTCCCAAAGTTACAAATTTGATAGCATTGCTATATTGACAGGAATGTTACAGAGCAGTTAGCATTTATTGTGATTTTATTGTTCTCAGTTTTCATCTTTTATTAGAATTTTGAACTATATCATATTCAGGGTAAGATTTACCCGTAGTGCTAAGTACATGTTTTAAAAAGCTGATTAATTAACTCATAATTCATCTTTCATCTTAAAAGTTAGATTTTGGGTTTTGATACAACCATGAATAAAGGGTAATAAGTAAGCATCATCTCCATTGCAGTATTTTTTTTCCTCAAAAGTCACTCCTAAGAGTTACAACAGCCATCCCACCCCTTCCTTTTTCTTAAGGGAAGAGCAGCAATAATTGTCTGTAGTGTTATGTTAAGACTTTGCCCCATCTCTTTTTCATTACTCTTGGGTCTGGCTATTACAGGCAGAGTTGGGAAAGTCCAAATATAGTCCAAATCACAGTTTTGTGATCACAAGTGCACTCTGCAATGATCCTGTGCTATTATATGTGATTGAAGCTGAGATGTTAGTATTTATGATCCCTGATCAAATAAAGGAATCCTTAAATTTTTAAATAGTCTTTAAATCTTAATTCTAATTACCTTTAAATCCACTTTATGCCCTCTCCTTCTCTAGGATTATTTTCCTCTTGATTTTGTTGCATGAGGACTTCAGGCATTTTTGGGGGTAAATAAACTGTTATTACTTACATAGTAACTTCAGATTTCTCATAAGCACAGCTTTTAAAAAATGTGTTGATATTAGAGTAAATACAAAATCCCATCATTTTTTAAAACTGTAATTTATGTAACTAATACATATGCTCAAATACAACTTTCATCTTGGGTGTTTTATCTGGGAAGGCTTAATTCCTTAAAATTCAAAAGTTTCCTATAAGCATTTAAGCCCAAGGAAAAATCTGTCAATTTAAAAATTGATTTCTGTGGGCAATTTACTCATCCATTGTGGGTTTTTTTCAGCAGCAGCTTTTGCATGTTGGTTCAGTTGACTTTGCAGTACTCAGGAATATTGCTTTCAACTTACATCTGACGTATTGCTAATGAGACCTCACACAGGTTAAGATGGGGTGAGGAAGAGCCCAGTGATGCATTCTGGTTCCCCTTGTGTCATCGTCGTTACTTTTCTTAACAGTGCAGTGCAGTCAAGGCAGTGGTGTTATGGGCAACTTTTAAATTATTGACTCGTCAGGCTAATATGCAAACATGAAATATTTAAACATTACTGGTAATTTGGGAATTTTGACCCATACAGCCAGTTTTTATTTTTGCTGCTGGTGAGCAATTGCAATCAGTGTTCTGAGGTTTCAAATTGTCATGTATGTTCCTGCAGTGAAAGCAAGGTTACTGATGGAAGTCTGCTTTATTTCTTTTTGAGTATCATTTGGCACCGAGAAAAGATCAGTACAGATGCTAAAGAGCTGGCTATACTTTCCAACTAATGCAGTTATTAATGAATGCAATTAATAAATTAATCTGCAGCTCGATTATTTGAAATTTCTTTGCAAAGTGGAAAAAAGAAAAGCAATAGAAAAAAGCAAAAGGAAAAAAAAGAGCAATAAAAAAAAGCAAAATAAAAAATTTTGAAAATACTCTATGTTTCCTACCAAGCTGAGAGAGCAACTCTATATCTCAAGTGAAAAATTAAAATTAACTTCTCACCTTTGTAAAATTAATTTCCTGTATATGCATGTCCAGGAAACCATTCAACAGAATCCTGGTCAGTGACAAACTTGGTAGTAAACAAGAAGTAAGATTATTCTGATAGTAAGACTCTCAAATGGTTTGACTTTTCAAGGACAAAAGTGGTAGATTTTGACTCTGGAACGTATGATATTGTCATGAGGTTTTTTTAATTTACTAATCTCCCCTCGTAATTTTTTTTTTTTTTTTAGTGTATTTCAGGAGTAGAGAAGTAATATTACACAATCAAAAAGCAATGCAGATAATTCCAGGTCTCAATCCATAGCAAGTGAGCCAATGAGATACAGAGAAATTACAGTTCAAATCTGTAAGCATGTTTCACGCATTGTTTTGGTGTGTTTTAAATGTCCAACTTCCACTGAAGTTGTATGGGACCCTCAGCTCAGGCACACACTTGTGGCTGAGGCTCCTTCAGGCTTAGACAGGGAGTCTGTTGAAGAGTCCCAACCCCCAAAGCGCTAGTTTTCCTCTAATATAGGGCACCTTTTTCAAAACTAAAAATGCACCTAATCTACTGTGAAGAGGACATAAATCTATAGTGATATGCACTGCCTTTATTAACGTGGCAAAAGGAAATGGAAATGGTGGCTGGACCGGGCTCCATCTCACACATGTAGCAGCTCCATGCGTTAGGAGTAAAGTAAGGGAAGATGTACAGGAGTGGGCTCTCCTATTTTAGAGAGAAGAAAGTGTTTCCCTTACTGCTGGCATGAATTGCTGCTGCTAGAATTATTCCGTAAGACGGTTCCATAATGCCAGTAGCAGAGCTGGTCAGCAGCAGGGCTAAATCCAAAACTCCATTTTGCCTAACCATGCTATTTTGTACCCAGATTTCCTAGTCAGGGATGTTAAATCTCAGGCAGTGTTTTTTGCAGTAATTGCTGTTGGTAAATACCACAGGCTTCATTTGAATGAGATGTATATGCTGGCTGATGAGATTCCTGGTAATAGCTCTGAATTTATGGGCGATATAAAGATGTACAGGTGTAGTTCTGAGTAGCCACCTCAGTTTCCTTGTGCTCTGTGGACCACTGTGCAACCATTCCCTTCACCTTAAGCAGGGAACGGAGTGAAGGTTGGCATAGCTTCTACCACTTCAACAGCAGACTGCACCAAAAAGAGACCCTGTGTGGCATTCCTGTCATTGTCTAAAGTTGCTCAAAAGTAGATAGGGCAAACATAAAATCTAAATACCTCCTCAAACTGGGCTATTTGTTTTGAAGGGTTGGGTGTGAGGAAGGACATGTATTCCAGCAAGAATCATTATCTGCAGGTGGCCTCAGCTTGAGCAGCTCTGACCTTAGCTGTCTTATGCTGGGAGACATTTGGCCTTCATCTAGTCCAGGAAAATGGAGAAATTGCTTAGTCCTCATTCCTTGTATATACTTTCTCTCCTGGACCAGGCGTGAATTCAGTAGAGCTGACATTTGGCTTCTTCTCCCTTAATTTTAATAGTTGTCTTTGAAAGAAATTGCCAAATTATTAAATGTTTAATATTCCAGCACTTAAAACATATCATTTTAAAACAGTCATGTATAATATTCTTTTATGTGCACACGTAGTAAAGTGCACCTATATTTTCCTTTGTGTTTGATCATTAACAGGTATATTATAATGCCAATATATACTATGAATGATATTTTAAACAAACTGTCTACTGACTTGGCTGTAAACTTGAGAAAAAACATTGGTTTCACCTTAAGATTTTAATTTCCTTATGCTTAGTATAAAATCAATACTTTAAGAGTGACTAAAATAACAACCGGACAATATTTACTGCTTTTATGCTGAACGTTTCAGATCAGAAGAATCTAGGAGGAGTGTCCAAGTTATAATTTAAACATTTATAACCATCATTCTAGTTCATCTGAGAAAGCTTACTTTATTAGGTCTAGAAGTACAATCTGTTCAATTAAAGAATTTCTCACATAAGTGCTCTGAGTGGTAAGAAGTATTTTCCTAAACATTAGATATAGAGACTTGGATCTAGTGTAGTCCCTCACCACTACAAGTCAGGAATAGTTCACCTAATAGAAATAAATTAAGACCAGTTTTAAATTGCTGGAAAAGAATAAAAGAATTGTGTCCACTGCATTGTCTTTAAAAATAAATTTAAAAGCATGAATGTGATTATTGGAGTGTCTGTTCATAGATGTATGAGCTAGATAAAAGGGCATTTTGCCATAATGTGTCAGATTATTTTGACTTCAATTTTTCATGAGGCACGTTAAGTTAAGGTAGTGCCTAATGTGAGTAATAGTGACAGAATCTGACCTTTGCATGTGATTTTTTTTTTCTTTTCTACAATGATGGTGAACATTTTAAGTAAACCTTATAACAAAAGAGTAATACTTTCTAACTGTTGCGGTGTTTGTCACAGCAAACCAGTTGCAGTTGGTTTTAAATCTCATCTCATGATCCTTATTCTTTTTCCTGTCTTACTTCCCAAAATAGAGAATAACTAAACATTCAAGAGTGGTCAGTGAACCACTTTTTCAGGCCAGATGATCCAATCATTCTGAAACTGACTTTACCTCTACAGTTGAAAACATTCTGTATAGATTTCCTCTAGCAGTGGCAAATTCTTGCCCTACATTATGAAACAGTAAGTCCAGAGGTGAAAAAGAAGTGAAGGATTACAACTCTGAGGACATTTCATTTTTGCCCATTCCAGCTCAAGGAAGGCCATTCAGACTGGTCTTGCTTAGTCCTCTCTTTTTGTCTCATAACTTCAGGTTATTTTGCTACATGTCCTTGAAAGAATTCCTTTGTCTGTGGTGTGAATCCTTGCCAAGTCTTTTCTGACTGCACAGGATGCACATAGGCATTGTATTGTCATTCACCCAAACAGTATGTCCTCTACAGTGACACTGTGTTTGCATCACTATGGTATGGCAAAAAATGTTTTTCAGCACAGGCTGGCATCCAATTTTATATTTCACTTATATATATGTAATGAGTCTAAACCCAAACACGGATAACTTGCCAGAATTTAGCCATGGAAGGAAGCACTACATCCAGGTTTCTAAAAGCCAAATGTAGACAAGTGAAAACACAAACACTGTTTAGTGTTTGGCTTGATCCAGTGACAAAGTTGAGAGTTTTATGAAGTAATCAAATATTATTTTGTCCAAAAAATCAACACTGAAGGGTAGACAGTGTCATTTGAACTAAAAGGTTTCTCACTCTTGTAGTTGCAGGCTGATACCAGAATCACCAGCACCAGCAATTTGTGCCTTTATTTGGTGATAAATTAAACAGGTTTTCCTGAGCTCACACAAGCAGAAAGTAAGAAATGATCTCAGACGTTTGTGAGTCACGCTGTGTCTGATGAAGTTAAAGGTATATGAGAGACAGAAACTGCTGTGTGGGGCTATTTCAGATAGATTATGTTACTGACACTGCGGCAAAGACAGACGTCGTAGGTTTGGCATACAAACACAGCACTGTTTGATCTAACCAGCGATGCTGAATGGGTCAGAAAAAGCACTAGTGACAAAATTTCAGCTGAATATATGACCATGGAGTTTACCAACACTTTTAATGTACTTTCCAGGCAGCTGATCTCTGATAGTGTTTTCCATAATCCAAGTCTGCTGAGACTGCTTCAATTGCATTTATCATTTCAATAAAGACTAAGTAGAGATTCATGTTCTGTCTTCTGTATTTTTCTTACATTTGACATGCTATGATGGTGGCTCTTCTCTTTGCTTTAAATCCCACTGTATTTCTAGATAAACACATTTTTGCAGCTATGGGAAGTGATTGAGAAACTTTCTAACTGGAGTTAGCTAGCAATTATAAATATCTTTCCATGACAGCATTCATGCTGTTCCAAAATGGAGAAGCATACTGCTCCGGTATGTGGGAGCTGTGCCTGTATCCATTAGCTATTCCAGGAGAGTGTATCTCTTTACCAGACAGGACTCCATAGGGATGCAATACTTTATGTGTTCGAAGAACTCCTAGTAAGACGTTAGAAGCAAGGAACTCAGTTGTGAACTACCTTCAACAATATATTAGCTCCAAGTGGAACAGCTCAATTTGGTTTTTTATGTTGAGATATTACTTCTTACCGTGTGACTCTCTTAGTTTCATCACTGCTGAATTTAGCTGAGATATTTATAGTTGTTATTATTATCCAAGTTTTCAAAGACTCTTTGAAAGATCAGTTTTGTTAATAATCAGTTTTAGATTTGCTTATGCCCTTCAGTGGGACATAGGTGTAACATGGTCCATAAACTTCCTTTAGAGCTTTGTGGATATTTTTATGCCTTGTTGATTAATGAGTCATTGCATATCATGACTTCTTTTCCTGGTATTCATCATGTGTTAGGTTGAGTTGCAACTTTTCCTTACAATACATATTATTGTATTGAACTCAACAAACCTCCATATACAGTAACTATATTTTATAGGCATATGACTTTTTAAAGTTTAAGCTTACTGATATTTTAGGTGATGGTGGGGGTTTTTTGAGCCAGGCAGAATGCATCACACCACAGTAGGGTGCTGGTAGTACCTGCTGGCACTAGCCATTCAACTTTATGCCACAAATTTTCCTGATTTCACTTGGAAGTTAGCACTGCAGTTATATACTGTTGCAGTTCAGTTTTTCTTCAGCATCTCTTTAATTAAGTAGCTTAATTCTTACATTTGCTTTTTTAATGTTTGAGTTGTATTGCTGTGCTGTTATCCAGGTAACAAAATGACCAAGTAGATTTTATTATTCTACCATAGAACTTAATCAGATGACAAAGTGTATGATAAGCCAGGGTAAGAGTTTCTAGTGTACCAGCAACTCTGCAAGAGGACTTAAAGTGGAAGAGTTAGTCCTCTACACAATTTTGTCATCTGACTTACTCCATTCATATTGTCTTGTAATCAAATGGTTATAGTTGTATGCTTTTTCCCACCACAACATCCCCTGTTAAATTGAATATAAATGGGAAAAATCTATAGTGGTCTTTATGCAGTGCTTAGTTTGCCCTTTGAAGTATTTATATTCTACTTGCAGTAAAATTACAATTTTAGCTATTAAGTTTGGGCTGGTTTCCCCCATTCCTCCCTGCCCCCTTCCCCCCATAATCTTCATTCCCCCAAAGCAAAGAACTCAAACAGTAGAACTCGAAGTGTTATGAATGTCTTCCTTGTATGTATGGAGCAGGTTTTGACTGACAAAGGTTAAGAAGCAGTTTTTTGATTCTTAAATTCCCAGGAAGGTACCTGCATGTGCTGAAGACTGCCTGTGTCTCATTGGGGATGACCAAGTAACTGAGCTTTCATTTTCACTTCTTCCTGAAACAAAAAGTCCCAAATATTTCTGCAGGATTGGCACTTTTTTTAGGTAAACTAATTCCAGTTGGTTCAGAAAACAGAACAACACAGAATGTGTGACCAAAACAAAAGCCTGGGTATTTCAGCTGTGTGTGAGGGAACGGGGACTGACTCTTCTAATGTAGCCTCAAAATCAATTCTAACTGAGTAAAAGCTACTTGAGAAAGATCGGTTCCAGGAATCTGTGACCATAGCTTTACTTCATACCCACATCTCACTTCCATTTAATTCAAGGAGTTCTAAGGAAGAAAATTCACAATATACTAATATGAAGAGTCTTAAATATGCTCTTGTCTTTCTGTAAGGAGCATCTTTCTAGGTGTATTAAGAAATCCCTACATATGACTTTCTTCTTTATGTATTTTCTGAGAAATGAAAAAAGCTTCCGTTTATTTGTGTTTTGTTTTTAATGAGTATTATTAACACAATCTGACATTCATTTGCAGTTTTCATGCTGGGTCTACACAAGTTCTGTACTAGCATCACTACCTGGAGAAGTGTTATTTGTGCAGTTGTATTATGGAAACATTCCTGAATGTGTATTTATTTAAACTGGTGTAAAGGTTATTTTTATATAGGTGGGTTCTTTCCTCTATCAACCAAGTCAGATGAAAGGTTTTAAGACCATACCAGCCAGGTCACTGTCATGATGTTTTTCTCACCATTAAAGCTCTAAAACTGGTCTGGCAGGTGTGCATAGGAGCGGTTTTGTTTAATTATTTTATTTTCTTTTTCATTGATCACACTGAATTCTTGATGGAGCCTTATGAATGAAAACTTAATTTTGCAGCACTAGTAAAGAGGTTACAGGCAGCTTTGTCTAAGCTTTTGCTCAGTTTTTTGGGGGGAGTTTTGCTGCTTTTTTTTTTTTTTGTAAAGATACTCATGTTTCTTGATTTCTCATCTTGAAAAGGGTAGTATATGATTTTCATTAATAGGCTAAGTAATACAGTTTTGCCTGGAAAGATAAGAACTTGTGTTTGTTCATTAGTTAAGCTCTCTTTTCCAATCAACCAAGTTTATCATGCACTTGTCTAAAAGTGTCTACATGGTTCTATCTATTCAAGCAAAGTCTATACCTATTCAGAAAGGCATTTAAAATACCTTCTAGAAGTATTTGTTTGGTTTAACACAGCAAAATTGAGCGTTACCAGGAACATGTTCAATAAATCCAGTACTGTTTACAAGGAACTTCTTGGCCCAGTTTCTAAGTAATCAGGAGAGCCTGGGTCCGTGACTTCAGTATTTTCCAGTGGAGGAGAAATACTTCCAGGTTATAATATTTCTGATTTAATACTTTACAGAGTATGTACACATTTTGAACAGAGACATTAGATGGCAAAATCAAACTGCAAAGGTTGATGTGCCCTCTGGCCTTGAACGAAAGCCAAATACTGTGTGTTAAAGATCTCTAGCAAGAGCTGTGCACACACATGTTGCTGTTTCTGCTCTATGCCTTTGATCTTACAATGCCTACAACAAGTTAGTGACCTTATACTAGGGTTAGATACTTTTATAAGTGGCTACACTTTTAATCCTCCTACAAACAGATAAAGTTGATTTACCTTTCAATATTCATCTTCCAGGTAAATGTAATTGCCTACTCCTTGTGGATAATCGTGTGCAAGAAAGGGATTCGTTTCATGTAATGCTAAACTTGCTTATAAAAAAATAAGCTTATAAAAATTAATTGCTTAAAAGTCAGACAGTTAACATATTGTAATATGTGTGGGTTTAATACTGAGGAGCAATATTTCCAGTAACTTTCTAGAAATGCTGGAACTGGCATAAATAAAACCAGGTGTCTCCTTCGGAATACTCGCACTGTCATAGGTTACATTTGCTACCTGTTTTGGTCCATTCCAGTGATAGCCCATGATCTGGTCCACAAGTAGCAGCAACTTTCATACTTTTGTTGATAACACTAGACAATCTATGCAGTCTTCAGACATTGAAATGGAGGTGCATATTTTCAGTAACAGATTCCTAGGAAAACCTGTGTTAAATGGTGTCCTGTAGTTCATTAATCTTTTACTTCTAAATTTAAACCAAGATGGCATGATGTGAAAATCAAGGATAAATATTTTGGTCTTTTAGCTTATTTTTTTTTTCTAATGCAATAAGAGTATTGCATTTCCTGTATTAACTTTTTAAGTACAGGGTAAATTAATTTGACTTTAGTGCCTGCAAATATCATGTAATAGCATGTTCCTCCAATGCTAATATTTAGAACCAGTTAAGCATTTTCATTAAAGTTTGGTATTGTATACTGATTTTTTTTTTCATTTTCTTTTTCCTGGAGAGAATAAAACACTTTTGCTTTGCATTGAAGTCACTTGAAGTAGACTTCCTGATTTTTATCTAAAGTGTAAAGATTGTGATCAGTTTCTGGGTTGCTGCCATGAATATACATTTAGGTTATGCAGAATTTTGTCTTAATATGATCAGTCTTTATTTATGTAAAGTACAATTCTGACACCATTTTACTGATATACATTTAGCAAAGGCAGAATTCTGGATCTGTATTATTAAAATGCATAGAGCAGCTATCATATTCTGGGCTTCTGCTGAAATATGCTTTTAATTGAAGCAGAATTATAGCTATATATTATCAATGTGAATCTAGTTAAGAGTACAGCATTGGCTGGAGTGCTTCATTGTTGTACTACTATAGTGGGCTCTGTTTTGTGGGTTTGAATTTCAATGCCATCATGTGTCTAGGATAGGTGCTCAGTGCTGAAGTGATCAAATAAAGACTTCATTCTGGAAGATGTGTGCTTCCAGTTGATGTGACAAACAGTGTCCTTGAGAAGAAAGGCTAGAGCCATATATTCAATGACATTTGTATTTGTATTTTAGATAGGCAGTTAGTACTCTGAAAAGGGGGACTTGCATGCTGGTATCTAGCTCAACAGTGTCTCAGGATAGCAAATATTTCTGGAGAAGGAGTCTTTTAACTTTGCTTCCTTTTTAGTGGAAAAAAAAATAGCGAAAAAGAAAACAGTAACTTAAATGGTGAGCTTCTGGTGATCACAAACACTTAAGAGAAGCTGGAGATTTTACCTGTTTCTCTATCGACAGGACAAAGTCCAGCCACTGTGACCTCCCAGTGTTACATTTCATGGTGCTCCTGTCACAGAATGACTAGTAGTAGAATGACTAGTTCAGACAAAAGCCAAAATGTGATGAAATAGAATCCATAACATTTACCATTTTTATGTGCCATACAGGGCTAAGTAGATGTTTAGTTCTTCCCCATGAATGTCAGTGTTCATGTACTTAAAGTGTGCAAATAAATTATTAGCATTGATTGTAGGAGACTCGATTGAGACCTTAAATATCTATGCTAATATTTACATGATAGAAACCTTACTTCCAGTGGCAATGAGTTCTTAGCCATCATGCCCACATAAGGGGTGTTAAAAAGCATTTGGGAAGTGAACATCTCAAATAGAATATTTAAAAAAAGAACTATAGAGAAATGTGAAGTCATGTTCATGTCAACTGCTCTTCATGAGACAAGAACAGACAGATCTCCAATACATCGAAAGGTGGTACATTTGGAATGGACAGGAACGTGTGTGGTTTTACACAGTGCAACACTGGACCAGTGTTTCTCACTGTCACAAGCTATTACTGTTGTGAGTCAGATGTAAAAAAAACCCCAACCTTTACTGGCTGTTTCAGATGGCCTAGGAAAGGATGTTATCCCCCTGAAAATCTTGGTATGCTTAAAAAGTGCAGGTGTTTACAGGAATAGTAGTTAGGAAGGAAAGGCATGTCAGGCAAGTGGCATATCTGTTAATAGTCGTTCGAAGTTAACTGACTTTCTCTTGCAACCAAAACGTTTTTAACAGTGTTGAAGAATGTTTGTTGGAAATTCGTCTGAAGTATCTGTTGGAGCTTAGATTTTGAATTGGGTGGAGCGTACTGATAAGAAATGCTTTGCTGCTTCCATTTTTCCTGGTCAGTTGTCATCATCCCATCTCCTACATCATAGGTTCAGTTGAAGACTTGCTAACTGGGCAAGGTTGCATTTGATATATTGTTGTACATTTGCAAAAAATAACCTTCTGGTCCCAAGTAGGTCAGGGTTCAATTATTAAGGACACGGAACTGCATGGAAATAAAAGTAAATGTTATAACATATTTTTCAAGCACATAAAAAAAATTTTTTGGATGCCAAAGTAGAGAACTGCTTCTCTAGAGGGAATAAAATTTAGTAATATAAGTCCACTTCCTCTAACACAGCATAAATTCCAATAGTGCAAATAGTCTAAAATTATCATCATCAGTGAGTACACTAATGAAACCTTGTTTTTCTTGTAATTTCCAACTGCAAAAACAAGTCTTTGGGGCATAATAAGATGATAGCATACAGTATCTTTTTTAATAAACGATGTTAGGAGTGGAAATACCCTCTGATGTTAATATATTTTGAAATCTTTGTTGTTAAGCTTTTCTTTCTGTAGTTAATGTTATTGCCCATGGTGTCCACAGACACAGATGGAACAGGCCTATCTTGATGATTTTAAAAAAAAAAGAAAAAGAAAAAAGAGAATTTCCTCTCTTCTACTGCTCAGTGACTCGGTGTTGTCTGGCATAGGGTTATTTTGTTGACTGATTGCCACTGGATTTTTATTTATGTTTTTTAATTAACAATTACAGTTTAAATACCTCATATAAATCTATGGTTGGGGGGGTGGTTGTTCCACTTTATTATGTTATTTTAGCATGCAGAAATATCACAGTATTAGATTTCACTAGACCTCTGTTTTATAGAGGTTCTCTTTACCTTTTAGAAAATCGAAAATGACTGCTTCATTTTGGCTTGGTCTTTGTTCCAGTTTATGTAATTTGACTACAGAAACTCTTATTTAAGAACAAGAACCTGCAAGCTTTTCCCTTATTTTTTTATAAAGCATATTGCAGCTAAGGACTGTTTAACTAATATGGTTTTATGGGTTATAATGAGGGCACTTCAAATCATATTCGCCTTTAATTTCTATAATATTATTGCAACAATGAATAAAGTACTTAATTACCTTTCCACGATGTCAGGGTCTCTCCTTTTTCCAAATACACTATAGGAAATAGGCACAAAGGATTTAAATTGATCTCTTTTTATACTCATCTGCTCACGTAATTGATTCTCCCGTATTGCAACCTATTCTTTCTGTCTGTGTACCGAAGATTTCTTTGCAAAGGTCCAGCCCCAGCAGGTTGATTACACACTTGTTACCTGTAATTCAATACAGCAGCGCCCTGTTTACAAAGTCCAGATTTCCTGTGCTGTCAGTTAGGGCAATCAGCACAAAGACCAAGAGCTTTTGGAACTAAATAAACAATGAGAAAAACATTCAGGGCTGCCAGTAACCCTTCACAGGTAATTTAACAGCCTTTGACTACAAGGCATCAGTTGCTGTAGATGTCTGCCGAGTATGAAATCTGACATTCTCCCTTGCCATGTTCTGCCAGTAGGTCTGTGTGTAATCTCTCGCTGAGGTTCACCGCCGCTCCGCTGCGCTCAACCAAACCGCCTTTATTATGACGGACGCCCACACCTGCGTTCTGTCACCTACGTGCCGTGTACCCTTCCAGAAGGATAGAGTGGATTATTGAGAATTTCAGGGTTAATGAAATTAGTCGATCCCTCATCCCTTCTGCTGTCCCCCTTCTGGTTGGCATCCTGGCCGGCACAAGGGGTTTGAACGCTCGTTAGAAACGTTTAAATACGAAGAAAGAAGCTGTTTGATCAGTTCTGCGTAAATTGGACTCGGTTTTATAGCAAACAAGGAACAGAGTGATCACTATTTTCTAGATGTCTTTTAAGTATTGGACAGATTATTTTATTGTCTAGAGCTTTGTGTTTATACATTTTTAATTTAACGTGGTTTATTCCTGATGCATTTGGTGCCTCTCCTGTTGATCCAGATAATGATTGGAGAAGCTTCTTTAAAGACCACTGACATGTATTAAAGCAGACAAAAAACATCCACAAAGAGAACAAAAACAAGGATTCACCTGGGTCTTGTGTGTAAGAAAAGCTTGCATCTTGTACTTCAGCAGTCAAATCTCTTTGCAAGCAGATAAAATTAATGTTATCTATACAAGTTTAAAAGTGCATCTGTTAAGAAAAAAAATCAAGCTAGCAAGTATAATAGATGTAAGTTAGATGTTTATTATTCATATAAACAACCCAAATTATCCGACAAATAAGCATTTTATTGGCTGCCTGCAATGTACTCAGCTCTTGGAATCCTTCTTGCCTTCTTTTTTAATTATTCCTGATAGATAAATCTGCAGACATCTTGCAAGCTGTTATGAAGAATCTATTTTTTCATAACTATTCTGCAAATACAAGCACTGAAAGGATTTTTAAAATCGGGGAGAAAATCTATTATTTAATTATGTTTTAGCCAGAAACTGGTTCCCTGTTCTATTTTTACACTTGTGCTGATGAATTTCTGCGCACTTTGTTGTGGTCAGTTTCTCAGGAGATAGCTGAAGGTATTGTGCCATAGACATTCCCCGTTGCTTGATTCACATATCTGCCCTTTAATTCTGCCTCAGGGGACATGCTTGTGCTGCTGCAGATGTATGCGTATCAGTAGCTGAAAACCAAATGTATATATTTATTGTTAGTTCAGTTGTTCTAATTATTTGCTGTGTCTGATTTGGCAATGAACATACAGACTTAAATTCCATAGGCAAGACTGGAAGCATAAAGTTGGAGAGGAAGAATTGCTACATCGTGATGGTTTTTTTTTCTTTTTTAATTACATTGTTCTCTGCAAAAGTAGAGGCTGGGACACTGGCAGACTAGAAGCAGTTTACTAAAAACATAAGTAATTCAAATGAGAAATTCCAAATTCATTTGGGGATCCCTAAATGTTTGGTGGTGCTTATGTGGTCCCAGGGGAGCAGGGAAGAGACTAATAACAGCACCACTACTTCTATTGTGCATTAATGGGGTGAGGAACAACACTGTGAGGTCAGTGATCTTACTAAGAACCAAGTATTGTAGAGACTCAACTATTTTACAGTGTGTGGGCGCAGGAAAAATTAAGGATTCTAGTGCAGAAAGTGCTAATATGATTGTAACTGGAAGAAGCAATTTGGTGCAGCATGGTAACCCATAGGAAAAGCCCTGTGTGGGCTAGCTCATGGAAACTGAGAGAGTGGACAGTGGCAATTCGGTGTTTATTATACTTTTCATGTTAGTGGATCCATTCTCTGGTCTGGATGAGCTGCATTTAACTATTTCAGCAATGGGCAAGTAATGAACTGCCACAGGAAAATGATTTAGAGGTGCCGTATGGTCCCCCACCAGGTTTTAGCTCATTTAGTCATTGAATAGCTACGATAGCTTGATTATAATGTATCCTTGCCCAGGTTAGGTTCATCTCAGATAAACAGAGGAATATTATAAATGGAAATTATCGCCTCGATTTTTATTTATTTATTTTATGTTATGAAATAATCCATACTTGACAAGAACCGAGATAATTTTAAGGCTGGGTCAAAAATGTGACCTGCAAAGGCAGCTACATTCATGTCATGCTCTAAAATTAGCTTTACCTCGGTGAGAAATGAGCTCCCACTGTGCTTAGCCGTTTCGCTTGCAGTCCCTGTGCTGCCTTCCGCGTTTCTTACAGCAGCTCAGCTAACCTGAAGTACCCACCTGCACCTGTAGCCAAGAGAACGTTTTTACATGGTTTGTCACGCACTCTTTAGAGATTTCTCAGAAGCATACCACAAAATGATTGCTGCATGACTCTTCCTTTGTTGTGTAAGAAAGCTAACCCCTTTTGGAAACACAAGGGAAATTGGAGAAAAGTATCAGAAGACCGGCAGCTTTCGAACTGCAGTGGCACACTGATTGTAGTAGCAGCTGATACATTGTTCTGCGTTACGTTTTAGCCATTCTCTCCTTTCTGCATTTACGTACGGGTTTCTCTGTGTGAATGGGAGAGACATAGGCTGAATATGTTTTTGAAGTGAGAACCAACCTAGATTGCTAGTCTGTGGTTATTATTACCAGTGGGTTTGATGCTAGAGGAAGTAACATCTGCACACAGGTCAAAATCAAGTGGAGGGCTCATGGTGCGGCTCAACTTCACCTGTAAGTGTGACTAGGAAGAAATTCTGACTGAGAGGATTTAAGTTAGTAGATATGTACAACAAATTTGGACTGTGCTTCTGCTTCAGGATCTTTCATTGCACTCAAGTTCTAAATTGGTGACATTTTGGCCTAGGTATGTCTCTGGAGGGTTATGTTTCAGCTCCCAAATTATATCCCCATCTTGATTTCGGCTGGGATAAATTTTCTTCCTAGCAGTTGGCATGGTGCTGTGTTTTGGATTTAGGATGAGACTAATGTTGATAACACACTGATGGTTTGGTTCTTGCTAGACAATACAACCAGGATAGCTGACCCAAACTGACCAAAGGGATATTACCTACCAAATGATGTCATGCTCAGCCTATAAACTGCAGGAAGTTGACCGGCAGCCACTGCTCAGGGTCTGGCTGGGCATCAGTCAGTGGGTGGTGAACTATTGTTTTTTGTTTGCATCACTTGTTTTTCTTGGGTTTTGTTATTTTCCTATTATTATTATTTTGTTATATTCCTATTATTAGCCCACTGGGCTGGGGGGTCTACAGGTAGTGAGTGAATGGTGGTGTGGTACTTAGTTGCCAGCTGGGGTTAAGCCGTAACGATCCCACACATGTGAAATATTTAGATTTTTTTGATGCATATTCTACCTGTACTTTGACATTTTTAAAAATTATGTTTTGTTCTATTTTATTTGTGACTTATTGTGCCATAGAACTCTCCCAGCAGGCAGTACTACTTAAGTTTCAGCAGCAACTATATTTAATTTAAAATTAAAAAAAATAGAAAAAAGGGAAAAAAGGCTCATTAAATGAAGAAAAAAAAATCCATTACTTCTTCATTAAAAACATTTAAAAATAGAAGATTGGGTTTTGCATCAGGAACTGCAGATACTCCTGCATTTTCCATCTTGTGAACTGAATGGAAAGCACCACACATCTCAGCAGTGCTGATTAAGGATTCTCAGATAAGACAACATGTGCGTATTGTTGCTTTCAAAACGACATCTTTCCACAGTCTGTTGTTAGTTGTGGTTCCAGTTCTCATTGTTGGCTACTTCTCCAGTACATCCCATTTGGCTGATCACATGCAGTAATCTAATAGTCAAGAGTGATCAGGAAAGGGAGACAAAATGCCGCTGAATCTTGAACTTCGCTGCCGGTTTCCCATTCCCCAAATAGGGTGAGAGCATCAAAAGTAAATCCCACATGTTCTGCATCTGCATAGAAAGTAAGTCAGGATGAAACTGTACCCTGTTGGACTTTTCCTGAAAAAAAATGCTTAACAGTTGTTAGCTGCAGAATGAGTTAGTTTTCTTCTTCTATTTTAATGAATTGCTTCATACCTCTTCACTTCAGGGCAAATTTAATACTGCTGGTGGTGTTTTTTTTATCTCTGGAGTGTAATGTATTTGTGTTACAGTATAATTGTATTTTACACTTCTTTGTTTAACTTTTGATTCTCAAATTCATCTACCCATATCAGAGGGGAAAACAGACTGAAAATATTTTAACTGTGTTCTAATCGTTCCTGACTTTTAATTTTTAAGCGATATAATAAGCATATTTTTTTTGTCTCTCAACAATATATCAATTATATGGGATCAGGCCACAGTTCAGAATAGGATTCCTACAAATCAATTTGATATATTTTTCAAATCCAAAAGAGTGTTAGGACTGCCAAAGGAGTTCTTCCTTGCACAATATTTTCTGTCAGCAGGGGTTTGTTCATTTGTTTGTTTGGTTTTAACTGAATCTGTGGTCATGAATTCCTAAGCAGGTTAATATAGGTTAGTAGGAAACACCAAAAAGAAGTTTCTTCGCCAAATGAAACAGAGATTCCATAATGCAAACAGGCATAAAATGAAGTGCTAATAAGCATAAAGGATTATGAGTAACAGAGTAGGAGTGTTGCACAACCTCAGACATGATTTAACAAAACCTAACTTCTTATTAATTGTCATGTTCTTTGCTGGGGTTTTACTAAAAATCTTGAAGTTAGAGGTGACACTTTTGACAGGCAGGCAAGAAAATCTAAAAGGAATGAAAAGAAGATGGGGAAGAAGGCAGCATTCACACTAGGTAGACTGTTGTGTAACTGAACTCCAGGGAATCAAAAAACAGTACTTTAGAAAATGTTTTTGTAAGTGTCCTTTGCCATCCGTAGGGTCTTGTATTTCTTTTGGTGTCTTCTCTCTCTTGCATGTGCTCTCTCTTGCCTGTGCATGGTCTCTCCTGCTCTTTTCCTTTTCTTCCTTCTTTCATATTCTTGATAAATTCCTTTCTTAATTGTATCAATGACATTAAGAATTCTAGGGGAAAAAAGAATTATACAAGACCCATAGTGTCTCTGGCAGATTTTATGATGAAGAAAAACAGCTGGAATTTTATCAGAATGTCACAGCAGAGCTATTGGCACAGCTAGCTTTATTTATACTCTGGAAACTTGGGTGCTTTTTTGGAGGGAGGGAAAGTGGGCTGATTATTTTGATTTTGTTTGGGGGGTATTGTTTGTGGGGTTTATTGTTTAGAAATTGCACAAATGGGATAATCCCTTTAAACTGTCTGCTCTTCTGAGTTTGTCGCTGTCTTGAACACTGGGCTGCTGCTTGCCCAGAGCATTCAGTCACAGAGCCAGTGCTCTGCAGGTTGTCTGTTTGACTCTGTTCCAGTATCACCATCTCTCATGTTTAATTATAAATTGCATGGTAATTAATATTTCACTTAACTTACTGGAATACGGCTGATTCTATGAGAATCTTCTATTACTTTGCACTTTTTTTTTAATGAAAACATTTGGTCTTCATTATAACGGTAACACATTTCGTATGACCTTGGACTTAGCTCGGGCACAAGCTTCGGAACTTCTCAGTGGTTACCTAGTAGTGAGGTATTAGTACACTGCAGGCAAAGCATGGCACCGAGCCCAAAGGAATAATCCTTGTCATCTTCATGCAGGGGCCCTTACTGCTCCTCATGTTGATGCAGTCCTGAGCAGGAGGAGACAGCCATGGTGATTCGAGTTTGGCATTAGGGCAGCTAAGTAGCAAAGTCTCTGGTGGTAGAAGGGAGGATGAAGAGAGATTAGCCCTGGGGCCAGGGAGGTGTAGCAATTTGAGGGAAGGGTTGAGGAGATGGGAGTGTGTGACCTGCAGAACACTGCCTGGTTCCTCCTGTGAGGTCCTGCTAGGGGGAGGAGCCTTCCTGTTGTGCAGGAGGAAGAAGAGAAAGTGTGTATTTTTACAGAGTTTGTTTTGCTGACTTTTTCTTTCTGCTATACATTATACATAAAACAAATATACTTCTAATAAGGTGTATATTCCCTTTTTGGCCTGGAAATAGCGTGTCATTAACCGTGCTGTGGATGGCTGCCTGCCTCCTTGTCACTTCTCCCCCTCTCAGCTAAAAATAATTTTGCCACCTCCTGTCATTTTCAAATCGATTTTACAGGAATGTACCATTAATGACCATGCTAAAGAAAAAAGCTGTGCTCTAGATTACTTGTAGACATGATAGCAGCCACGCTGAGGAGTGTGTACAGGATGCAACTATTTAGTAACGAGGCTGTTGGTTCTGCTGCTTCTGTAGCAGCTCTTTGTAGAAAACGTAACAGGGTTTGATAACCTGCACATGCTTATTTCCTTACTGCATCGACAGTAGCCTCAACTGTTGGTGTATTGGAGTACTTTTAGGATACAGGGAAAAGTTTAAACAATCTATTAATGTCTTTTGTCCCATATACTTCTGCACCTTAGACCCCATCCGCAGACTGAAGACAAAGGATCCCCTCCTAAACTGACATAAAGAGAGTCAGAAATCTGTGTTAGTTCTCTGTATCTCTATCACCTCCCCTTCTGTGAAAGCATCGGTATTAGATGAAGGTATAATGTTAGGTTTATTTGAAAATTTGTCCTGAAAAGTCTAGCATTTCTGCTCTAACTTGGTCTTACTGTTATATGGATGCTGGAATATATCCTGAACTTAATTGTTCTTCCAGAATAAATCTTCCAGTTTTATATTTTCTTCTCTAAATCAGATTGCACAATGAAATTGATAGCTTCTTTAGTGTTTTCTTCCTTTAAAACCATAGTCTTTCAATGGCATTATATAAAAATATAGGTATAAAACCAAATTTCAGATATGTATTACCCTTATATATCAGCATAATGCAAATCCAAGCAGTATTTATGTGCTACAATCCATAACTGTACTGATTGTGTCCTTATGAAAATAAATGTTTGTTTAAAAATGTACAGATCAAATTAGCATACCAGGTACAGAAATGTTTTTTCCTGAACTTTTTATCAAAAAAGTTTAATGAAAAAATGGCAAAAAGTCATGTATGGGTATGAGCTCACTAACAGAAAAGTAGAGTTAAGATTGGTTTTCAAGAGGTAAGTACCTTCAAGTACAATTAAATGTCTGAAATTTATTTTAACAAGGACATTGATGTTAAATGCTCTATGTGTGCCCAGTGCTACAATGTTAGCTTTATAAAAATACCCTGAAAGCAAAACACTGCAGTTACATTTTTGAGGATAATTTTAAATGTAAGTTTAGTATCACTGTCACAGCATCTAAGGCTTCTTTGGAAGATGCTGCATAGTTAACAGTTTTATGAAAGGACTGCATCACAGAGACTTTTGTGATGGATTGTAAATGGTATAGCAAAAATTGCAGCAATAAAACAGATCTTGCCAAAATGACAAGTGGAAACACATAATTTTATTTATTTATTTTAATGAATTTAGTACTCAAGAAAAGTGCCAGATTGACAGCCACGGAGACTGAATACCTCTATTCCACAGGCAGAGTTCAGAGAAAAAAGCAGTGCAAGATTCTTCTGTGGCCCTGCTACCACTTTTAGACATGAGTAGTTCAGTTTACATCCCTATTAACTCCTTAGATAGAAACAGCCAAGAGTGCCAAATGTGACATTTTGTGGAAATTAGTTAGAGGGACCTTCCAACTGGTATCTCAAGGACAACTGGCACTCTTGAGTAACCGCTGACCTGGGCAATTCAAAATGGCGTGCAATATGTGTGAAGGCTTCCACAGTCCTTTGCCAGAGTCCCAGAGTTATCTGGACACGGCATTCCTCCTTGTTGCCTGACTAAATCTAGCCAGCATTAAGCACTTTTATGCTGTATCCACAGAGACTAGCATTTCTGTTGCTACTTCAGCAACTGCTCAGAGGATCAATCCCTCATTTACTCTTTCATTCAAAGAATTCAGAATAACTGTCCCCCGAGACCAGGTTTGAAGACTCATCCTGAGAGGGTTTCTTGAGCTTTGCCTCTTCCTCTCCATGACTTTCACTCTACCAGTGAGTCTGATCAGGAATAAGTTCCAGTGCACTTGGCAGAAGAGATTAAACAAGTTACATAGGCCTGCGTGCACTGGTCTTTGGTTTGGCAGTAGCATGTCTGCTTTCCCTTGAAGCATGCCTCATCTCTCCGCCATGGCAGCTATGGAAATCAGTCTGAGGCAGCCATTTAGGCCTCTACACTGCAAGTGGAATTAGCATGCATTTAAAGTAGTCAACCTTAATTATTTCTTTGCAAAGCTCAAGTAAAATTACTGTCGTTACCTAAATTCCCCCATATTAAGTAGGTACTACTAAGGATAACAGGAGTACCGGCGTAATATTATTTTGTTGGTAAATAGAATTAAGTTGTTCTTAGAGATAATAGCGCAGAGATGTGCCACTTTGTCACAGGGGGTCTGTTCCATGTCAAAATGGGGATCTTAGGTGAGAAATAACGTATAAAACATTTCCTGTAGTTTTCAGCTTTTATACTGAGTGTATTTTTTAAAGCAGGACTGTTAGACATAGTTCAATTAACACTTTCATTTTAGGGGAGAGGATATCTGAGCTACTAGTGGTTGTTTAAAATGCAAACTTTAAACTGAAAAGAGGAAAACCGTTCTTTTGGGAGATTATGTACTTGCAAATAGGCAAAAGTACTGTATTATTCAGATTTTATTGAAATGATAAAAATTCTTACTGGCTGAGAAAAATTCCGTTTGAGTTCACTTAGGTGTCTGATGCCTTTTTGTTGTCATGGGCAAGTTAGTGGTAGCTGATGCAATTAGAGTTGTAGAACTGCTTTAACACTTGTGTGCAGAAAAATACAAGTTTAGTTTTGTTATCAAAAGTAAGCAACCTTATTGTAATACTGATGGTGTATGTATGCATATACCTGTATGTATATTTATACCCAAGTGGTTGAGCTGTCCAGGTGACACAGCCTTACAGATATATTTGATGCTTGTCTAATACCATAATATTTTAGGTCAGCTCTTGGCTCAGTATTGAGAAGTGATATATCTTACTTAGCGTATGTGTATTAATTAACAAGTGGCTTTGTGCTGGAGTTAAACTTTTCATTGTATAACTGTTTTTGTGGGAAAGTTTCCTGTGCTTTATGAGTTCTGCTCTGCTGTAACTTTCTGTAGGAAGGTAATAATATATATCTTTAAGTGAGTGAAATCAGATGGGTTGGCAATAAACTCAGATCACCTCTTTCCAACAGTAGCAGCCCAGCTTCAGCAGCTCTGTAATCTCTGTAATCTTAACATTTTTAGCTTCTAAAAGAACTATTGTGAACACTTTGTGTAAAAAAAGAAAAAAAAAGTTAAATCTTCAAAGTAAAAACATTTAATAATTTTTGTAAATGATCATGTGGTAATTATTAAACTAATATGTAATTAGCATTTTCTAATGACAATCATAATCTTGACAAATGCTTTCATTCATTTTGTTCTGATCATTAAAGACTTTAAAAGCACTGATTTTTGTTAACTGAGTCCCTTGGCTATTCATCAGTGATGCAATTCTACCTAATACTCCAGTGGCCAGTAATTGGAGAGTTGCCTATTAAGTGAAGGAAATTTTATCATTGTCTTTATGAACATCACCTTTATTTCTTCTCTAACACAGCAGGTAGGTAGAACTGTAAGAGAATCCAGCTGATACTTTTTTTTTTTCTAATATGGTGAATTATTTCAATTTTTTTGATCATTTACATATTTAAAATTCAACAAATACTTTGCCGATACCATGGTCTCTATGGTTATTCATGTACAGTATATTTTTTTTAAAAGCTAGATTTTAGTCTTTTTTGTATTACTTCTTAAAGGTTTTATATTCTTTTGGGGGGATGTTGTAGGTTTTTTTCTCTACTAAAAGGGTTTTTGTCTTTTCTTCATATTCGCTCTCATGAATTACTGAGGATAGCTGTTTTACATATGATACATCATCTATGAGCTTGATTCTGTAAATTGGTGCTTAATTTACATCAGAGATACTTTGCATGGCATAGCTAAGTGTTCTTCTGTGTGGAGGCAACACATCTTCTTGTCAGTGCTGATGTTTGAAGCCCCTTGTTTATCCCACCGCTCACCCCACGTCCTTTCCCCTGGCATTACCTTATATTTTTTGAGCTCCGTCATGGCAGAGGTTCTGTTCTCATCCTTGGCTCTCTGCAGCAGCTCTGCATCTGCTCAGGTCTCTGTCCTCACTTTACCAAAGCACAGCCAGAATTTGTGCAGCCTAACTCATTTTCCAACCATGTTTGTCCTGCAGAGTCTTGTTTTTGGGTGTTTTTTCCCTGCGGTTGGAATGGGGTTCTTTTATATTTAGAGAAAGATAAAATGAGCATGCAAAAAGTATAGCAGTGTAATACATAGTCACCAAAATATTTCTGTGTTTGTTTACTTTAGACTTTTGAGTTTATGCAGAGCCAAATTGACTTCAAAAATAAAGGACAGATGATCAGAAATGTGGATAAGGACAGCATGTTCCTCTGCTTTATTTAGCATAGAGCATATTAATGGGTACTCAATAAATGGTAATGATTTTGGAGACATGATGATTGATGTTTCCTGGATCAAAACGTAGAGGTTTTGTTTAAGAACAGTCCAGCTGGCAGAGTGATCCTCTTTTGAAACTGTTTGTGATCAAAATATGTCAGAGCTGTATCTATAAAATACAGTAGGCAAGACTTTTTGTCAGTGGATCGGTTAATTTATTTTAACAGTAAACTATCAACTGTATCTTTGATTATTCATCCCTCCTGTCACACCACATTCCTATCAGTGAGTTAGAGTGCTGCTCTTTTCTCTGCATTGCAGATTCTGTGTCTTTTGTTGGAAACATACTGCTCTCAAAAGAAAAGGCTATATATTTTTGGCACAAGAACACATACAAGGTACTGAGAAGAGAGAATTACGTATTTACTTGTGTACAAAATTGTGCCACATGCGTGCTTTGGGCAGCTAGTAGTGAGGGAGTGAAAACTGTCATCCGTCTTCTAAGCAAGCCATCTGTGTAACTCCACTAATGCCATCCGCCCTACTCAGAGGACACCTCGGTGTGACTGGTGCAACCCAAAACTCTAACACCAGAAAATGAACAGGTCTCTTACTTCGTCATCTCACCTGATTGTTCCTCTTAAAGCAGAAATGTTTTCAGCTTTGAATAAAGAGGAAATGTCTTCTAAGTCCGAATTAATGGCTTTGAAGATACTTAGTACAGATACTGTACTGTAGCAAAGCCAGCTAGAGCCAGCCTTGATATTTCCATGGTTAAAGGAATAAGTGGGAATTAAAAAAGAAAGTAGCAAAATTTAACTTTCTTTTCTCTCCCTTCCTTTTTTTTTTTTGGAGCTCACCTCTTTTTCCTCCCCGTCTCTCTTCCCCCAGCTCTTTTTTCACCCTTAAGGAAAATAAATCAATTACAGTCTCCTTTCTGACCTTTCAGTTTGTCATGTATATTTTTCTTTTGGGTTTTTAATGCTTTTTGGATACCCTCAAGAGGGAAGTAAAATTTCTTAAGGAAAAACTCACATAGTTGATTACACTTTAAAAAAAAAAAGGGGGAATTCATTTCAAATGTTGGGAGCATATTTACCAGATAAAAGAAAAAACATCCCATATAATTTTTCATTTGGAAAGTTTTTATGTCTGAATTTGTATGAAAATTATATTTTAAAGTAGAACATGAAAATACGGGTTGTTAGGCAGTCTTTAAAATCAGAGTCTCTCCGTGGGACAGATACTGTAAATATCCAGAGCAGGCATTTCTTATAGTATTGATGTGTAGCAGCAGCAACCCTTGAACTGACTTATTGACAAAATAGGTTGCAACAGCTCCAAAAGAGTGGCTTGATTGTGTCTGAATGCATTTAGGCAGTTTTAATTCCTGAATTAATTATGCAATATACTATAATGCTACACAGAAGAAGTCATTAAAGTCATCTCTGTTGAAGGGAATTTGTGTATCAAGGAGTAGATTGTGGCACACAGTCACAGCTGTAAATCCGGGTTGTATGGGAGATCGTCTGCCCAAAGCCGAGTTCTCCTTCAGCCCTCCAGTTATAGTGAAGGCAACAGAATGTCAGCATTGCCAGCTCCACATGCTGCTTCATATCTGGTCTTTTTTTCTCTAGGTGGTAATTTCAGAGGTCTGTTGTTGCCGTTAAAGTCATTGAATTCCCCTCTTTTCCCCAAAAGTGGAAAAAAGTTCTTACTTAACCATTTGACTTGAGCAGCTTGGGACATCAAACCCTCAAATATGTGAGCTAACACAGCTTGTGAAAAGATTGCAGTGATTGGTAGCACTCTGGTGTTGGAACCTATTTCAAAAAGAATAACTCCTTCTGTCTGCAAGAGTCCTCGCCTCTTTCTTTGTCCATTCCGTGTAATGTGCCTGCGAAGACAGAGCCAGGGCTGTGCTTACTCCCTACTTACTCCCATCTGCTTTTTTTAGCCGCTCAGTTGAGGCTCTCATCTTTTAATGACTACTCAGTGAGTGAAAACCTATTTACCCTCTCAAAATGCCTCTGCACCTCATAAAGAAATTTGGCTCCTAATGGCAACTATAATATTGAATTTTCATCATGTGTTGCTTTTCGTGAGAGATGTAGGCATTTGAAAAAAACTGAGATGATTTCTCACTGAGGTGTTGGGGTCTTTGGGGGACAGAGCTTCATGCTAACAACATACAAAACAAGCGTCTGGACTTTGGGCCTGAACACATTTACTGCAAAGAAATTGGGAAAGCATCCTCTTCCCAGTGGCCGTAGAGCAGCTTTTGATGTGTATTTCTGAGCCTGTGCTGGTTTTGTTCTGCTTCTGCCTCCTTTTTCCCAGACAAGCCTGTTTGCTGTAGTCTGCCTCTTTAGTGCTTTGCAGAGCATCTCTGTAAAAGGGGATTTCATCGCACATGGGTTTATGTGCCCCGTAAAAATGCCTCACAGACATTGTTCTGTCATTACTTAGTGGAAGTTCAGCACTTCTGCCGCTGTGGTGCTCTTCACTTAAGGTGTAAGTGGTGCATCAGGCCCTGGATAGTTCCTTTGTACTGGAGTAAATTTTACTTAAAATTTTTAATTGAAACAAGGATAATCCTGTTTGCATGTGGCACGGTTACTTTGGCAGCCTCCGCATCTCAGCCACTTCATGCTCTCTCTTTTCTTCTTGTTGTCTAAACGTACAATCACATTGTAAGATCCATCTGTAAATTTTAATTCTGATGAAAGCGGAGGTGGGGAGAAGGAGGTGGCAAATTGAAGGTTTCATTATTTTAAATTCACTTTTTGCTTCAGTCTTCTACGTGCTACAAAGTCCTACTGCAACCGTGTTCCTGGGAAGTGTAAGTGGTCTCAGAGACACGTAAGTCAAGACCAGTATTAAGCCAATTTGGTATTTGTATGCCGTGGATTTCATTTTAAATCACTCCAAAGCTGAGCATGCCATTTTAACCTACACTGTGTTTGCATTAGCTCGGAGACCTTTAACTGCAGTGGCACTAGCAGGTGCCACTTAAATACTGTAAAACATTATTCTCTGACTAGTGCTCCTTTAAACTAGGCTGTTTAATATACACACTGAATATTACACCAAATTCAGCTTTTGAGGAATTTCAAGCTTATGGCCAGGGACATGGAATGGAAAATATTGACTGTTAAATAACATACAAATTAACTATCCACAAGTTTGACTCAAGGAACAGATTAATAAACCTGTCAGAAACGCCTATCCTCCTAAAAATATATTGTAATCTGAACATGGTACTGTAGCCCAGTAAAGTCTTGGTGATATCAGCATAAATGATTTTATCTAGTATTTTTCTTTTCAAGATAAATCCAAAGGTGTTAAGATCACATTGGTTTTATGGTCATATTTGATATATGATAATATCATCTATGTCTGCAGAATTTATGATATTAATATGAGGAGAATGCAAATGGGATTATTATTATGGGTCACACGGTATTACAGATACCAATAATAGTACACCTAAAAAAAAGAAAAACTGTCAGCTGTAGTGTAGTGTCAGCGCCCATCTTTTCAAGCTGTTGTAGTTCACATTAGTAAGAAGGCCATTTTAGCTAGGAGCATAGCAATCTCATTGTATTAATCATTTTCTGTGTTTAAGCAATATGAGGATGTCTGCTTCCAATGACAGAAATAAAATCCTTGAAGGGAACAGTCTGTGAAATAAACTCTGAGGGGACAGTGAGACTGCCTCTCTTTACTCCCCGTGGCCTAATTAAACTGTGGAAAAGCCACCATAAAAGAAATTAAATTTAAAAAGACAGATTAGCAACAGGAAGGGTGTGGCAGCAGCCAATGTTCATGTGGCGCTTCATTTGCAAGTAGCATGAAGAGCAGCAGTGCAGAGAAGCCAAGTAGGGAGTCACTGGATCATGATTTTTCAGAAAAGATTTTCTATTTTGGCAACGACAGGATTCTCTAGTCTTGTCTAGTATTTTCCTTTCGCAATCTTCTGCAGCAATATAACACCAAGAGAAAGGAAGGCATATATCTCCAGATGTGCAGCTCTACTGCTAATGTTTCATTAATAGAAACAATCTATAATTGAGATTTTAAAGATGCTTAGACACAGCTATACACGGTTTTGTGCAGAAAAGTATTACCATTGGACCCAGGCCTTTTCTGGATGATTTTTTTTTTTTTCAAATTGCTGGTTTTGTAGTGAGATCTTTATTGCCAAAAAGCAATTCAGCCATTGATTATCCTTTTGAAAATAGGAGAGGCTCAACTGCTGTGAACTGTTGAACTCGTAAATGGCAAATGATTGACTCTACTTGGGTAATAACACGTGATTATTGCTGGGTGCGACTGATACAGTACAACATGACTGGAAGACTGCAAACTGTCCAAGAATTACAATTTATGTTGAAGGTAGAGGATGACTGTAGGAAAATTGCCAAGACTTGTTCTGTCTGGTGCAGTGCAATGTTCCCCATCTTAACACTTTCACTCTTTGGTGTGATTTGTGTCTGTACAGGGTTTGTGTTTGCACTAACTACTGTTAATGTTGACACTGAAACAGTGCCAATCGAAATTGGTAGCCAAGGTGCTCCTCTCTCTCAGTTAGAGTTCCTCCTTGCCATTAGCAGCCCTTCCCTTGCAGAGCAAAACAGCTCATTCATTTGGAGGGGATTTGCCTCTGTTGTTGTAGTTCGATAGTTACATGATGAGTTCTTCACATAAAGAAGTACCTTATATTCAACAGCGTGCAAATAAATCCAGGTGCAAACAGTGTATACTCTTAAAGCCAAGCAGAAGACTACAGAGTTGGTGGTTGGGATTTTTTGCTTTAGTTTGTTGTTTGTTTTTTTTCTCTCCAGTGCAATAATATATTATAATCTTTTAACTAAATGGAGCTCAGTGCCTTCTTGCCTGTCAGAAGTGCCTGTATGGGACTGCAGCGTGAGGATGAGCCATAGCTATGCAGGGCACCACATAAGTTAACCATTGTTAAGTCCTTAATCATTAAGGAAAGTTTCTAAACAAAATAAAGAAATTTCGCCCCCAAAAAATCATGTTTCAGAAGATACCACTGGCTCGGTCACTAAACCCAGTCCTCAAGTTTGGAGTCAGCTGTCAGCCCTCCAGCACCTCCAGTCACCTCTCAGTCAGAGGAGCTTTCTCAAGGACCCTCATGTCAGCCACTGGATACCGCCATAAAAGAAGCTCAATGAATGGCTTTTCCTTATCAATTTTTGCATTCTTGCTTTAAGAAAAGTGCTAAAACTGTTTCTGAGTAGGCATTGTCCTGATAGGTATTCTCTTTTCACAGAATACAGACCCCAGAGTCGATAGCCATGGAGCTAATGCTCATGAGGGGGAGTGGGCAAAAGGTTTCTGTGTCCCCTCATCCTCCCCTGCATCCTTAGAAGGCAGCTGTGTTGCTTTATAATTCCCAGTCTGTACCAAGCATGGAGAGTGCTTCATCCTCTGTTATGCAAATACCAGATGACAAACAACAAAGAAATTGGGAAAAGCTTGGCCCTGACTCTTCTCTGTAGGCCAGACAAATTACCCAAGCTCACAGAGAAAACAGGACACATTGTTTGAGGTATGTTATAGTGAAAAAGTTCCCTTTATGTGCTTTTTGTCACTAGAATTTATGTCTCAAAGACAAGTCTTCCCAGAGACTTGCCTACAACGTTTAGCCTTGCACTACCTTGAGTAGCATTTGTCTTTCAGACAAACTCCAGCCAGTCAGGATTAAACACCACCGCACAGAATGGACTTTGCAGGTTTAATTCTTAAGGCAGTAAATGTTACAGCAAAATTACTGGGGGGTAGGAATTCTTTTTGGTAGGGTTTTTTTTAAAGAGGAAAACAGTAGATATTTCATCAACATGTTATAGCCATAATACATTCACTACAGTTCTTAGCATCTACCATCGCCTTTCACTGTTATTGTCTGCTGATTTTTATGTTATTGAATAAATGCCATTGGAGAGAATTTTGATTATGATGCACAGTTAAATGCTAGAATTTGGGGAATAAGAAGAGGCTGTGTGGCAGTAATAAACGTAGGAAAAGATATAAGCGAAAAAGTAGTTGCTTCTTTATGGGTGGTAGTATTGGCTGTGCACTCACTGTGTTGGTATCTATCACATGAGGTTTTGTGTTAGAAAACACGGTCCTTGAGGTTTTATGTATGTGCGTTGCTTAGTGTTGTGCTTGTGAGTTTCGTGCATCCTGAAGGATAGGCGTATTTTGTATGTAGCATGCTTCTCTGGGCTTTGTTATTGCCAGAAGCTTGAAATCAATACCGCTTCTTCTCTCTGATAATTAAAAGGATGGCTTATCTTTATATGGATCTTTAATTTTAATAAGCTAATAATTCTGATTTTAGCTACTATTATCTTAATAGCTAAACCTTCTTAAACGTTTTTTTTGTCATAATTCCTTTGGATAGTGTTGCCATTTTTTCAGCCTATATGAATCCTTGCTCTATAGTGACGTCTGCTGGAAATGGCAAACTGAGATGTTTAAGGGTATGTTTAAGCTTTTCAATTCAGGGTGGCTTGATCCTTTTACATATGGGAAGTAAGGACTGTACGGAAAAGCTATGCTGCTTTTTCCCATTCCCTAAACAGCTGTGGTTTCTGCACCGGACTTGGTAGAATTTGGGCTTTATGTAGTGACAGACACATACTTTTTGCCTTGCAGCATATTCCAGCAGTGTAATTCATGACACTCGTTCTATGCTTGTCATAAAAGTTGATAGTTAGAAGTCATCAAGTTCTGAGAAATAAGTGTTTATGCTTTGTATCAGATCCATAGTGAGGTGTTTGGATTCAGTTATTCAGCGCTTCTTACTGACAATCCTGTCACCGATATTTAAATAATTATAGAGGAGTCAATGAAAGAAATTTATACTTTTAATCTGACATTTAGAATTAGGTTATATTCACTTTATATCTTAAAAAAAAAAAAAAAGTATAACATCCAAAAGAGACACCAGACATTTTGCATTAGAAGAAAATAACGAGCCCATTTTTAAATGAATTCGAAGAGCAATCTGATTTTAGTTCTTGCAATGCAGAGCAAATAAAATAAAAACTATCGTACTTTATTTACTAACCGATGAATTGAATTGTCCCCCTTTTATTACAGATATAAAGCAAAGACTATGAAGAGGCAATCATTTTTGCGGCTATCAGACTTTCAGTAACATATCTCTTGTGGTTTAAATAACAGATAGTTTAAGTGTTTTTCCATTACCTTCGTGTAAATGAAAAATGCATAAAATATTTTAACAAGGCAAAGTAATCCAAGGAGATTGTTATTTTGTGTTACAAATTAGGTTATTTCTGTCATAAAATTAAAGGAAAAAAATCAACGCAAGGACATTTCAGCTTAATATCATTTACCAGAAGGAACATGTAACAGATTTAATGAGCTAGCAGGTCACCTGAATCCAGCTGTTTCCGACCAGCTTTATGAAACGGAGAATGCAGCTAACGGTAGGAGGTAAGCATTATTACAAGCTCTCAAGGAGTTACAAAATCGATTTCTGCTTGAATGAATTAATTTAGATTATCAATTTATAACCAGCTACACGAATCCCATCAACTCAACAATTCAGTGAATGATCAGGCTCAGCCCTTGCAAGAGCTTAACAATTAGAGAGCTCCATAGTTATCTCCTGTCCTACGGTGTTGCTACCAAAGTTCCTTAGTTTGACAGAAAGAGAAGGAAAATGTTTGCTTAAGGAGTTTGCAGGAGTGAAACACATCTTGGGTGAGGGAAAAGAGCAGCTACTATAAAGCAGCCACGTTCTTGTGTCTTTCCTTCCTGGGAATTCCTCCCAGGTGACTGAAATGCAGTGATTCTTTTTTACAGGCAAAAGAACATGACCAGTGCAGGGAAGAGACCAAACCATCTCCTTTTTATCATGTACTTCTGAAAAAAATAATTAGGGGTAGGATGTGAAAACCAACGTTTCTAACTATCACATACTCTAAAAGTTTATACATGTAGTGCTATTAAAAATGTCCTGCCTTTTTGCTGAAATGCAGCAAGATAGTTCCTTTTCCTCCCTGTTCTAGTGCAGTCATTTAAAGCTGTGCAAAGAGAATGTAAATCGCTGCTAGTCAGAATGTTACTGTTTTACATTTACTTTGCGCAAGTGTTAAATGGCTCCTCAGGATGCAAGTCATTGGCGATTCAGGCTGTTCATGTTTTAAACTTTGACTTATCTCCTTCTCATATTGCAAAATGGTTATGAGTAAAAGGACATTTGCTGTGCATCAGTTACTGCTGTCTCTCTAAGTATAAAATACAGCGGTGAGTCTTCCTTGCCTGTTCAGTCATTTCTGGCACCGCCTTCACTGTCTCAGAAGACAAGAGTGGTACAGTAAGTACAGCACTTCGGTAGCAGCATATGATTTACCACAGGGATATATGATCTACCATAGGGACATTAATAAGCAATTGTGTTTATAAATAGCTTTTAACAGGAGCTGAGATTCCAGGTTTAGTAATCAGCATCAGTGCTGACACATAAAAAGGCTATCACCTGTTAGGTCATGAAGCCTTATTGTTGCCTGAAAATAATCTCAAATTATTACATTTTAGGGCTGAGAAAAATCAATAGAATTATATTTTTCTCTTTCTAAAAGGTATATTTGCACTGCAGTGTTAAAAGAGTAACAGGCATGATGGCTTATGTTAGAGACAAAATGAGTTGTACCTACGTTATGTGGAAAGTATACCACTAAAAAGACCTCAGATTCCTGACAGTTTTAAATTAACAAACTAACAAATATTGTTAAATAACTCTGTTGCCCGTATGTGTTAAGAAAGTGTTGGGGCTTTTGTGAAAGTACTGGAAGTGCATCTTACAGACAAACTTGGATGTGTTCACATAGGCTACAAGTACTTTTATATTTTTCCTTGGCTTGGCTGTAAACAGCCTTCTCTGAATTCTTTCTGGACAGCACACAATTGAAGACGACAGTGCAAACCAGTTCCAGTGGAACAATTAAAAATTATGAGAAAACCTTTTTTGTAGTCTTTAATGCTCACTCTAATTTGACAATCAGGTTATTGTATAGTTTTTCTGTATTTATTATTATTATTTTAGCAATGTTCTGCAGTAGTACTTACAGAATTTGGTGTTTGTGACATGGTAGAATTAAAAATTCTCTGATGTCCTGGCACAGACATTGTATGGACCTGTAGGAAACAGTAGTCCACCCTTTAGACCTCATCATCTACTTATTTTTTAATGTCTCTCCAATTTTATTTCCCTGAAAAGGCTACACATGGCTTCTCAATATCCATAAACTGATGCTGCAGTAGGTTAACTGAGTGCATGGGAGCTGTCAGCCCATCAAACAGTAAAGGAACTTACCTTGGAATGTTCCTCTTTCCAGCTGTACCAACCACAGCAGGTAGTACAGCTTTTGGGAAATAAGATTTAAAGTTTGCATGGCAGTGATGGCAGTGCACCGATAAGGCATTTTTTACATGAATGCCTTGGGCCTTCTGCATTTCTCCAAGCACCTGCTCAAAAACCCAATACAGTGGATGGCACAGTGGTGCCACTGGATAGCTATTTGAGGTATTTGGTGCTGAAGACACTGGAATTTTTACAAAAGTAACTCTTGGTGTCAGTAATTTGTGCTGTCCTGCATGCGATACTGGAGGCAATGTAACCTGGTAGCACCATGCCTCTGTCTCCTCCATAGCATGAATTTGCCACAGATTCCTATACATCTGCCACCACACTCTTTCCAATGCCCAAGCCAGCTCCTTCAAAGCTAATTGTAGGGCCAGCATGTTCTCTATTATGATGGTTGAGTCTGCAGAAATAGCTAAATACATCTCCCACTGTGAGCTTTCACTGAAGAAGTTCTTCCTCTCATATTCGGATAGTTTATCCTTAGCACATGCTGTCATTCATGGAAGGGCAGCTAAAAATTAACAGAAGTCAGAGGCTCAGTGACTTCTGAAACAGCAGTCTCTTACATCTGACAGGTATTGGGCTGATATGAATCTTTAATGTTGTCTTTGAGGGCAGATCCTCCTGCATGTGCCATGTGAATCCTCCTTCATGGGAAGATCCATGACCATAATCAGTTTGCAGATGAATTGCAGAGCAAATCTGCCATGAGTGTAGATCAGTTGGTTATCACCTATGAGTGTCTCCCAGCTGGTGAGGAGGAGTGTATCACTAGCAAGGCACAGCATTTATCCCAAGTGCACAAGGCCTGTGAGATGTGCTGGCTCTGCAGGGCCACAACAGCTGGTTCTGGGTTGTGATTCTGGAAAGAGAGCACTGTGTGGGGGTACCTGGGCAGCTGCAGCAACATGGACTCAGCACCGCAGAGCTGCTGGCAGCAGGGGTTCAGGAAAGGGCGGTCTAGTTTGGTGAGGAAAGGGCAGGTACAGCAATGGAGCAAAATAGTAGTAAGTCAGGCTCAGCCAGAGACGTATGGGGAACTACTCTCACAAACAGGTTATACTGTGCTTGTGGAGTGTTTGCAAAGCAACCAGCAGAAAAAACAAGAGTTGAAGGAGAACCTGTGGCTGAACAAGGTCTGGTGATACGGACTTCAGAAAACTAAATGGTTTTTGCACAGGGTGCTTGGGCCCATTGGCAAAAATGCTGGCATTTGCTTTAAGACTTTCTGTGGGGTTCTTGCAGATAACACAGGTTGTGTTAAATAAACACTGTTTCGTGAGTTTCTCTTCCTTTTTACCAAAGTTCATGAGATTTTAAACTGTCTTTCTGGTCAAAAAGGGTAATAATAGCCTTGTTATGTGTGGGACTTCCTTAGCATAGTTTCAGAAAGGTGCAAACATATTCGTCAGAAGTGATTATTTGTTTAATTATGCCAGAGAATGCTGGTAAGCTTTTGGATTTTCTAATTTAGAAAGAGGCCAATGCAATTTTTTTCATTATTTTCATAACTCTAGCTATAATCAACTGTAATTTTTCAAACATATGTTTCCATTTTATTTTATGTTGGCAAAGCCTTTGAATGCAGTCCCTAGTGCTTACCTTAACTACACCTCACAGAGGTTGTAAATACACCTCTCCTCAGCTGCATTGCAGCTAGAGACAGCGTCTGGCAGCAGGCTAGGATGGGCAAATGACCTCAAAATCCTGAGGGCCTATAGCAGCGGTGTTCTACATTATTGATAGTAGCAGAGATATTGACAGTCTGTGCTTGGAAGGAAAATAGGAGTTTGATATGACATATTGTGTGTCTCAGCAAGACTCATAAATAATTTTGACAAGTTTTTGTATGCATGGGAAAGTCCTTGATTCAGCCTCCCATAAAAATAAACTTCTATTATGGAATGTATTTGTCAAGTGGCTGTGTGATGGATGGAGCTGCGTTTACCCCTTGGCAGTTCGATGAGTTTTAGATGCACAGCTTACCAGAGAGGATTTACGGGCAGTACAGAAATAATTATTCAGTATGAAATACATAATTCCTGTACCTGAATTTTCATTTTTTATTATATTTTGTTTCTGTTGCATTTCTGGTCTTTAAGACAAAAGGCCTTGCCATTTTACTTGGAGCTGTTGTATGTCTATGGTTTCTGTTCAGAGAAACTAATTCAAGATCTTTCCCAAACTTGGCTTGTATTTTGTTAACTGAACAAGAGCCTTTAATAAATTAGTCAAAAGCAGGGAAGTTTACATTTGAGGATGAGTATTTTTTAACAATGAACACTCTTGAAAGAATTTTTTAGACTTCTAGAGGGGAAAAGAATTACTGAATCAGATGAAATTCAGTTTGTTTCTTATTCTAGCTATCACTAGTGTTGCCCTCTTTGTGTTTTTGTTTTGTTTTTAAAAAGACCCAACAAACATGTAGTAAGCTCCCATGGAAGACGTCACACCTTTCTGATACAGAATCCAGATCACTTGGCCCATTTGTTGCATTTTTCCTTAGGGCTCCTCCTGCAGAGCTACCCTTCAGTTGTTTCTCTTCTTTTTACTTTTTTTACAGTAGTTTCTCTTTTCTGTCAGGGCTGCCTTCGTATTTCCTCTTACCTCTGCATTTCTGCCAGTTCACTTCTTATTCCTTTCAACTGTTCTGATTCTTTCAACATTTTCGTTAAACTTGCACTCTCGTTCATTTTCCTATTCCTGTCTCCCTGACTGAATGTTCTCCCTATTGTTTATAGTTCCTCCAACCTTTCTCCTTTACCTTCTTCTTACAGGTCCAGTCCAGTTGTTCTTACCTTTTTTTCCTTCTTTGTTCTCACTGTCTTCTCATGTTCTGGTTTATTTTTACACTGTTACTTCATGACTTTCTTTACTTCTTAGCCTCTGCCCTCTCTATTATTTACTATTCCTAACAGTCATATTTCCTTCCCGTTTGCAACTTCTGACCATGACCTTCTGATGGATACCAGTTGTTCAGTGTTTCCAATTGATAGTCTGCTCTGCTTCCCACGCATAATCTGAAACTTCCCAAAGTTATGTACATGACACTTTTTTAAGTCATTGCATGAGGACAATCCAGTTGCGGATACTTCCTGTATCAGTGGCTGAGAAATCCCACTGTCCTTTCTCTCCAGGAAGAACAGTATAGTCCTGAATGTGTTTAACATAGCTTTCTGTTGTAAAAGGCTCCAAAGAGTAAGAATTTTTGAAAATAACTTCTAGCATATAGTATGGCACACCACGAATCAGGTCAAGAGATCTCACTCATCGTAGGTTGGAATTACCGTGTGTACAGGAAGTTTAAAGAAATAGCCAAGTATTTTTAAAGGCATCATTTTTATTTCAAGATGTCATACTCTTTGCCCATAGATGTGGTACATTAGGATTCCTGTTCTTCATTCAGACACATTCAGAGATTTGTGTAGAGCAATTTGAATGTAAAAAATATACCTGTTCAAACAATCTGTGGAAATAAGACAGTATGTTAATCCTCACCACCAGCACCTGGATTCTAAAATTCAGTCGCAGTTTGAGTTGTGCTCACCTCATACGTACTGGCACCTGGCTCAGCTCTCACACACCATTCACATGCCTAGATCTGAGCTGCCCTCCAATCTGCCACTGCCCCTCCAGGAAGACAGGCACTCCAGTGCCGCCTCTGGCCTGTCTGTCCCAGCTGGACTTTTCAAACAGCCTTTAGCATCTCAGATGCCACTAGACGCTTAGATATGGGCAGCTGAGCCAATTCATGACTGTCCACGTGCAAAATGAAGCTGCATATTGCTTCTAATATTTTCGGTTTCAGTTTGAGTTAGGAGCAGGGAATCAGCAGTAGTCTTGTTTGAACTATGTCAGTAAAGCTTTGGGCAAGACCTCAATAGTAGGTGCCTGCAATCAGTTAAATCTTCTGTCTGTCTGCCAGTTTGACACACATGCAGTACCATATGGGACATCCTGTGATTTTGAATCATGATCTCCTACTACAAATGATCCACAAAAAGCCTAGTCTTATTATTTTTCTTTTTTTTTTTTTTTTAAATCTTGTTAGTTCATGGCAAACCTGCCCGGCAAAACTCCATTGCTACTATTGCTTATGTATGTAAATAGCAAGGACTTGTCTGCTCCCACTAATTATGCCACTACAAAAATATACCTGAGGTGAAAGTCAGGCAGTTGTTAATTGCAGTAGCATGGGTGTATCTGCATTTATGCCGTGTTGTCTTGCACAAGTCAGGGTGTCCACGTTCTACAGCTGGGAGTTAGAACAATAAGTATTCCCCATATTTCTGCCCTCCTTGCTGAGGAGAATGTCTAGTGAAGGGAAGGAAAATTTATAATCAGTTAGGTTGGTCCCATAATTGGTAGAATCTCTTTCTTTAAAATGAAATCCCATAAGGTTGTTTTAAATACTTGCCAAGTTTATTGAGGTATCGCTGTTTGCTCCATGACAGTTGAAGGTCTGTCTGTACTTCCATTATAAACCTCCTTAATAGGAAAGAATTTATGGCCTAGCTATTAAAAACATCCTTGGCTTAAATCTTACTTAGGAAATTCTCATCCAGAAGCAAAATACATTTTTATAAGCTTTTCAAATTTTTAGTTTTTTTTCTGCAGACCAATTCTCTGGAATTTTGGTGCTAAAACAGGAGAAATACTTTATAGTTTTACCTGCTTTTCTTTCCCTGACTGTCTTGGGGGAAAAGCAATTAAGTTGAAATGATGAAGTAAATTTCCACTTAGGGCTTAATTTTTGCTTTATTTTGGGGGCTTTGGAGTTTGTGGGACTGGAGGAGGGAGGGCTGCTCCTGCCTGTTAAAGAATGTATTTATGAACATCTTAAAACTCTCCTCCTCTTTCCCCAAACCTGCCACTTCATTTGTGAAGTTCTTTTAACAGTATTTTTATTATGTATTGTCATAGAGCTCTCTATTAGCTTTGTGGTATTAACAGGACGCTTTCTAATAAGCATCAAGCAATTTCTCAATGCACAGTGCTGTGTCACAGATTTCTATTACTAATATCTTCAGGCAACTTCATTTCAATCCTTGTTGTGCTTCAAGGATCTGTCAAAGTGCACTTCAGTGCACCTGAAAACATCCTCCAAAATAGAACAACGTGGATTGAAATTGTGAGGGGCCTGGAAGCAAACTACAGGGGACAATAACAGCTTAGGAAAAGTCCTGTTTTTCTCTAGTCACATTTTCTTTTTTTATACCTCGTTAAAAATAAAAAGTTGCACAACAGTTAAATACCATGGCTTGCTTAAAGCAGTGCAGGAGTCTCACTGGGGCAAATACTAACAACAGATCTGAGAGTGAAATTTGTTCACTGTCCTGAACTTAGGTGATTGTACTCATTTGGTACCCAGATTTCAAGGGGTAAATCTGGAAGTGCTCTTGCTAATTTTAAAGTAACTTATCTGCATGTACAAAACCCATTAATTTTCTTCAGCAAAATCAGTATATGTTACTGTAATGAATGGAGATAGAAGAAAGGAGTCTCTCTTCAGGGATAGAACTCCTTGAAAGAGTCCAGCACAGAGCCACTAGGATGATTAAGGGAGTGGAACATCTTCCTTTTGAGGAAAGGCTGAGGGAGCTGGGTCTCTTTAACCTGGAGGAGACTGATGGGTGACCTCATGGATGTCTATAAACATGTAAAGAGCAAGAGTCGGGAGGATGGAGCCAGGCTCTTCTCAGTGACGACCAGTGATATAGGACAAGGAGCAATGGGTGCAAGCTGCAGCATAGGAAGTTCCATGTGAATGTAAGGAAAAACTTTTTCACTGTGAGGGTGACAGAACACTGGCACAGTCTGCCCAGAGAGGTTGTGGAGTCTCCTCTCTGGAGACATTCAAAACCCACCTGGACGCATTCCTGTGTGACCTAATCTAGGTGATCCTGCCCTGGCAGGGGGTTGGACTAGATGATCTTACGAGGTAAAAAGACGTGTAGCAGAGATGTTTACTTCCAAAGAAAGAATGACTTTAAGTGTTTTTAAAAGACTTTTTAGAGGACAATAGATATTCTTGTCACAAATCAAGAAAAAGTTTTCTGTGGAACCTGTTTGTATTATTAGACACAAATGAAAGGTTAATACCTTTGAAAATATTTGTTTGACATATATTTTGGCATATATGGCCAAAATTCTGTGCCGGAATATACTATTGCTGAGCTGGTTGGCTCAGTAGGTGCCCTCATAGACAGTTTTGTAGATAAAACATGGTCAGGGTTCACAAGGTTTGGGATCTTTCTTTAGCCATGTGGGCTACAGTGTTTTCTGTAAGCCAATATAATCTGATTTAGGAGATTTCTAGCTTGCATGTTTTGGAGCAAAAACCCTCAAAAATGAACTACTACAGTAATTGATAGTATGATATCTGACTCCATTTCAAGACAGTCTGAAAAGCAACTGAGGGAACTGGTCATGCTCAACACAGTGAGGCAGATACCTAGTGATTATAGTTATTTATCATGTATGTATGTGTCTATGCGTAACAATGACTATAGCAGTTATCATAATGTAATGCTACACATGCGGTCAGGAGTAGCTGTTTCACTTGAGACCAAAGTATATGAGAAAAAGGGGGATATGTCATTTACTAATATGTACTCAAGACAAATTCATTTCTTGTTTGGGGACTAGGTCTGTTTAATGTGGCAGGGAAACAAGCTGCTTATAAATAGGAGAAGGTCAAAGTGCATATAGAAATTTTTATTAATGTCTCTGTAATATTTTATTACCCTTCATATGTGTTTGGCTAGATTTACCTTACTGAAGGTCCCTGCAGACTGGTTATTCTGGTGGCATGTGGATAACCAGTCCCTGAAGAGTGATGGTGTGTAGGAGGGTTCCTCACTTTTGAGAGTACCCACGTATTAAGTTGTGCCTTCAGTCCAGGAGCAGTATGTTGCAGTCAAAGGGTGCTTCACTCCCAGCTCTTTAGAGTGCTACAACTTACCTAAAACATTGCACCTTAAATTACAAAGGTAGATAACTGACCCTCAATTTTTTTTCTCAAGGAAATACAGCAAAAAAAGGGAGAGAAATTCTGGCCTGCTCTGTTCAAATCTTGAGTGGAACTAAAGGTGCTAAGTTCTTCAGTAAGGAAAAACTTTGGACATTTTTTTTTTCAAAATACACCTAGGAATTATGCATCCAAGTAATTTAAAAGACAGCGTACTATAATTTGCACTTCAAGCCACAAGTCAGGCCCTGGAGGTTTATTTTAAGAACAGTAAGTAGGTTTTGCCAGTATCAGACAGACAGATTGACCTAGTGGAGACGCCTTGTGAGTGATTCCATACAGCAAGGGTTCTAGCAGGAAGAACTTGTAGCATAGTTAGGTGCTGTTTGGACCATCTCCATTAAAGGATTGAAACCCTTATTTCAAAACTGGTTAACGTTTTTTAGGTATCCATATTGGTTTGTAGGTTCCTTCAGCCCCTACTTTTTCATTCAGGATCAAATTTAGTTCTGCCAGGTACAGTTTGGAGGTAGGAAAAATCATGAAAGTGGCTTCTCTCTCTTTAAAAAAAACCCAAAACCAAACCAACCAACCAAACAAAAAAAACCCCAAACCCCAAAACCCCCCATGTCATTAGGGACTAAGACAGCAAAAGAGTGATTTTGTTGTGAACCAGAACCCTAAGCCTGAGTGACAGTTCAAAAGATTCCAGCTTTATTGTTGTGTGAAGCTCACCCCTAACCATCCCCAAGTCAGAACGTGGACCCCACAGCCTAACTTCACCTAAACAGATACCATTTTGGATTTGTATATTGCAAAGGGATTCTTTGCCCTCTATATTTTTCCATGGTCCCTCAGCCAAGCTCAGTAATGACAAACTTGGTTTTCTTAATAGTATATCTAATAAGAAAATGACTAAAAATTAAGTACTCAACTAACTACATGTGCCCTCTTTAGACACCAGGAAAAAAGCAGAAAGGCCATAAACTTACTCTTTACCATGAAGCTGAGTTTATTTGAGTATGATGTGCTATCATGTTATCATCATTACACTGAAAAAACAGGGATTGCAAAAGTTTCTCAGTTGGCAGCATAAGCTTTATGCTGTTGCTTGGCTCTGTAGTTTCATAGTATACATGCAAATTTTGGTATAAGTATTTCCCATCCTTAAGGATATCTCCAATTAAGATATGACTGTAAAGAAAAAGTCATTGATGTGAATGAAATCTGAAGTCAGAAATCACATCCTGAAGTAGATGGAACTGAGGAGATTAAATTTTAGCAACTGAATGGGACGAGACATTCTTCAAAGCCAGATTTCTTTATGGTAACAGAGAGTGGGCCAAACTATGAGTTGTCTTGCAACACTGAATTACATCTTACTCGTCCCAAGCTGTTCTTTTGACTTAAGAAGTGCTAATTCTGAGTTATGGTGCTGCTGGCTGTGAATACCATAATTCCACCTTGTGAACCCTGTTTATGGATGACAGAAGTGTGAACTCATCATTGCAGAAGGATTCCTCGTGTGTCTTTTGTCTCAATTTCCACCTATAAAGAGACAGTAAAATTTTGACTGATTCCCACCCCCCAGATTTCTTCTGCTTTCTGCTGTTCAGAAAGCATGATTATTTTTTTTATTTGTGTGAGACTGTGTAAAAGGATTACCTTGTTAATTGTTTTTTCTAGTGCAGTTAAAAAAATCTTGTGCTTAAATAGGTGCTAATGTTTGAGCTTTGAGAGTTGCCACGTTTACTTCTGTGATAAAGAGACATTTTATTAACGTAAGGGGTTTTTTTTAATATGGAAAAAATGCTTTTGTATGTCTTTTTCAATACATTCTCTGTGCAACAGTGTCAATGTTGTGCATTTTCTAACCTCTAGTAGTCCAAATACCTGTTCAAATCCTGCATTAGGATGTATGACTATGATCACTGATACTGTGTTACAAGAAGAGTTTGGGGATTTTTTTTGGTGTCAGTGTCATGACTGTTATTAACTACATTTCAATAGAACAAAAATTTATGTTATAAATTTTGCTTCATAAAATGCTTCAGAATTTAATTAGTTTGGCTACAGAGTATGGAGAGGTGAATTTTAGTCATTCTGCTCTCTATTTTCTAACCTTTTTTTGCAGTCTCAAGTGTGGGTATTTTTAGCAGGGCATGGTGCATACATGCCAATTTCCAACATCCTGCTCCATCTGAGTTACATTTTGATTTTGGAGGTAATTTATAATGAGGGGGTTTTATTCTTCTTTCAATTTCACATGATGCAGAAGTAGCTGGCATGGATTTTCTCAGATTTTCCATAGAGCATCACCAGGTGGGAACCAGTCATGGAAAATCTCAGCCAAAATGAAGTAAAAAAAAATTAAGAAAATGAAAACAGGTTATAATTTAAACCAGACTACCAAGCTGCTTGACAAACAGGTTATAGCATAACAGTTTATTCACAAGCCATATGGCAAGAAAAATTTTTCATGCTATGTGATGGGACATACCTTCCTAAGCCAAACAGAATTGTTTTGTAGGCTACAATTTGGATATCCAGATTTCAGTTTTCTGACTGAAGCTTTATGTTTGTAATAGCTTTATGAAAACTGTAAGTGACTACCTTATTAAGCAAGTTTTATGCGGGGGGAAGGGGGCTAGGGAATGACACACATGGAAAAGGTAGTGTCTGCTTTGGATTGTGCTCTGGGGGACAATGTCCTAGAAAGCATCATGGAATTAACTTAAGCAGGTACCGCTGCTAAGTAGAAGGCAAGCACAAAAGAGGAAAGCTCAGACCAGTCCTTCAGATGCATTGGAGCTCGTGCATCCCATCTTGGTTTGTTTCATTCCCTTTTTGAAACTCACTTGTCACTTCTACAATTCATTTCATGCTAGGGCTGACTTGTTTCTCTTCTCCTTTACTTCAGTCTTTACTGAAGTATCAGAACTATCTCCTCACTGTACAGTGCTGTGCATTGTTCATGTTGTTTTTAACCTTCACACCTCTTTTCTCCACATTCCCCTTTTGCCCTTTTATTCTACATGATTGTATAGTCTACAATGTATAGCTAAATTGGTGGAAACCTAATTTAAAGCAAGTTAAGTGCACCTGTGTTCTAGGAGTAGCTCCAGTACAACTAGATGGATTTCATTGTAACTAGTTGAATTGTAGCATAAAGCTTGCTGATAAAGGAAAGCCCATAGCAAGAGAGGACACTGGGACCACTGGGGGAGAGATGACAGTGATGAAGGACAAGCTTTATGTAAAGTGTGCATGGAGGAGATTGGCAGAGATGGGTGAGGAGTGCTTCCCACAGCCTTTGTCTGGGTAAGGTCTGGTGCTCATTGTACCAGTCAGCACTTTTGTGTCAGCTCTAAGCAAGTGAGCCATGAGTAGTCATGATCTTTTCTTTGTGACATCCCACCTTCCTCCAAGAAAACTTTGGCACAGTAAAAAACCCTTCCAGAGACTCTAATGAAGCTTTCAGAGTCACTTGTATTTTCCTGAAAACTAGCATTTTATCATTTGCATGTGAAATGCTATGTATTTCCCAAAAAACATACAGTAGCTGGCTAGAGCAAGTCATTCCCGGGAGGTACGTGCTCACAGGAAAGCTCAGTGTTTCTTCCAGGTGTGCTTGGGAACTGCTGCATGGTGGTGCTCTGCTGTTGTGGTGATCTCCTTGAGAATTTGCTTGTAAATAAATAACAGGAAACTAAAAAAGCTCAAAACAGGATGCAGAGAGGAGTTTTATGAATTGGCTGGAGTCATTGGGAGAGCGGTACATTTTCGGTATGACACACTGGCTCTGGTTTGCTATCAATGTACTCTTGTGGTTTGGGTAGCTAATTTCTTACTTTTACAGTATTTTATGTGAAGTAAATGCTTCGTTCAGCATAGAATTTATATTTTCATTTACCAATATTTGCTAATTACTGTTTGGAACAATAAAACTGGAATCGGAAAGGGGAAAAAATGACAGAGCTCACATACATTGGCAATAATTTGTTTTACATATTCCTAAATTTTGGGGAGGCGCTTAACTTCTTCATGTTTTCTATTTTTAGTTCATAGCTGAAGAGCCACGCAATTTTTCTGTGCTGTAGATCTACATATGGATTGAGATCCATTTTAAATGGTTGATTTAAAAAGAAAATTTGATTTAAGAGTGTATGGGTAATTTTAGGCAAGTTTGTTCTGTGTATATTCATATAAATGTTATGAGGAAACTGTAGGCACATGGCTTATGTTTTTAAGTAGGTGCTTTTGCAGTTACATATTAATTTCTTTGGAAAGCTGTTATGCCCCTTCTTATCCCCAGAGTATTGAAGGAAAAAATTGAACTACCACCTCAGTAGTCCTTTCTCTTATTATATTTCTTCTGGTCTTTTACACCTCCTCCCTTCAAGAAAAATATTAAGTTGGTTTTCAGATACAAATTTTTACTGCAGCTCATTTTCCTCATCCACTCTTCCTTTTCCTCTCCCTTCAAAAGCAAGTCCAAAGAGAAAGTTGGACTAGTAGTTCATATTTTATGCTCTCTACAGGCCTTATCCTGTGAATCAAAGAGACTTTGTTCTTTGGGTACCAAAGCAAGTGGTGCAGTGTACAGTATTAAATTGGTAGAATCTGGGCTTAAAGTGGAACAACCCAAGAATCTGTTCCTTCATGAACAGTTTTTACTTTTTCTTGTACTTATACAGCATTGTTTCAAGAACATAAAATTGCACTATATAAATTTATTGAGTTTTTTTTAATATTCTCAGTAGTTACTCAGAAAATTGCTAAGCACAGTTTTGTGTGTGTTTTCTTTGGTTCTCATTGACTGATTTTAGTTCAGGTTTCAAATACTTTAACCATCATTTGTTCACCTACTCTAATATTAGAAGGTCAATCTCATGGCTGAAACATTTTAATCTCTTACTTGCAAATAATTATTCCTCTCTAAAGTACATAAAATCAACTTGGGACTTATTCAGAACCTTAAATTTGAATTACTAGGACTTGGAATTTTCACCTGCATCCAAATTTTACAAATGATACCAATTTCCGCTATATGCTAAAATCAGGAGGGAAAAGATTTAGACATTCTCTGATTACACATTTCAGTCCAAGTTCTGTGTCTGGACCTTACCCTAGATCAAAAGGTTTTGAACAATTTACTCCTAAGTATGAACAGGAAAATATTTCTCCAATGTTATTGCAGCTATTTATCCCGGTCATCTTCTAAATAAGTAATACAACATTATTTTAGAAATGTTAAAAATAGTTAGCTAGTAGTTCCAGACACACATCCTTCCACAGCTTCCCATCATTCATGAACCTTTTTAGCAGTCCAGCTGGTGATGATGAGTTAGGGTTGCCTTTGTTTGGTTTGCTGTTGGGGTTTTTCTCCCCAGCTTTACCTACTTTAGGAATGAGGCGAGGTGGGGGGCATGACATGATACGGCAGTGGTCACAGAGTAAGTGTCAGAGCTAAGAACTACTTGAGCTGCGTCTTTCTGTCTCTTGCCGCAAGCAAGGCAGCATATGTTTATCTTTGTGTCATAATTGATGGAAATTACCGCTTTTGCTTTTTTTTTTCTCCAATATAAGGCATCTAGTCACTGTCCCTGGGGCGTTCAAAAACCGAGTAGACATGGCACCTCGGGAGGTGGTTTAGTGTTTACGGTGGTGTAGGGCTGATGGCTGGACTTGATGATCTTGAAGGTCTTTTCCAACCTTGATGATTCTGTGATTCTATATAATATTTGTTCCTTGTGTTGCTGTTCAGATTTGTTGTGGTCTTTCAAATGATGTTTACATGAATCTTTGAAAGAGCAAAAAGTCATGGACTTTTAAAATAGAAATATTAGACAATAAATAGCATAGCTGAAAAATCAATAATAAAATGTAGGTGGCTTTCACTGCTAATTTAATTAAGCCTGCATCATGTGTAAAATTGCATTTAGACACACAGGTAGAGCTGCTTACCCCTATTGAAATGTAACTCGTATACCATTTGAAAACAAGCTGACATGTAACTTGCTATAAAAAATGAAATATTCTAAGATATCCAATATATCTGTGAATAAATGAGATGTGCAGAAGTAAAAAGGGAAAAAACAACTTCAAGTTGTCTAAAGAATTACATGAAGATAATAGAGAGTTTGGGGTTTTTTTTTTCTTTATTGATTATTCCCAGAACTTAAGGTTTCACAGCTAGATTGACAACTGAGTTATTTGCCCATACCTAGTGACTGACAACAGATAATGGAAAGGCTTTTACCATGATATAACAGCAGAGAATAATTTCTAATTTACTACTGTAGTTCTCATCAAAAGTACCCCAGCAAAAACAGTAGATTTATCACTTCAATTACTGGAATTTCACATTTAGTTTAAAGAGACATGTTTCTATAATGTGACAGGCTCTACAGATTCTGAACTTCTTCAGACATTTCAGCTATCGGAGTAATCAGGAAAAGATATAAATGAAAGCAATTGTTTTAGTTTTATAACTTTCAGTGCTGTCTACTGGCAAGAAACGAAACAGGCCATAAACTGATGGTCTTTGCCAAGTCTATAAAAGGAAAAAAAGACATTCCATATCACAGCCTTTTCACTTTTTTTAATCCAACTGTCTGATACTGGATGGAAATAACATTAGAATAGTATTCAATTAATATCTACAAATTAACTTTTATATGCATATTTTTTAAATTAGCCACCTAGTGATAGTAAAATGTTATTTACCTCAAAATATATTGAGTATATTTTTAATACATTTATTCATATCGCTTCTATCCAGCTTGCATGCCTCAAGCTATGAGAGGGAATCCAAAGATTAAAAAGATTAACATAAAAAACAAACAGTCAGCAACCGTAGGCTTCTGTACCCTAAAAAAAGTCCATGTGATTTTAAAGCTGATTTTAAATATTCGAGCAGGTAGCTTTTTCTGCTTTGGGGGAGGAAGTAGTGTGTCATGCTTTTTATTGAGGAGCATGGCTACAATTTCTGTAATTCACCCCCTACTTGGTTGTTCTCAACTGGGGAAATAGCAAGTGCTGCATGTAAACTGGGGACCCAGGGACAACTTCTCAGGTCCCAGGCACAAGGACCCTAGATGTGTCCCAGCGTCATGTCGGGGAATATCTGGCCATAGACGTACTTCCTTTTGCCCCTTTTCTTCTGCCCCTTGTTTCATGCATGAAGGCAATCTGCTTGTGTCTGCTGATTGGGGATTCAGGATGCACTCCCAAGTGTCTCCCAGGTCAGAGCACTAAGTAGACCAACATGCTTCTGTATTGTGCTACCTGCCCATCGGTCAGCTTAAATGCAGTCAAAAAAAATCATGGTGGAGCACAGTGTCGTGCTTCCCATCTTACAGCAAGATAAATCAGTGCACCACAGGAGGTCTGAGCTATCTCTAAGTTCACTTCAGGAGATTTGGATCTGTCTCCAGATAAATAGCCTTTATCCTCACATTACGCCCATGCACACAGACATAACAGTTCTCTCAGAAATTTCCCTTTTGCAGACAACACTCAGCAATCCCTCTCATTTCTCATTAAATAAGAGGTATTGAAGGAATCACAGAACCACAGAACGTTAGGAGTTGGAAGGGACCTCAAAAGATCATCTAATCCAACTCCCCTGCCAGAGCAGGATCACCCAGACTGAATCACACAGGCACGCATCCAGGCAGGTTTTGCATGTCTCCAGAGAAGGAGACTCCACAACCTCTCTGGGCAGCCTGTAAGAAAGCTTTTGTAAAAGATCCCTACCAGAGAAAGTCTGCACATTTTCACATAGGATTCCTAATTCTTCCGCAAACAGAGTCATTACTCTTAAATGCAGTCTTAACCTAGAGGTGTGCCTGTCCCCTCACAGACCAGGGAGCTGGAGCTTAGGCCTGGGAATCAAACCCGTATGGCTCAAGTACACACTGGAGAAGACTGGTGTGCCAGGTCAGGCATGCTCCCTTGTGTTACCCACACAAAGGTGGTAGCGCAGCAAAGCACCACAATAAAACCTCTCCAGCCAGTGAAAGCAGGAGGGAATCCACCACAGCTGTTGCAGAATTCATAAATAAGTTCACACAATTATGATATTTGGTGTAAATAAAATGCCATCGCACACGGTGCCTCTGAACCAGTCTGATGATTGCTAGAGTGCAGCTCGTATCACAAGGCGTACATTTACTTGAGAAAGAGGAGTTTATCCATTACATGAAGAAGTGGTCTTCTTGGGGATTTGCTGCAGAAGTGGAGCACCGGTGTAGTTAAGCCAGCTCTACAATTTTATTGCCTGTTACAGTTGAATTTTCAAGAAAGGCTGTGATTTAGATCACAGAAAGGAAGTATCTAAATGCTATATATGGTGTCAAACGTGCATAAGTGATTGAGCACATCTGTTTATGAGGTACAATACTTGAGCGATAACGTTTATGAGGAGCTCTATTAGGGTGAATAACATAGCTGCAGGTTAAAAGACTGTTTGGATTACTTTTATATCCATTGATTTAAAGTAGATTTTAATAGATTGGCCACAGATTCCAGTCTCTTTTATTTTTGTTTATTTACTCTTACAGAGGGCCAGGGAGGAGGCTTTCATTAGTGCTATGCCAAGGAAGTTGTAGCCTCTCAACCTTAAGAAAGCGAAGTAAGGGACTATAAAATCCCAAGATGGCATCCCCAAATGAACCCACAGCTTTTCTTTGATGTATATAGATTCTTCCTCTCAAAATCGAAGGTAGCAGTGTTTTGGCACACGATTAGCATTTTATTTATAATATTCACAAAGTAGTAATTCAGGCAGTTTAGCAGCAGAAGTGCTAAGCCTAAGTTAAATTTAGGATAAGTGTTTTCTTAACAGAATTTTTTCAAATTATTTTATCTCACAGTCATGTAGAATGGCAGATGTTTGCAAATCTCTGTGTAAAACTGATTGAAATATTTTAAGAAAACTGAAATAATGTTTGTGGCAAAATTTATTTTACCAAGTGCAGATGTAAGACATCAAGTTCTCAGACTGATGGCAGAATTAACAAAAAACACCATCTGGTTCAATAATTATCTGAAAATACCCATGTTCTTGGATTTGTTTTAATACCACTTAGTTCCCAGCTTTATTTTATCTGTGTTTGCACACCAATGAGCCTAGATTGTGCAAAATGAAGACTACTTCCATCTGATCATTTTTAAAAAACAACGTGCTTTTGCATGAATAATGAATCTTTGAATTGTTACTAAACAAGCAAATTATTTGCGTATGTGTCACATCGGTTATCAAGTTTGCACATGTGACAGCTTCAACAGCCGTCACATAAAATGCATAGAGCTTGTAACCATATGTTTTTGCTTGACAAAAAGCTAAAACTCAAGATCAATTTTCAATATGGAATGCACAAATTAACACTTTAAAATGCACCACAATATGTACGGCTTGGCAGAATTTGCAGAAATAGCACGTTTCTAGATATTAACTGATATCTTTGGATTCGACCTTAAGGTATTCAATCATTTTGATTAAAAGACTGATTTCTCATAAAACCACAGTCTGTTGGAGGCGCAAAGCCAATGACATTTGAGCATTCATATATTTTCATAAACTTTGAACAATGTCAGTGAGACACCTCTTCAATCTTGGCCACACAACAGCAGGGTATTCAATCTTTCTTTAGCTTAAGACAGAAAATTTGAATATCAGCATCGGGTTATTAATGTGACAGTTCACATGGTGTGCACCATGTTGATTCTTAAAAAGCAGATCTGTGGAAATGTATAGAGCACTCTGCGCTCTCACTGCTAAAAACCCAACAGAAAGACTTGAAATGCATTTTTACAGCTCGATCGTTGCACTTTTTAGTAGTAAAGCATGAAGAAAATTGACTGTGCTTTTACACCTTGAAAGTTGCTGGGTATTATTTCTGTGATTGTATCAGCTGGTGTGTGTAATATTGGAGACCTACAGCACAGATCTCATAGTGTATTATTTCTTTTTGTTTCTGAAAAAATGGCAGTAGCAAGTGACTAAGCAGCCATGCAGTTAAATATTTAGTAACTCCCCTTTTCCGCAGCAGACTTAATGTCTGTCAGAATTTATAGCATTCCAAATAAATAAATAGATACACACACACACACACACCCTGTCCTTATTTCTTTAAATTCGGATTTTTTGAGTAATGTAATGTTGTTCAATGGAAGCGTGTCATTTTGCATTACATCATGTTGTAGGTCAGATGCGATGTAACTTTTTATGATGCATTGTAAATGACAAAACATGCTGCAATATGTGATATATATTGGTACGTGCCCCTGATAACATCGCTTTTTTCTTTAGAGTGTTGTCGCCTGAGCAGCTTGGGAGAAACCAGATGGGCTGTGAGGGGAAGATGAGCAATTCTGTCTTGCCCAAACTGCAAATGTGACAACTGCACTGTTAAGACAGGAGACAGTGAGGTGCATGTGTTAATATAATACAAGGCACCCACAGATGTCCCGAAGTTTTAATTTGAAAAGCTCTGCTAAGCAAACAAAACCCAGAATCTCATCCTGTTCAGTGGCAGTGGGAAGATCCCCTATTAGTGCTGTACAAGGTGGGGTAGGAGTCCGATCGGGTTCAGATCCGTGGGTGCCTCTAATAAATACTGACTACCATTCAGGAGGAAACAAGGAATGTGTTTTGCAATTCAGCGCTTCAGTCCCCTCAGAAATTCCAAATTTGCTGTAATAATTTAATGTTCCTGTAGCATCTCCTCTCTCAAAGGATGCTGAAACCTGTTACAATCACAGCACATCCAGAAGACTTTGCTCCCCACTGAAAACCAGCCATAGCCAAGGTGAAACTTGTAGGATTTTCATTACATGACTAATGTCATTTTCAGTTTAAACTGTAGGGGAAACCCAGATAAGCATAATGTAACTAAAAAATATTGGAATTTTACCAGGACATCCTTATTTTTGGAAAATGTGCTTCAGGAATCTGCCAAAAGTGTCTCATCTGAAAAATTACACAGCATTTCTACCTGCATGGTGCCCCACAGTGATAGCAACAAACGTAGTAAAAAGTCAATATTCTTAATGGCTTGAAATGTCCTAGTTTGAGGAATAAAAGGCCTTTATTCCATGGTATTGTGACCATGTCTGTGAGTTGTTCAACGTTGTGCTTTCATCACTGTTCATTTACTCTCATTGTGCCTTTAGACTGTGAGCCCTTTCAGTGGGTTGCTTCCTGTGTTTGCACAGGGCCTGGCACAATACCTCTAAGGACAATTACAATATAAAGACTGTAAATAAAACAGTACTAATACTGTTTGCTCCTATGCAGTGGTATCATTTCCTTGCTGACTCAGAGGCAAAAGCAGCATGAAGAGACTCACCACTAACTTTCCTGTGCACTCGAACCTCCTTTCAATGAAGAACTCTCCTATCCAATCTCCACCTTAGGTTCCAAGATTAACGAGGTCGTAAGCTTAATGTTAGACCCACGGGGCAATTTGTGATGCTGGTTTAAACAGTATTACCCATCCACGTATGCGGATGCGTGTGTATTTCTCAATCGATTGCATACTTTTCTTATCATCCTGGGGTCTGATAGACTAGATTTTTCACAAATGGCAGGTTTGCACAAAGTTACCTAAATAAAAAGTAGGGAAAAACAAGCAGAAGCCTATAAAAAAAGCCATGCACAGTCTTAACAATAGTATGTATTTGGAGGAGTTTGACACTGTGATTTTTTTTGCACAAACCCCAAATTTTCTTTCCATTTGGTTTTTAGTCTTACTCCATATCTTTGGAACACTTTTTTCCTATACCCTCTCCTGCCTACATAGTTCAACAAGTATTTCACAGAAGGGTATTTTTGAGACTTTTGCTTGAGTTCGGTTCTCTTCAACAGTTTAAAAAAAAAGCAAAAAAAAAAAAAGAATTAATAAAAATAAAACACAGTAGAAAATCATTTGGTGCAATGGTTAAAAATACCTTAACTTGAAGAAGAAAGGCTGCTATTTTATATTTTTGAGGTCTCTATTGAAGCCTTCTAGCAGTGAAGCGTTTTCTTTCTTTTTCACTGCATTTTTAAGGAGAATGTCGCCATATAATGAAAGAATCTACAGGACAAAATCCTTCCTATTTTAACACAGATACCGTGTCAGTGCCTCTCCTCTACTTGTGCAGTTGTGATGAAAGCTATATGAACGGCTGAACTGTTTCGAAAGGCCGTGTTTTCATTCTGAGCAGAGAATAACTGGGAAGACTTAAGAGCTTCTTGATGCTTCTTCTTTTTCCACTAACTTTTCTTCTTCCTTATTCAGCTGCAGTAGAAATTGGGTGGGAATTGATAATCCTTTAGGAATGTAGCTTTTGACACTTATCTGGTGGATGATAATTAATGCATTCCAAGAGGATTATCATAGTGGACTGTAGTTATAAAAGAGTGACATTCCATTTACGTGGAGTGAAACTTTAATATATGACTGTCTCTACCACGTATTTTTAGGAGATATCTTCCACCTTTCAGTTCCAGTCAGCGTAGCTCCACCCAGTCCAGCTGTAAGGAGAGCAACTGTAGGCACAGGCAGTTTTTACTGGTATGTTACCAAGCCCTAAAATCACAGTAAACCAAAATATTATTATTAACACACCCTGTATTTAATTGTTTCTGAGATATTTGGGACAAAACATTTTATGTTTGCTTGCTTCAATAGGGGTAAGGTTTGCAAAGAATTTGAAATAGAGGGTGAAGGCTGTGGGCAGTGGAGTGTAGACAGATTTTTGATTTTTGTAAGCAGCATTTTTTATATAAAATCCACTGTAGTTCTGCAATGAAATGAAAGTTTCGTAAACAAGTTACCCAGAACTGGACTGTCTTTGAAAGCTGTGTGGTTTGCAAATTGCTGCATTCTTTCACTAAGAAAGTCAATATTTTTATAATTTATGGTTATGCTTTTGGGTGAGGTTAGCTGATCTGCTCTATTGTCTGTCAGAAGGACCTATGAGGAGCAAAGCAGCCCCTTTTCCTGAATTTAGTGGGATTCAGGAATGACTTGCCTGTCCCACTGTCATACAGGACTAGAGTTTGTTGCCCTCGCTGGGTCTGAGGAACATTTTGACTCAGTTGAAATGAGCAGTTTCCTCATGTTCTTTATTAGTTGGGGTGTGTAAAATTTCCATTAGCATTAGGAGATGCATTTTTTTAAAAAACAAAGAATCTTGAGGAGGATGATAGCTATACATCACTCCTTTTAGGTGCCAAGTGTTACAGAACACAGTATTGCAGCACTGAAAAGGCTGTAACTGATGATATTATACATTGCTGCACAATCAAGGTAATTTTTATAACCACGGAGCAATACCCCACTATGACTCAACCGCTGAAAAGTTCTCAATATAGGTTTGAGTATACCTTTGGATGTGTACTCTGCTCTCTTAAGTTAATCTTACAGAGGAAGTGTTATTAGCCACCAGCCATTTGTCAGGATGTGCTTTGTTTTCTGTTTCACTGCACTGACTTCTGCATTGCATTGCAGATGCTGTATGGATGCTAACATGCTCACTGTACTAATCCGTAGCAGCATCCTCTCTCTCTCTCTCTCCAGCAAGAAAAACTCCTTGCTGATATTTCTTGAATATGATTGTTTGGCTCAGTATTTGGGTTTATTGCCTGTTTATGTGGTTAACTACCTTTTTGTATGAACTACTGCCAATCTGCAAAAAACGTACTGAAAAATAAATCAAAGATGTCAGGCAATTCTCAAAACTACAAGAACAGTTTCAGAATCAAAGTATTCTGTAAGGTACCCAAGTAGAGGTCAAACTCCTCCAATACATTCTGATACACAGTAAAGATTACATAAATGTTAAATAAGAAGAATACCGTCTCAAAAATACATTGCATTCATGTAAAGAACGAATTTGTGTCATTGAGTTGTAGATGTAGGAAATGGAAACAATTTATGGGATCCCCTAGTCGAACCCACATGAGGTACAAGATTACTGAATAAAATAACTTTTGTAGTGCTCTGTCCAGTCTTTGCAGTGAAAAGCAATGATCCGTTTAAATTGAAATTTAAAATAGGTTCAAAAAGAAAGAAAAACTCAACATTTGTAAGTATGTAAACTCAACATTTATGAGAATCAGAAACTCCTTTTTGATATCCTAACGTGAAATATATTGTAACATTGGAGCTGATGCAGGGAAGAAGTTGTATGTCAATCATTAAAAGCTTAATTTTCACCCCAATAAATACTTTTTAGCATGCCTTTTCAGAGAACAGTATGATCCTGTTTGGGTTTTGTATCTCAAAAGTTAAAGTGGTTTTGTTGCATTGAAGTGTCCGTTCAGCAGCATGTCCACAAGGTCAGGTCTCAGCTCACGTTTGTTGCAGTACTTCCTTACAAATTATTTTGCCTAATATGAGTCTACACTTGTTGACTATATAATGGATGTCTCCCTCGTGTTATAGACTGGGCCTGACTGAAAAGTCTTGGCAGTCCATGAGCAATCTTTTTACTGATTTCAGCGGAGTTTGGATCAGGCCTATAGAACTTTATAGGAAGGGAAGCCCAGAGGCCATCTTCAAGACCAGACTTGCATGCAGTACAGATTGCAGGCCTACAGTTGTGCTCTGAAGGACAACCAGGTCACACCTCTAGAACCTTTAGGTTCTCATGTGCTGCAGCATGACCAGTGGGGTTAACATGTTGCCAGGATGCTTGGCTAGGCCATCTACAGGTGATGGGGCAGTTATGTGAGAGGTAGAGCAGAAATAAGTACCGTGAGCACAACGAATATGGAAGATGTTTTCAAACTAAGAGGAATCTTGGAACAAACAAGTCAGTGAAAGTCCCCTCGATCTCTCATTATTTTTCATAGCAGTATTCTTTGCTCCTATTACCTTGTCCTGATTTATCACATATCTATGTGGTTATCTTCTTTGCACTTCTAAGATCTTCATTTTATCTCGCCAAATGAAAGGGCACCAGAACAATCTGATGTTTCTTGGCCCCTTATGTCTAGGAGGTGAGAGTTGCAGTCTGATGGCTTTTTGGCATCAGGGCATTTGGCATCCTAGACAGCTCTGCAGATCAATGCAGAAAAAAACAGTGTGGTACCTAGATGTTTAAGGTGAAAACTCCATCTCATCATCACCATAATGGCTCATTCTCTCCTCTTCCAAAAAAGTAAACAAAATGCATTCCTACATATGCTACATCTGGCTTGATTTCTTCTTTTCTTTCAGTTCTTAGGTTCAAACAGTAGTAATGATTAATAATATAATGGCTCTGAGACATTTATTTCTTCTCTCAAAAAGGGAGCAAGTAAATTTATTCATTCACAAAAGGACATCAGTTTTAAAGTGTATAGGGAAAATGTATCAAAATATTAATTAGACTTTTCTTTTGTTTTGCTAGTTTGCATTAGACAGATGGAATTCTGATCTTTAACAGCATCATGACTCATGAAACTGCTTGTGTACTAAAATGCCATTATTAACACAACAGTAGTTTTCAGCAGTTGGTAATTATTGGCATAATTAAACATTTATCAAGAAACAAGTATTTGTCATTCATTAAACTTTCATTAAAAATCCATCTTAGCACAAGCTAGATTAGCCAGTGATTTTCAAGTGATAACTTCTTAACTTCTGGCAGGAATGTAGAGCATTTTGATAGCAAAGAAAGTCATGTGTACCATAACCTTTTCAGGTTTTGTAAACAGTTACCGTGTTTCAGATTTAGGAGTGTTACTTTCGAGCATGCTGTAAGATTCAGAAAAGAAAGTACTTGGCTGTTTTCTGTATGGTTTACCAAGCTTGGCACTTTTTAACAGTGTATTTGGGAAAAAGAAAGATGCCCTTGGCCATGAAAAATCAGTGCTAAGTATGCTTTATACCACATTTACATGGCTTAAATTCCCTCAAAGCCCGATATGTTTACATATACTGGGATGCTGGCATTTGCTTTCGTGAATGGACCATCTCATAAAATCTGCCTTATTGCAGAACTGCAGAAGGATGGAAACTCAGACTAGATGTTTGTAATTGGGAAATCTTGGAGAGCTGTCTGGTCCCGGTATAGTGGTTTCCAATACTTAATACATCTTGTATTAAGAAGAGGGAAATATGCATGTTTTAGTACTTAAAAGAGACCTGTTACAACTCTGAAAGGTTTGGGGTTTATTTTGCAGAGTGGAGTATCAGAGATTATCCCTGGCCTGTTCAGTTGAGATTAATTCATTTAAATGGCAGATTCGTTATTTTTTGCCATGTTTAGGTATGAATAGAGATTGTTTGTGTGAATTTCAACATGCAGAAAAAGAAGGTTAGTCGACACCCTGTAGTTCTCTCTCATTCCGATGTTCTTATTTAACTGGTTTTAAGTCTTTTCTCCTTGGTTATAGGTTATTTTCCTTGGTTGTCATCTTGCCATTCCTACTAACCCTTATTATTATCACTGAAGCACTGGCTTACTTAATCTTGTACCTACCGACTGGCTATTTTACCTCCCAGACCTTTGTTTCTCCTCTTACTTATAGGTACGATAGGATATATTACTTAACCCCTCCTATGCAGTCACTGTTTGCAAGAAGTACCAATTTGGCAAGGTTAGTGTAAGTTTAAAGCACTCTAATGTGATTGTCTAAATTGTGGTGGAGAAAATACCCCAATATTCCGTGAGCGAGACTGTCTCGGAAAGCTCCTTCACATACATCCAAGCACTTCACATCTTAGCCCATATTCAGCAACTTTGTTTGTGTTTTCTCTTGGGCGAAAAATTTACTGTATCAGTGCTTTTATGTCACAAGAATGAATTGAATTCGTACCCTTTAGAGCAAACAACAATAGACAGAGTGGTAACCTAGTGGAAAACAAATAGACGCCCCGTCCCTTTTGGGGATTCAGAGAGGTTCAGAAAGATGGAGCTGACGGTAGAGAGGTGGCAGATAAAAACAGGCCGAAGCAGGAAAGAATCCTGCGGTCATTTATTACCATGCCATCTTCATAGTGTTTGCTGAACCAAGGTGCAGAGTAATGATTCAGACAAATGATGTTAATAATAATAGCTGGCCCTTTGGCAAAAATGGAATACCTAGTATTGCAGCATGAGACCTAATCAGATTCTCCAAAACTTGCTTCAGACCGATAGAATTTTTTGTCGTCTGGTTTTCTGTCAATTGATTCTCCTTGGATACTGTATTTTTAAACGAAGCAGCATGCTAAGCAATTATTTTCCGTTAGGCGGAAAAAAATTAAATAAAATGATAGTTAATGTATAGCTTAAAGCTAATTTTATAATATTCTGTTATTTCTGGTTTATTTTTTGTGGAATTTCAACTGTTAAAATCAATAGCATCTACAAGATATTTCTGGTAATAATGGATTACTTCCTCAAATTTAGAAACTTTATGGAGTTCATTATCTTTTTTTTTTTTTTTCCCCACACATAATCACCTATATATAAGAATTCACCTTATTTATTGTAAGTGAATAATAACAGGTATGCTTTACAGTAATATTTGTTGCACATAGAGTATCACCAGTAAAAATGAGCTCCATGTGAAGCCTAGCTATGGATTTTAAACAAGGGGTAGTTGTTAGCACTGCTGATCTGAGTAATTGCTTTGATCTGTTGTTAGGTATTTGTATATAAAAGAACATTTTCACCCAAAAAAGCTTACTAACCATTTTGCGCTGTTCAGACATGACATGGTTTTGTTGTTCTTTTTAATAATACCTGCGGTTTTTAGGCATATAGGTTGCAATTATTTTTATTAGCTGTTGCGTTAACAACATAACCAACATCTGTTTTAATCTAAACATCATCAGACTTATTAATTAGGAACATTTTGGCATCAATTTATCACACATGCTTTGACACTTTTGATACTTGAAGCATAAGCTATTATGTGTAATGAAAAAAAAAATAAGTATGATTTGGAGTCAGTGTTATACATCATCTGTAGGGGACAATTATGTTGGCATGTGGGAGGTTAATGTACACGCTCTAGATTCCTTTGCTTGATTTGCTGTTTTCTTCTTCATAACTCTAGGTAAACAGTTTGTGCTGCCATTTAATGCACAGGTTAAGTGTAGTTGCAGGCTATTATACATCATTAGAGTAAGTAATATTCAGCTGTGGAAGAAAGATGGAAGCTTTTCACTTGTAGCCACTTGGACATTTCATTTTTCATCTAGTATGCCACTGCAAAAATTAGTTGTGGCAGGCCTGATGTAATTTATAGCCTGGTACCCTGAAATTAAGCAATGAATCACACCATTTTGGCTGATTAGAGTTAATGCATTTTTCCCAATGACATATTTTGTAAAACAATGCAGTTTATTCTAAACTTTGCCTTATCAGACCTAGTCATTTCTCACGTCAACCTGTGCAGCGGATTGTACCATTGTACAGTGCTTTCTATCACCAGATGCCTTTTGATATTGTACTGTAGTTATCTTCCAGTTTAAAACTACAGCCTTCCCCTTCTTTCCTAATTTTCTCACTAGAAAACATCAACTTTTCTTCCCCTCCGTCCCCCACCCTCTATCCTCCGACCAGACAATTCAGAAGCAAAACACCGAGTAACGCAATTCAATGCAGCTTGATTGAAAGTGCAGGGTGTAATGATCAAGTGAGTAGAGACCATTGGATTGTGCCTCAGGCCTCTGCACTCCGGATCTGGTCAATAACAAATTTATTACTAATCAAATCCGATAAATACAAAACAGCCTACATTTATTTTTATTTGGCACCTAGCTGGTCACAGAATAATAATAAAACAGGTAAGTCTGAGACTGCCTTTCAGAGGAACGTACTGCAGCCGATGCACGCTGCTCCTAAAGCCTTTGTGCCTTACGAGCAGGCAGGCATTCCCCAAGAAGCCTCGTTGCATATGTCTGATTACTGGTGGGCACGGTGTCCCGCTCGCCTGTGGAATACATTAACAATGCCAGCTCTTGAGTTTGGAGAATTCTCTTAGCTGAGATACTTTGCGATAGGGAGAGGTATCACTGCAGAACAGGATCTATAGGTATTAGTGTCAAGAAGAATAATGTCTTCCTTGCCCTTTCTCCTGGGTTATGGCATGGGTTATACAAAGACTGGGATGAGTTAATAGAAAACAAAGGAACTAAAGGTGTGTGGGGAGGGGAGCGGAATCAACAACATAGCTGAGACATGTGAATTTTACTGTTGCCAAAAATAATGTGCGACTGCTCTTTCCCCCCAAAGCACTAACATGCATAAGAGCACATGACATAATCATTGCAGACATCTTACACCGTGTAAAACCGACACGGACAAAGAGTGCATAGCTAATGTAAAGCTGACATTCACTATCCAGGATTTTTGTGTTTTCAGATATTTTTATATGTGTGCACATGAAATTTAGCTAAAACTTCTCGACGCTGCGATTTGTTACGCAGACACGTTCTGCATTACCAAGTGCACAGCAGAGATACGAACTGAATAAAATGATTGGGAGCCCTTAACGACACGGGAAAGCGCAGCTTCTGTGGCTCGAAAGTCAGGTAGTAGAAATATTCCTTTCTTAGCTGCCCGAGTCCCTGTGTTTGTGAATGGCTTGTGGAAAAAGCCAGCAAGAGTCTGCAACGCGTAGGAGAAAAAAGCAGCACACCTGCAAGACTCCAGCCTACCTTGTTCACACCCAGGATAGGAGCAAATGATTTATTATCTGTCCCTTGAATTTCTCTGAGCGTTCTGTCTAAACTTTAAAAGCAGATTACATTTGCGATTAAACCTTAACAAATGTTGTTTTAACTAGACTGCAATATATGTTATTGACAACAAGCTTTTTTTTCCCCCTGAAAATAACATTGGTGCTTAGGCATGCAATTTACAAAAATGACAAGGAAGGGTGGTACTTTTCCCAAGGTGAATGTGAGTTGACTGATTAGCTGGTATTTTAACTTAGATTCTTGCAAATTACAGACATAAGAAACCCTGCAATTTATATGTACTTTAGAAGTGAAAGCTTTAATCCCATGATTCATGAAAGTAAAGTGGTAATAATTTAAGTACCATATTTTATTTATCCCTCAGAGTTGTCAGCTGATACCAGAAGTATTCTCACTATTTTTGGGTTGCTGCCTTTGGCCACCTAATTGCTTCTTAGGAAGTAAGAGGGAAATTGCTTATATAACTACATGGATTGTCTTTGGCAACGTCAAGCCAAGGCATCAATCAGTCCATCTGGGTAAAATCACAAGCTGACTCCGATATTGCTAAATATTTATACTGTCAAATACACACAGACATCCAGATGAAAAGAGGCATTCATTAGGAATGCTCCAGCTTGTCAGTTTAAAGATGTAGATTAGAGCAAAACCTCCCACTATGGTACTGAGTGCTCAGGAAAAGTCTATATTTAGCCATTCTGAGCAATAAATATCATCATATTGCCTCATTTAGGTAAATAGAGAATAAATATTGTCAAGATGATCTAGAGATAATGTAAACAGATCCCTGTTCAGAGTCTGTGTTACTAGGGTAAATTCCAGGACATTGGTGTGCTGCTGATGCTTTTTGGTTTAACCCTTTTTCTTAATCGCAGTCCCCTCCCCTTTACAGTAAGAGTAAGATTTGTTCCTTGCAGAGGAGAAGGAGGGGGGCAGGGGGGACAACGACAGGGGGACGGGACATGACATAAGGTGCAGTTTCTTTTTAAACAAAAGGTGATTTCAAAATCTGAGTTATTACATTAATTAGTAGTTTTGCCCTAATGTTTTCTTGGCACTTGCAAGGGCTGCTGCTGCTGCTGGAAAATACAGATATCTCTAGCAACGCTGAAGCTCATTCCAGAGTTTAACATGGGAACTGACAAAGCCTGTCAGTCAGAAGAACATCACAGCTCTGAGGTTAAGACATGATTTCAAGAGTACACCCAGTTAAAACTCATAGTGGATTTTCTTTTATAGCACATTTTTTTCTGTGATAAGATGAGGCATATTGGAAGGATACATGATGAAAGATCAGTCCTTCGATGAGAATTAAGTTACTGTCCTGCTTCAAAGTGGGTGGCTTGTCCTGACAAATTAAAAGGGAAATTTGTTCACTATACTACGTACACAAAAATGATAGCAGAAAGTTCGGGTTTTTTACCTTTTGGGGAAGTCTTGTGCCTGCCTCTGTAGAATTGGCACCTTGGAAGTTACATACAAGGAGAGTGGTGACTGACGTCAAAGTTTTAGTTAATTACACTAGATGATTTTTTAGATTAATAATTAACATCTCTCTTTATAACTAAATATCTGTAATTAATCAGCAAATCATAATGTGGAGACTAATTAACTTCAAACTCAAATCTTAACAGAAAATCCATATTACTATCCAGCATCATTAATTACTCCAGTAATCAAAGTTATCCCTCATGGGATTTGACATAAAGCTTTGTAGGTTTATAAACCAAGCTATTATCACAAAAAAACATTTTGAAAGCAGCTTCAAATAGCATTATAGATAACCAAAGTATTAGATTGGAAATTTAAACAAGTTTTCATTTTGTCTGTATTACATTATCAATAATCCACTCACTGAAGCTGGGTAAGTAACTAAGTACACTTCCCTTCTCACCATGTGGATGCGGGGTTTTTTGTTGGGTTTTGTGGTGGTTTTTTTTTTTTTCCTTTTGGAGTTAACAGCAGTGATTTCTGTCAGAAGATTCATTTGTCACTGTCTTTTAAAAATATGCCGCACTTTCTGGTAGCTTTTGCTGTGGTGCTGTCCATGCTAGCTTGCTCTTTAGAAAATGAATTAATATCTGTTTATGTCCTGGCTTTATTAACAAGAAAGTACCAAATAAAAGGTTGAGCTTTAAGAAATCTTGAGCTGTTGATTAGTCGGTGTTCAGTGGGGGAAAAAAGGACAAAGTAGGGCTGTTACGCAAAAAAAAACCTCATCCCAAACAAGTCCTGTTTTAATTAGCATGGATTTCACAACTAGAAAGATTTGGAATGTGTTCATTTTAATTTTTAATAAACAGGAAAGCCAGTGGTACCATTGTAGCACACTGAAATCCCTTAGCTGATTTTCATTTAGAAAGTTAGGAGTTAAAATTGTGTCTAAAATCCACATTTCAATTATTTTATCACCTAATCTTCCTAGTACGCACATCCGATACTGTTCTTTTGTGTGGCAGCTGTAAAAATCGTAAGCAATTTTTACTGTCAAGAAAACTCTGAATAAATAGAGGCTGTTAACTTAGGCAGATATCTGAGGTTATTTGGTGGCAATCAAGAACTCACAGCACTTCAACTAATGGGTTATGATCAGAAACTGTTCCTAATAGCCAGCTAGACGGATCTGAATATGAAGATTTCTATAATTTTGTTGTCAGCTTGTGATGTACTCTAGTGCTAATTATTTGGAACAATTATGTTTTCCTAATAACAAAAGAAGAAGCAGTGAATTAAGCAGGCTTACCTTCAGATCTTTAGATAACAGTTTAAATGCACTTGCCATTAAGAAATAACATTTCTTTTTCCTGTGTGGAACCCTAATTATTGAAGATGCTTGTCTTTTAAAATCTACTTCTTCTACTTCTTTTAAGCATGTTCAATGTGTCAGTTTACACTGATGACTTCAGTAACTAGTATTTTCTCAGTCTTAGGTTTATGCCTGTACCTCCCATAGACTGCTTACTTCATTTGGTTATTCAAAAACCATAATTAGTGCAGTAATTAACATGTGGATCCTTCAAAGGAAGACTGTTAGAATCATGGGACGTCTCTCATCATTCTTACTGACGTATAGATGATAAAAAGACTTAGGTTGAGGTGACAACAGGATTTGTATTACTGCATATTATCTGAGCTGCGGGGAAATTCAGACAGGACTGTGGTCCATGGAGTCGTTCCTTTTGAAAAAAGTAATTATCCACACTGTTTCTATAATGTAACTAGGTGTTATCCTGCATTTGCAGCTGTCAAATCATTTGTTTTAAAACCATTATTTTATACCTGATGAATACTCGGAAGTTTGGGGGGTTGTGCATTATCTTCTACCCGATTACAAAAGTGGGGTGCAGCAAGTGGAGCAATAAAAACAACAATAATGGTAATTTATATAAGCATAACAGATTCTTTCCAGAGACAGTTGATTTCAGAGATGTTTATGGTAATGCTAAGTTGATACAGTCACAAGATTGCATATCCATAAAGAAAAGGCCCAATTTAATTTTATTTATTTTCCCCGGAGAAAATATGTTTGTTTGTTTGTTTGTTTAAGATTTCAGATAAGCTGAATCTGTTGCGTTATCAAGCCATAGTAAATCAGTTGTTGGTATTTGAGTCTCCGTATGGTTCACATAAATGCACTCCAGTGTTTCTCTGAGATGCTTATTGCTGATGTCTTTCAGCTTCGATATACAATGTTTTAAATTAGCGCATTAAGGAAATTCACGTTCTTTCATTCAGCCTTTAACTTTTGGTAAGTAGTGGCCCTCTTTTTCACATTCACTGACATATGCCAGAAAAATCCAGTATTTTACCCTACAGGCAGCCCATGGGACTGGGATGAAATGGCCTCTGTACATGGGGTATGACTTTATTTGCTAAAGAGGTTATTTGAAAAAGCCCTTAGGGTACTGCTGCCCTTTTGTCCCTCAAACTAGTAGGGGGAAAAATATAAAAGGAACTACACAGTAATCCCTTGTAGACAGGTGACCTTAAGCCAATTCTATCCTGTAAGGTTTGTTTCCATTTAAACTCAAAACAGACAAAGAGAAAAAGCAAATTGCAGGTTTTAATCTGCTGCAGAAGCATTGCAGTATTTTTTTCTGTAAATGACTGTCAAATACAGACAAATTTTACTGCAAATTCATAAAATTTAGTGCCGTTCTATATAATTTAATATAACATTCTGTAGACAACGTGTCCTATATTCTAGCAAAAATAGCACCCGAGGACTGATGGAAATAAACATAGCCCTGTTTATTTCAGGTAGCCTGAACACGAACTTACTTTCCCTACAAGTGTTTAAAACCTGCAAGGACAGCCAAGCCTTGATTTAGCAAAAGTATATAGACCTTCTGATTCCAGTAGTGGTATTAACAAATTAAAAATTAATCAACATCAGGACCACTGGGAGGAAAAAAAAGCAACACAAAGACATTTGTCCTTTGAGGTTCTTTTTTGTTGTTTTCCTCCGTCCTCAGAGTTGATTGAAGTTACCAGAGCTATGACCAAACTGGATGAGAGTTACCCTGGAGCCGTTCATGGTCGTTCCCAGTACAGGTGCACCCTTCTGTGGTGGTGTGTTTGGTATTTAAACCTGTGTTCACCCGCAATAGTTTTACAGTGGAAGCCAGCGTATTCTTCTCTATATGATGGGATCAGCTATTGTTCAGTATGTACCATCCTGACTAGATACTGCTTTTCGATAGGCGGTCTTCAAAATAGCATTATAAATTATGAACAGCGGCTCTGAACTCACTTCAGGATAGCCTCTAATAAGTCACAGGTGTGACATCACTGAGCACTGTAATTAATGGGTGTTATGCCACTCCCTTGACTTACGAGTTTTTCAGAGGCTTTTAATTACTTTTGAGTTGAAGCCATTCTGGCAGAATTTTGAAAGAACTGGGGTGGCAGCCTGTTCAGAATAAAGCTGTTCTAGCGACGTTTGGAGGGGGAAAAAAAAAAAACCCACTCTGGTGGCTGAAGGAAAATGTTTCAGCTGTTCTTCACGCCTGGTAGTCTAGAGGGAGGTTAAAGGAAACAGCTTCTGTCGACTGCTGCAGGCACTTAGTTACTGTGCTCTCTTTCTGCATCTGGGGAGGAGCTGTAAAAATTGTGGTCAAATCCATATATTACATAAAATAAAAGAGAGAAAAACATCTGAAAAGCCAAGAGTGGCTTGAAGGGTTATTATGATGTCATCAACCTGATTTTAGGCATAGAAAAGCCATTGTTTTGCATGTAAGTGCAGACTTTGTGTAGCTGATAGAGTAAATAGAAAAGAGGAAATGCCATCATTTATCACCTCTCAAGAGTAAGTTATAAATGATCACCGGTTAATCAGCACTTCAAAGATTATTTTTTAATTTCAGTGCCAAAATCCAATAGCAGAAGAGGAATTTCACCCCCCCAACACACACACATGCACACACTCCAGAATGCACATATCATAGCATTAAGTTAACTCAGGTGTAAAGCTTTGTTCTCTAAACAGCTGAAGCTTCATGTCATTGTTTATATGCACAAAACACACATATTTCTCCATATGTTGGCACCATATTGGTGTTATCACCATGGCATTCCCTCCTCTTCGGATGATCTTTTGTTATAGCATTTATTTTTGTGAAGCAAATAAAATATAGTAAATTTAAACCAATTATTTAACCAAATTACTTTGATTGTGGGAAACTGACAATTAGTGTTACAGCTTCTCAGCAGTGAAATCCACACAATAGAGCATCCTCTGATAGTCTGTGCTGCAGCATAAGTCGACATAGTGCATTTGTTTTGTGTAGCAAGCTGTGAGAGAGGAGGAGAAAAGTGCAGGAGATGAGTGAAGTCCACCTCGATGAACTACTGTTCTTTGTCTGCGCTTTGTGTTGTAAGCTGTTTGCTTCTCTGATTGTTAATATATAGGGATAGCTTCCCACAGAAACCTTGATGACTGATGTCTACACTTAAACACGTGGGTACGAGATGATCAGCTAACCAGTGAATGTGCTAAGAGACTTGCCAAACTACCATTTGGAATTCTGATTTCTAGTCAATGTTGACGATGAACAAGTTGGTTCAGTTACCTGTAGCATTTACCCACTTTAACACTTCTACCTTTTCCACATGGGTTGGGTGGGAGGGTTTGCAGAGTATTAAAATGAGATACACCGGTACACCCACGTGATTTGGGTTTATTCTCAAAGCTTGAATGCGTCAGCCCTTCCATGAAATAGCTGCGATTTAGGAGAGCATTCTGGGTATTGTCATGCAAATGAGGCCACCAAACATACCACTTTGCTTCAAAATTGCTCTGCACTGACAAGTAGCTTTTAAAACTGGAGCAGTGTTTTCCAGGCTAAGTGGGCAACCCTATATATCCTCTGAGATCCACTTTCTAAAATAAGTGCCTGTATATGAAGTCCTCATTCCACATCTGAGTGCTCAGATGCGTACTTACTACATTCCAGCACATCTCATTTTAATGCAGATTAAGGTGGTCCTTTATGCTTGAGTATTGTGTTTCTCCCACATTCACAGTGAAAAAAAAGCCCTTAAGATGCTTGTAGCACTGAGGAGTCAAGCTTGATCTGGTATTCAGAAGTTCATAAAGCCAAGGTTTTGTGATATATATCACTTCAACCAGCCTAAGTTGTAATGAATGCTGCAGCAGCTTCTCAGCAGCACTCAAGAACTCAGCCAGTGGGTCATGAGGAAAAAAGCAAGTTATCATCCACCTCATGGCTCACAGAAAATATCCATAATCAGGAGCCAGTTTAGTCTAGTTTCAGGACCCATTTCTGAATTGGTAAGAAAATTTGACAGACAGTTCTCTCTCTTGGTAACAAAACAAGTCCATCCCAAGATCTTATGTTGACTGCTCTCATGAAAAAGGATGTGGGAAAAGCAAGAGAGTCAAATGGAATTAATATCCCAGGCAATTCATGACTATGTAACTTTTAACCAGCATCTTAATGCTGCTTAATGGAAGGCAGGATGGATCTCACAGTACTGACATTAAATGATGAAGAATGGGCAGAATCCAGAAAATTTTTCTTTTCTTTTTAATCCAAAATTGTGTTGATCACATTGTGAATCGGTGGGAATGTTGTCCATGTCCTGAATGTGGCCATGATTTTACTCTTAACCTCTGACACGTATTGTTCCATGTGCTGTGCCCTGAAGGTGATGAAGCCATAGATACAAATCGCAGGGCTGTCATAGGAATGGAAGTCCTGGGTCTACTGGCGAGATATGGATTTCCAAAACCTGATGGAGTGAGCAGGTACTGTAGTGATCCAGTGCTAGAACAGCCGGGCTTCTCAAATCCCCCGTGGCCCAGTGTCAGCATGGTGTTGTACATTGCCTCACAGAAATAACTAATGGGCTTTTACATACAGAATCGAGTATCTAGTTCGAGATATTCCCATTTGAAAATGTAGATCTTAAGGACCGTGCAGTTAGTTAGATCCTTTCACTCATGCATCTCTGTCCTCGAAAAGTTGGAGCTTTCCTGGGAGGTTTGGTTGAACTTATGGAGAGGGTTACTTTCCAAGTTGCTTTTTCTGATGCTCACGGCACATTTAGATGGTACCTGAACTCAGAGCCAAGTTGCCCTCAAACCATCTCAACATACAAATCTCTAAATATACCGGTTTAAAATACTTAATGTTGGTGTGAAAGAATTTAAAAGAAAAATAAAATCATTTTGGGAGACATTGAGATTGCCCTTAATTTGTTGTTGTCGTTGTGAGTTAGCTACATTATCTCCCAACCTCTTCTGGAGCTGCTATTTAACTAAAACTTGATGTTACATTTCCTTTTATTACAAGTGCTGTTTATACATAAATTGGAGCAGATCATGATGCAGCAATGAACTTTTTATACCGTGTAGATTGTGCAGCAAAATAGTGCATTATCAGCATTACATGCCTTGCTGAAGAATGTTTTGCTGGTTTAAATCGCATCATTATGAGAAGAATTTGATATGTAGATACAAAGATTTTACTGGAAATTTTGAGCTAGGCTGTTGTCATTTAAGTGAAAACAAAAACTTGTTTGTGTTAATTAGACAAGGGGGGTTAATGAAAGAACCACACTATATATGTACCGCTTAGTTGCAACTCCAGAGATCTACTTTATCAGCTAGAACATGGCTGCATTCATTTTTGCTTGCTTGCCATGAGACAATCCCAGAAATAATTGGCAATCCATTGCCCTACTGCACTGAAACCCCTTGTCTACAAACATGATGCAAAATGAAGGTGGTTGAGGTTTCATAAAAATGAAGCACATGGTGTGACAGACCCATCTGTGCCAGCTTTATAAAACAAAAGTGCCCAATTTTATCATCATTGCCTTTTGTTCTGCACAATGCTATTCACGCGGTGGTTTTATGAATGCTTGCCGGTAGAGTCTGTAAGCCTCGATTTATCTGACTGCTTCCTCTCCTGTGCTGTCTGTTCTCAGTTGCACTGCTAGCTCCCCTGCCCCCACAGTTTCCTCTCCTTACCCAGCCCCTTCTCCCCAAAGAAATCCGAGGTAGAACCTCCTAGCAATTTTCCAAGGTTCTGGGCTCAAAGACTAAACTAATTTGGTTTTGAATTGCAGATCAAACATAAACTGCAAAGAAGCATTTAATCAGTTAGGAGAAGCAAGGGTATGGCTTGTTTAAGTCCCAGAATCCATAAACCTGTAATGATTTTATTATATTGGTGTCAGTTTTCATTATTTTCATGAATGGGTATTCCCTGCTTAATGCACGATATTTGCATCTGATGAACCAATGAGTTTAAACATGGTTTGTTTTAATGCTTTGTGAATTTGCATTCAAATTCATCAGAAGTAATTCTATTTGAAATCACACAGGGCTAAACACAGTGGTTGTAAATCCATTTGAATTGAGATGCCAGAATCAGGCCATTAATCTACAAATCTACAATATAATTTTTGTATGGTTGGTGGGCTTTTGTTCTGTTTTTTCGTGGTGAGACAGAGGGGATACTGAGTGCGCGTGTGGGAGGGAAAGTGTTCAGGGAGGTTGTGATAAATTGACCAAGAGGGAGTGTATCTTTGTTATGGAAACTGACCTGTGAAAGGAACGTGTGAAAGGCCAGAGACCGTGGTTCGAGCGTCTCTGTCACTGCCACTTGAGGTGGTTGCACGAGGAGATAGGAAGTCTCTCAGATAAGCAGGTTTCCTAATATTTAGGATGATAGGAGTTGTCATCAGCACCTTCCATTCTGTCTACAGAGTGTCAGAGTTCACCGAGAGCTCCGAGCGGCCCTGTGGCCTGCATTTAGTGTTTTAAGCCCTCGTGCTAAACACTCTGCTAGCTTGGATTTTTCCATGGTCTCTTGTTGCAATAGGAATGAATAAATGCAGCCAGGTTCACCTCCAACAGAAACAGGGTCGTTTTGGCAGGGGTGGGGGGGCTATATTCTACCAAACAGTGCTCCATTTCTTGATGGCTGACGAAGAAATCTGCACGTTTTTCGGTGTCTAGAGAAAGGGTTTAAATTCCTGTATTCTTAAATAGACTGAATTGTCTGTTTGTTTAAGCTCATAGTTACCAAATTTGAAGTTGTATATATCATTATCTGAGAGCGCTAAAACATGTTTGTGTGAGCGGAATTACTCTGCGAGAAGGAAGGGTTATTGATATTGTTCCACACTACACATTCTGCTTAAAGGTGTCAATGGAGTTTTTTGATAAAACTTACTTAAAAAATTACAAAACTGTATAGTTCTACATGCTGTACTTCCGCCTTTTAAAAGGAATGTCTGTCTCTGTTTATTTGAATAGGTGACAAATCAAAATGGAATTCAGCTGATGGTTTTGAACGTGTTCATATAGTCATTTTGCTTAGTTAGAATCAGGCTGAAATGAGTCTGGGCGCGATACATTTGGCTGCAGGCAAAAGTGATTTCTACTTAACTTTGTAACTGCCTTCCTCTTTGTTTTCCTTGTAAAGCAGAAATTAAAGAGTCTAAGCCTGTGTTTTGAATATTTCATAGGCTGGGGCTAACTGAGGGTCCGACTTAGAAAAGCGTTTAAGCCTATGCTTAGCATTAGCTGTATGCTGCGTTCCCAAATGCCTAAGTACGGGCCCCTTCTTACGCACTTGCAGGCATTGTGATGATCAGGAAGTCTTACCATCTGACATCTGTGAAATGAGCTGGTAGACTTGAGTCTTTTCCATAATGAACCAGTTTCCATCTCATAAAATTCTGTAATTGCAGATGGTATCAGTGGACACCTATGACAATCTCGGCAGAGATTGCAGCCCGGCATTCCTCATTATAGGATACATGGACACTGAACTCCTCTCTGCTCATGAACATGGGGTTGATTCATTGACAGGGCATTATCAGGAAAATTGCAGTGATGTGACTAGTGCTTCACTGTGGGTAAATGGAGTACCTCAACTCTTGGAGTTGACAATAGGCTCTTCTAAGAAATGATAATGCTGTTATTAAGACATAAAGTAGGGTCTCAGTACACCTGGGAATTCTTGTGTGTCCCTGGCAACACACCTTTTGTTGTTTTTCACTTCTCTGCCTGAAAAGTTAGAATAATGCCTTTTCATTTTATGGTGTCATTTAATGATAAATATGTTACTAATTGTGCACAGTTCAGGAGGTGCAGTTTTAGAGGAACGTGTTTCAATAAACACCATTAGATTTTCAGTCTGTTCTGTTCAGTTTGCATTTGCATGTGCTTGGGCCTATCATTTGTGGAAATCAAACCAGTTTTGTTTTGCTTTCTAATTCTGTATTGAGGAAATTAGCTTTAGGCATACAGACGTAAAAGTCTTGCTTAAAATTCACTGTGTTGTGAAAGAGACCCTTAAAAGTAACATGTGGAAGAAGAAACTGTGGAGACCAGTGACAAGTAGCATTCCTCAAGAATGCTGTTGGCAACATGGAAAGTGGAAATGAGTGCATCCCCAGCAATTCTGCCAACAACACCAAGCTGTGTGGTGCAGTCGACATGCTTGAGGAAGGGATGCCATCCAGAGGGACCTTGATAGGCTTGAGAGGTGGGCCCATGCAAACCACCATGAAGTTCAACAAGGCAAAATGCAAGGTCCTGCACATGAGTCAGGGCAATCCCAAGCACAACTACAGGCTGAGCAGAGAATGGATTGAGAGCAGCCCTGAGGAGAAGGGCTTGGGGGGTGTTGGGGGATGAGAAGCTCAACATGAGCCTGCAGTGCATTCTTGGAGCCCAGAAGGCCAACTGTGTCCTGGGCTGCATCAAAGGAGGCGTAACCAGCAAGTCAAGCAAAGAGATTCTGTGTATAGTTTAAAACATGAGTTTTCTTTTTATAAACAATATCAGTTCATTAAACTATCTTTAGAGTTTGGGGGGGTTATTTCAGTAGAGGTACCTGATTAATGGTTTTAGGGTACTTGAAGACACAGTGAAAGAAATGTTGAACCTCAAAGTTTTGAAGCACTGGAGCATATACCAAAAGATGTAGCTATGAGATCTCCAAATAAGCTGTACCTGGGATGCGTAGCAGCTGTTTCAACCTGTGATGCCATGGGTTCCTCAGAAGCTCTTTAATCTGCACGTCTTTGAAATGACAGACCACAATGAGCCCTCCTGCACATTTTGTCTGTTATGTGCCAGAAGTTAGGAATCTGTTAGTTCACTAAACTACAGCAGCTGGAAAAAGTATTAAAAGAAAATGGTACCTGAAGTAAGAACCCTTTAACATAAGTGTCAGCAGGAGCTGTTAGGTTCTCAGTGGTTTTGAAAATCAGGTGTTCCAGGTATCTAGCTCCAGGCTTCTTGGGGTTTTTTTGATGGGGGTGTTACCTGGTGTCTGTCTTGTCGCGTTTTACAAGCTTTACCACTATCGAAGAAAGATATCATAGCTTCCACTGAAATTTTGTCTACTGAAAAATGTGGAGTAAGTACTAGCAATAGTAAAAGTGTTTGGTTACCACTAACGATACTGCGTAACAGCAGAGTAAAAAGTGCACTGCGCTGTGCATTGTATGACAGACCAGCATGCTAGGAACCATGGTGTTTTACAACCATTTTTAGCATGGTTTAGTTAACATGCTTTTAAGCATTATTTGGCTGCAGCTGTCAACAGATATATACAATAAATCTTTGAGCAAGTACTATCAGAAGTAAAAGCTGTGATGTTTAAAATATATTTTAAAAATGGGACCGCTAGTAAGTTTTTCAAATGTTCCCTCTTTTCCTACTCTAAATTGGGCCTCAGGAAGGAAAAAAATAAGGAGAGCTAATGAAATGACCTGACAGGGTGGCAGGGTTTGCTTACTAGTCCATATTTGAATAGGATTCATGCTTCATATGATTGACAGTCATTGCAAATTCTTTGGCTTTTTAAGACTTAAGGCGCCACGGTCTTGGGTGAACTTTAGTTCAGAACGGAGTTGTTTACAAAAGTTAACTAAGTAGTTACTGCAGAATCGCGTGCTATGTTTCACTGAACCATTCCAGAATAGTATGGATTTGCAGTACAAATGGTGATGACTCAGGTTAAATCATATTCTAATTACTGTGCAGTCAATTTATCGCATCTGGGAGCTTCGTCACCCTGGCACCTGGAAGTGGACGAGGCAGCTGAATTGGCTTTCCATTGCTCACCATGTCCAAACGTCTTCCCACAGTACAGCATGAACCTTCTAGTGTTTCATCAAAATCAGATTATGCTGATCCGAAAGGGACAAAAATTTTTCTCCCTGTTCAGCATTTGCAGAATACATAGCCAGAATACGTGCGCCTAAACCTTCGATATGTTCTTGCTTCACTGTTCTGAATATTCCTTAGTCAAGATCTCTCCCTCCAGGGGTGAAGACATCATTCAGTTGTATCTGTACAGGGACAACATGCACCAGACATGCCTTTGAATGTGCAATTAAAAATTACTTTGACCTGTTTTACATGTTCATAAACTCATGTGTAATTTGATGAACACTGTCATTCTTTAAATTACAGTTCTCAAGGGACTTCTCTCTCACGGAATGTCATTTTTGCATATTTACTTTCTCCACAAGTGCTAATTTGTAGTAGCACAAGTTGAATCCTGCATTGTTATTTTTCTGCTTACTTATGTTACATCCTGGTTTTCTTGGTAGTGATGTTAACGCTTCCTCCCAGTTTCGTATTAACTCCTTACACCATCAAAAAGCTGTTGATTTCTACCCCTAGCTAACCAACTGCTTAGGAAGTTTTAACAGTAGTGTAGTGTGTAAATTATTCAGATCTCAGAAGCACTAGTTTGCAGCTGAGTGGAAGTGACCTGAGTAAGGAGCTTCTGAGCACTTACGCAGAGCCTTAGTGCAACCTCTTACTTTGCGCTTCCCATGCAGCCAGGGCGCACACACCATCTTAGCAATTCCTGCCTCAGTAGTGTTCAGCAATGGCTTGGGAAGCACCACCTTTGGTGTCTTCTGCCTTGTTTTATCTACATACAGCCTAGTGCCTTCTGACACTGGAAGTGGAAGACAGCCTAGTGCCTTCTAACACTGGAAGTGGAAGACAGCTCATTTAAGTACTACTGTATCAGAAGCACTGCAAATACATTTCTGTCAGCAGAAGGGTCAATTATATGAACAGCTCTTTCTTTGAAGATATGCTGGAAACATGCTGCTTCCATCCTTCTCCAGAGGTGAATCATGAAAAGAAGACTTTGTCACTAACTCGACCCTTGAAAGTGCTATAAATGAGTTACCCATTTCTCCAGCCTTTACTTCCCATCCCACCTCCTAGAACCAGCATGTACCCTGCTTCATGCTTCCTAAATAATCCTACCATCACTGCTAAACCTGTGACACTCTGAGCTAAAAAAATCAGCATCTTCAATTGTAGGCACGATAAGCCTTGATGGTGTCGGTGCCTGGGGAAGAATGAGGGGCCAGCAGAGGCAAATGCCTCTGCACTGCACCTGGACCACCTATCACCAGCCCTATTCCTTCCTCCTCAGTAGTTGGATCCCTTGCAATGAAATGGACTTTTGAGGTGGGAAATCTGGCATCAGAAGCTCAGGAACCACAATCAGAATTAATTCACCTTCATCTCATGCCATGTACCAGTTTGCGGACAAACCGCATCATGTTATGGTTGAAGCATCCAATGGGCTGTTTTTTATAATACACAGCTTGCAGGACCTACAGCTTTCAGAATAAATGATCATGGTGCTCCTTTCTGGCTGTAGATGTATTGCAAAAATATATAAATATTATTAGCCACTGGTGTTACGTTTGATGCTATAAAAGCAAAGATACAGATCTTTCCCCCAGTGAAAACTTGCACAAGTTAAAAGCATAAAACCCACTTCCCTTCTTTTCCCCCAAAAGTGGTGGCAGTGCACTCTTCCTCTCACTGTACCAGCATCTAACGTCTGAGCAGATGTATGTCACTCCTCCGCTTTTCTTCCCCGTGTTCCCATGCAGGTGAGAGATGCAAAGGAAAGTAGCAACTACGCATCAGTGTCCAGGTACAAAGCTGCAAAATAAAGTTATGAAGCTCCCCTTTTTAGCAAAATTACCTGATCTCCTGTTGGCCCAGCCTGAGAGTTTATTACTTCAATTCATGTACCTCATTCCAGTACCATTTTGATTAAGTCCACAAAAGAAGAGTACGCTCATCTCCCCTTGATGCTTTGGATATCGAAACGGAACTTTTAATTTGTTTTTCCCCTGATAATGTAGCCCGTGAATTGCTTCACTTATTAGATGAGTGTTGGTTTTTGATATCACCCATCCCATAGACTCCTGACACCTCGCATGGGGAGAAGCCCTGTCCTTGAATTACTGCAGCGTGCAGTGATCAGAACTTGCCGCTGATGTTTTGTTAGCATTTACCAGCGTCGTCTTGGCAGAGGGTGACCTCTAGTACTGTCTCTAAACATTTTCAATTTACAGACTCGAGAATTTTTTGCTGTCTTTGCCTCTCATTCTTTTGAAGAGGTCAGCCCTTTACAAATTTGCCACAAGAAAGAAGTTCAGAATGCCCTGTATACTTAAACGGCTTAATAGGAATATAGCCCCAGCGAACACACCACATACGATTCATTTTAATATTTATAGAAGAAATTCGCATTGTTTTAAGTGTACACGAGCAGCTGCTGTCATTTGGCTATGAGCAGATGTTAGACCTCCAAAAGCTTCGCTGATAATTAAAATACTAACAGTTAGTGTTTTACCCCAGCTGCAGGTTCTGTTTACTGTAAATTTGATTTTAATGGTGCCTCTGTGCAGTTATTGAATAGAGGTTTGTTTTCTACTATACATACAAAAGTGTCTACTATGAAGACAAATGGTTATTTCCCATAATTTGCTCTGGAAAGAAATGAATATACACTGCAACATAGTTGAATTTATATATGAAATACAAATATGTCTATCACATTCCAAATGGTACTTTCTGCTATCTTAACTAACGAAAAGAATTAGGGAAACTTACTATGTCTAGTTATTCCCAGGCATTGCCCCTAAAAACTGCTGTGCTTTTCAAATGGGTTGAGACATGCCCTCGGGCAAAGAACAGGTGCTGCTTTTTACTGAATGGGTGCGTAAATCAGAATAAATAAATACAGGGAATCAGGATACTCCTGTTTGATGGGTATGCTGAAGAATATAATTTTTGCTTGATCATTTCATAACATGATGTTTTATTTTAGGTATCCCTTACAAGTGTCTGTTCTCTTTAGTGCATATATATACATCAAACGCTGGGGAAGGCTAGCCACTTTCAGAATTGTTAATCCCAAGGGCCTGATTATGCAAACACAATGCATAATGCAAGCTACCATGTTTAGTCCCTTGGAGACTATTGAGGCTAACTATGGCAGTAAGCCGTACTCTTGATAAATAAATGTTTATACGACCAGGATCTAAATGTATATATTCTTGAAAAGCAAAAACTCTTGCTGAGACAATAATGACAAAAAGGGGGGTTTGCTTTTTTTTTTGACGAAGCAGTTACTGTATGGGACTAGACTATTTCAGAAATCCAGATCATTTTTCTTATAAGCAGAGCTTGTGGGCTATTTTTCCCCCTGATTTTTTCATATTAGTATTCATATTATTTTTTGTAGCATCTTGCATGTTCTGTCTGCCTCGGAAACAGAATTCTCCGTTTTCAAAACCGGTACCTCTTGAAATTGGTTTTCAGATTTAAAAGTACTAAAAATGCACTTTCCAGTTGCACTGCAGGGGTTAAAACAGAAAAAGACAGTACATCCGTGTAGCATCAATGTCAGTCGTTCCCAAACTGAAGGCCAGAGTAGCCTTTGAAGCTGGACTGCCAAGAATGTCCAGGCTGGCTATGCTCATCTCCAGCTGCTAAATTGCACTGGAAGAGCTAGCTAAAATACTCCAAATACATTCCTAATGCTGCTTGTCCGTATAGGTAATTGCTGTATATGCCACAGGGAGGTTTTTGCTCAGGAGTAGGACTTGAGAAGACAAGTCTGCATCCTGGCAAGCGGGTAAAGAGGAAAGGTAGTCTACACAAAAATCGGTTTCTGTGCAGGTTAGGCAGTTGTAAAACCTGCACATTAGTGACGTTCATGTTCACCATGATCAGTGGGGCTTTTGGTATGTATATGTTTTATTTGCATAGTGTCTGTAACACTGGGCTCTATAGTGATCATTTTTGACCTTGAGCGCAGGAAAAGAGAAACTGAAATTTTTCACAGAGAAGGCCTTTCCCTAAAGGTTAATTGACACTGGAGGGAAACTAAACCAAACCAAACAAACCTAACTGAATGGCTCAGCTATTTATTTTGGTGTCTGGTTTTCCTTTTTCTTTCCCTCCCCCTTTTTGTTGTTGTTGTCATAGTCCTCTGAAGTGTGGGAGGTAAAAATAACAAGCAGGAAATTTCATTCTGTTTCTCAAAAGGGAAAAAAAATTACAAAAATATTTCCTTTTTCATTTTAAGAAAGCTAAAAGGACATCTGCTGCTTTGTTTAAGATACCTGAAAGGTTAAAACTTCATCCTTTATTCAAACAATTGTTAGAAGACCTTGAAGTTTCTAAACATGATTGAGTGGTGAAGCAGAAAGCTAACAGCCAAGAATGTTTCGACTTTTGGCATTGAAACATGATGTTGCTGAATTTTTAAGTAAAAAATGAACTATTAGCACTGTTTGGGGATTGGATTTTTATAATTTAATAGTATAGTGAAAGAAAAAAAAAAAAAAAGAAAAAAAAACCCAAACAAAACAAGTGCTGCATTGGTATTTACAAACTTTGTGTCAATGGTGGATTTTTTTTAGCTGGTTAAGTCCCCTGTAGATACACTTACTTGTACTGCCTTACAAATATTTGCTGCCTTTGTGGATGTAATAGTTCTGACAGAGCCATTTTAGCTTGCAGATTGATTTCACTTCTTGGTTTGACCCATCCTATTTTCTTTCCTTCAGCGGGAGACATGAATGAGCCTTCACAACCTCTTATTCGGTAGCTTAACTAGCTGGTTTAGGAAATGCTGCCCCATGCATTGCTTGCACATAAAACCCTTACAAATGAGAATAGGTTTTACTGTGGGTGAGGAACAAAGTTGTGAAAAACATGGTGGCTTATTATTATGGCCTCCAAAAATCAAGGAAATCCCAAAGTTGTGACAGTATACCATGGTTCTTCAACCGTACAAAATTAAAATAGAGATCATTACAAACATTTATTTTTTTTTTAATTGAAAGAAAAAAAGAGCAGAAACTTGGAGGTTGATCAAGGCCTAAATTATTTCTTTATGAATTTGACTGGTGGACTTATCATCCCACTCAAAATATTGCACTGCCATGTAGACAGTAACTTTTAAAATGGAAAAGAACAGTTGCTCGTTCAGGTGACGCCCAATATAAGTGGAATTTTCTGTACCTTTTCAATTCATTGAAGGCTGTATTTAATTGAAGGAAAAAGATGTTTCCTTGCATTCACGTTATTTTATATTCATGGCATGTTAGTAGATACCGAATATTCGTATGTGTCAATAAATAACGTACCTAATTACCAAAGTAGGGAAAATGAGGTGTTGCTGAATGGGGTGCTATAAATCAGGCCTCCTGGAACTTTTGCAGAAAAGGAAAAATAGCTGGTTTAAGCTCGCTGTGTAAATGCAGATCATTTCCGTCGTCGTAATAGGTTATTTCATTTATGACTTACTGCTTTGTCCTAAAGGTGCTCCTTGTGAAGGATGTCCTCAGCCTAGCCGCACCGTGCGCAACCGCTCGCTACAACTTTTGGGGAAGGGTTAGAATTCTAAAGAGGCTGCTGGCGGAGAGCAGAGCGGTGCTTTACATAGAATATTAGCCCAGACTTTCCTAACGCATTACGCATTTCTTTCTGAGACAAGTCTCCTTAATGCCATCTTTATCTGCTACACGATGCATGAAATCTACTTTCTGTTTTAGAACTGCGGCTGACCCCCGACCCCGCGAGTGCCGCCACAATGTGACCTTTCTATTGTCATCAGCTTTCATTCTCCTGAAAATTCTATGAATTTTTATTACAAGTTTTTTTAAACCAAGCTGAGGCTTCAACAAATTACTTGACACAGATGAGATGAAGTTGTTGAAGTAGTGTTAGATAAGTTTTACAGCCAGCATGTGTGCTGCTGAACAGTACAAAGCCAGTGTCCTACAATGTCATACACCAGTAACTGCTGAGCCTACTATTGGATAAATACATCATTTTATGGAACATTGATTGTTCTATAAACCCAATGGAGTATTATGCTCTATGATCAAACCATTTAGATTGTGTGTAGAGCACAGAAAATGCCATATTCAGGATGGTACTAAAAGTGCCATTTGTGTATTTTATGGATGTCATTACGGGGGAAACTTCTCTCTGTAGGCCCTGTTTACTGCAAAATTTTTTAGTCTGTAATGACATTTTTCATTCACAACGTATGCCTTCAAGAGAGGGGGCCCTTGTTTTATTTGTTTCATTCGAGTTTACTGCACAAATCCTGTACATTTTAATTAAATGTAAGCTTAACAAAAGAATAAGGTACTTATTCTGTGGGGAACAAATGATGACAGTAACAAAAGAATAAAACAGACACACAAAAGAAAGTCAGGTATTGAGTAAAAGAGAGGGGAGAAGGTACTAAGCCCCGTTTGTAGTCTCCCAGAAGCGCATTAAACATCAAAGCATTTCTTTTAGCCCTATTTCAGGAGTTTGTGGTCTCGGAGAATTAAAATAACCCGCAAATATGGATTCAATGTCTGAAAAATCCTGACGTTTCCAACTAAAAAACCTAATGGTCACTCAGGGCTCCAACTGATAAATAACGGCTCTGCTGAAATGGCAGACTTCTTGGAAAGAAACCAATTCTGTGATCACTGCACCCCTAGATATGAAACACCTCTTTACAAATTGTCTGAATATGAGCTCTCGTATCATTATATTTTGTCATTTTAATACCTATTTGTGTATCTTTTTAATTTGCAGTGACACGCAATCAGCAACAAGTCCATTTTTCCCAATATTAATGTGGGCTTGTATTGCAGCTCATGTTTGCCGTGTCAGCCGACACTTAGCCCTTCTCTTTACCCGGTTTTAAGAGGGGGTGAGAGGCAGGCTGGATTTAGTAGGACAACATGATTTGTTGCTACATACAGTCCAATAATGTGACATGTTCCTTAAATACATAAAAATTCCTACAAATGTTGCATTGGATAGCAGTGCTCCATTATTGGAATGCGCCGTTCCAAAGTCAAAATAGCAGCTAAGCTTCAAAATATGTTGTTTGCTAAATATCTCCCCTACTTGGCTTTTCACTGTTAAAACAAAAGAAAACCAGTAAAATCTGCAATCCATATTTACCATGAAAAATCACTGAAATTGAAGTTGATGTTCCCAGTAAATTCTTGGTCGTAGTCCAGTTAAAATTTAAAGTTACAGTAGATTCACATTAGTTTAAATGACACTTGAACTTCTACACGGCTCAACATTAATTCATTATAGTTGAAATGGAAGAATCTTCAGTGGGTGAATCTTTTACAATCTGATTGAGGCTGTTACATTTTATAGGAGCCATTTTTCAAAGCAGTACTGACAGCACTCGAAGTTATTAAATTGCTGAATCAAAAGATGGACCTGCAATCGCATTTATGAACTGTGATGGAATAGCTGGGGTTGCACTGAGCTGAGGTTAAGATGTTGGTGTAGTTAAGCTTCATCACACCCCTTAGTGACAGCAGTATTTACCCATGTAGTTTACTTTAATGGTCAGGAAGTGGCTTAACTCACCTCTGGATTCAAATAGATTAAGTAAGCAGTCAGAATGGCATAATTATCAGTGCTGCGAGGGATTCAGCGGATAGCTCTTCACCCAGGAGACTTCCCATTCAATTGCACAGTAAAGACCAGAGTTGCATAGATTCCTACGTACAGCATTTATTTGAGGAGATGGAAACAGGATGATTTTTTTTTTCCCCTCTCCCTTTTTCTTTCCCTTCCCCAAACCAGAGCCTCTGCTCAATGCAGCGATGCTCTGTCCCGTGCATAAATTATCGTGATCTTAGGGGAAAGATGTCATGATTTTGCTGCGTGCGTGTGAAAATTATGATCGTAGAGTTATTTTGATTTTGAAATCCAGTGGAAAATGCATGATTTGTAGAGTTATTTTGATTTTGTGCCACATCACTGCCAGGCTTCTCTTTTATCATGTCAACAAAGCAAGACTCCTGAGAGAATTAATTACTTCTACTCTATTATAAAATGTGGAGGAGCTAAGATAATTGTCATTTTATGTTGATTTCCCCTTCCTATTTTTCTGCTCTTTGGGGGGTCTTGTGAATGTCAGTGCCTACAGAGAGCACAGGAAAAGTAGGGACGAGAACCCGTCGTACCACAGGAAGCTTCCTTCTCGCTTATGCCTGACAAAATGTACTTCAATTGCATGTGCCAGATTTATCATGCAGCATCACTTGGAAACACTCTAATGGTTTAAATTGTTAATTTTCTTCTCCAGAGATAACCTGCCTTGCAAGCTAAGATGGACAAAGTTGTATAACATCAGTTTAGACTTGTGAAGGTGATTTTCAGCCTCTCAGCTTAAGAAAGATTACTTCTTGTGCTTTGCAGTGCAGTTCTCCACCAGAACCATAGAACAGTTGTGTTTGGAAAAGACCTTCGTGATCACCAAGTCCAACCCTTAACCTAACACTGCCAAATACAACCACTAGACCATGTCCCAAACCACCATGTCGCTTTGTAATAGAACAAAAGGTATGTAGGTAGGTAGATAGACAGACAGACAGACGCATGCCAGCAAGAGGTCAATCTTTCAAGCACTGGCATCTTTGAATATTAGGTTGATATGCACCTTTGCATGTCAAGTTGCTAGAGGCTGCACGATGCCTAGTACTTAGTCTTGTGGTAGCACAGGTCCTGCGTGTGGACTTACCTTAAGCAAATGAGTATCTGGTTTCCAGAGCCCAGTTTAGTTCTCTCTGGGATCAGGGCCTGACAGCTCTATACTTTGGGTGAAAAAGTCCTTTTAGTCCAGCTTTAGTATAATTTTCTTGGCCTCTTGAGTTGTTCACCAGAAGTGTCTCTGTGGCTTGGAAAGTACAGCACTAGCCTGAAATTTGGCTGCAGGAGTCAGTTGGTTTTCTTACTTGTTTTATCCCAAACAAGCAATGATGTATCTGTGTGTGTCGGTGACAAGACGCTACAGCTTTTACTCCAGAGATGTGATTGCAGTTTGCATCGGTGGGTTTAAACTAGAGCATGGGTGTGGGTAGTCTCAGCAGCATGGGCTTTATCGGCCATTCAAGGGCCCATCTGGCATTACATCCTCAGCTTGTTCCCAGTGTCCAGGACCAACTCTTCTCTCTGTGTGCACTGGTCGTGGCCCAGACCTTCCTTCCCAGTACCTGGAGGGGAGCTTTGGAAAGGCACTGCCGTGGGGACACAGCAAGTGCTAGAGCGGTTCTGCCATTGGCATCCACAGAGTGGTCACAGGGTGCTGCTCTCAGTTATGTCTTCTTTCCAAAAATACCAGAGGCAGCCCTGAGGCCACACATAGACAATGGAGGTTGTGACTTTGTACAGCTGTGGGCACCATTGGCTTTGCTGAAGCTTTATTGTTAGCCATGAGAACTGAGAAAGAAACCCTCAGTGACCCAAAATGACAGATTGAGTGGCAAAGCAAGCAACTGGAATGTGTATTTTAATCTGTTAATTGATTTCATGTTGAAATAATTAAGAAGTGTAATTGAGGTTTCTCTGGCTGATATTTTATAGAACATCCTGCTTGGGGTAAGAAAACTACAGAGCATTTTCTGCAGGTAACTAGGCTAGTGCCTGAGTCAGTCAGGTGTGCTGGAGAAGATGCTAGGTGGGAAATGAAGGGGAAGACAATGGCGTCGAGATGACAGCATGGCAATTACCTCGCCAACAAAAGCAGGGTATTAAGAAGATCAGCCACAGTTTTTCACACCCAGATATGTTTAATGTAATATGGGATACTCAAATTCATTACTGAAGTACTGAAATATCACCGATAGGATCTTCTAGAAAAGATGTGTTAATGGCTTTTAACTGTATACTGTATTTATCTAGGCTTTTTTTGTACAGCATATTTTAAAAAACACATTTAAATTGTTAATAGGCTGCAGAATTGTTAAACTCAGCAATTATTTCAACCTGTAAATATGTTATTTGGAAAAGATGCAAATTGGTTTTGTTCACTTGCTCGTTTTGTCTGTGTTTGCTGCCAATGAAATCTAAAAATTATCAAGGATTTTTTTTTTCCGTTTAAGCTACAATTTGTTCAAGTAATGAACTGGTATTTGCCACGATACCACGTTAACAGCATATTTTATCTTGTAGGCATTGTATCCAAGTCCTATGAGTGCCGACTGAAGGGGCAAGGAGCAACGTTTGTGGAAACTACGAGTCCTTTCACTGCAGCAGCGCTGGCAGAGGTTTCTCCAGTTAAGGAGAAGGTCTTTCGGGGCAGCAGGAGACAGCCACAGTCACCTGAAGAGGTTCAGCAAGTTATTATTATTCAAGGATACGATGGCGACTTCGCGGTCGATGCCTCTGTGGAGGAAACAGCAGCGGCTACCCTGCAGAGCCTAGCAATGGCCGGTCAGATGGTCAGAGTGGTCCATATTACAGAAGATGGTCAAGTCATAGCCACAAATCAAAACAGCTCACACGTGAGCAGTATGGTTCCAGGGCAGATACTCAGCGAGCAGTTAGGAGATCTTGCAACACAGGTGCTAGTGGTTGAAGGAACTGGAACGGACACGGAGGAGGCCGTTCGAGTAGACACAGTCCCTGACTCCAGTAGCACTGTACTGCAGCAGATAGTGCGACAAGAAGTGTTAGATGCTTCTGAAGCCACAGCCCGTCCTCCAGACTCGTCCTCGGCATTAGATGCCCTGCTTTGCGCTGTAACAGAGCTGGATGAAGTGGAAAACAAATCTGGACCCCTTGACAGATGCAGGTCTAGTCACAAAGATTTCTTGCAAATGCCAAACCCGGAGACACCCAGCGTTCCCAGTGATGCAGAGGGACAAGAAATACAAATGTTCCATGAAGTTCAAGAGACTCGGGAAGACACCAAACCTATGGAAGTAGTGACGCAGGTCATGCACCCATCGGCTATAATTGCATCTCAGGAGAGAGCTCAGGCTGCCTTCAAGAAAATGGTCCAAGGAGTATTACAGTTTGCTGTGTGTGATATGGCTGCAGCCCACCAGCTGATGAAAGAAGGTGTCACTCAGGTCATTGTAAATGAGGAAGGGACTGTGCATATGGTAGCTAGAGAAGGCTCCCAGATAATTATGCAGGAAGCTGGTAGCCACGCGCTCAGTGTCCAGAGTGAACACATGGACTTAGTTGAGTCAAATGGGGAAATTTCACAGATTATTGTCACTAAAGAAATAGCAGAAGCCATGGTTCAGGGTTCTGATGGTGACTTCTCTGAAGGTGCAACCCACTACATCGTCACAGAATTGCCACCAGACATCCAGGATGAGCCTGGTGTGTACTCGCACGCTGTGATAGAGACAGCGGGGTCTCCGGAGATTTTGCAGGCCGGTACTGCTGTAAAAGAGGAATCTGTATCCCCTGATAGAGCAGCGGGACGGTTAACAAGCATGGTCATTTATACAGAGGGTGGCTCGCAAGTAATTAAAGGCCAGAGTGATGATAATGAAGTACAAGAAGCATGAAGAGCTTCATCTCCTAGACTCGATGCAGTGTGAAGCTGGAAATTTCCATGCCCGCAGAGGTGCTGTATTCTTGGAATGCTTTCTGTAAAACCTTCTCTATATGACGCCCTCCTAACCAGGTACCAGATACGCAGCCTGAGGGAGGTGAAGGTCAGCTACCAGATGTTCACTGAAAAGGATAGTACAATCTTCTTACAGTAGCTCTAAGAATTTTATACAGGATTATTCTAAACCAAGCATATTGGGGCACTAAGGAGAATAAAAAGCCCCCCAAAGTGTAGGTATTGTTCCATTCAATGCTTTGTTTGTTGCTGGTGTCATTGTGGGATTGGGGGTTTTTTTTCAAATGTTGTTTTATCTCAGGCTGATTCCCTGCCTTCTGTCATTTTTTTGCCTAACATAATCATGGGAGTAAAATAATTCCACTTAAATGTGTGTTTTTCAAACAGATAAATAAGCAAAAAACTGCAAAGCGGCAATACCAGGTGGAACGGGTACGCTGGCATCCTGTAATCAGTGCCCTGCTTTACTTTAAAGAAGGACAGGTGACATTTTGCTTCCTAGAAACTTACTTTAGAATATCCCTGGCTAAAAATATGTCATCAAGATAAGTATTTTTTTGCATCTCAAATAAAATTTTTCACAGTGGCTTAGGCTTTTCCTAAAGAAGAGCTCAAAAAAGCTACACTTCAGAAAATTCTTGATTATACATATTCAAGAGGAAGAACTTGATGCCTGTAACTTCCACTTCATTTTAGCTGAGAGTCCCACAGAAGAAATGTGGGTTTTTTTAGAAAAAAATACTGTCACTGTCGTTGTTTCGCTTTTCTTATCAATAGCGCTTCATACAAATACCGCTTTGCAGTTCATTCTGTGAGCGACTTCTGAAACATTATGGGGGTTTTTTAAGAAAATTCTGACGTTGACATTAACAAGTTGGGGGGGAAAAAAAAAAAAAAGGAAAAAAAAAGAAAAAAAAAAAGGTGACCTTGTATTTCTTGCTTAGTCCAGAATGTCAGTTATTTACTTGTGGCTATACTGCAATTGTTCGATGCAAGTTCACGTTGAAGAGATCTGTTTCATGCTACACCTGCTTTTGTTTCTTTAAAAAAACCCACAAAACAAACAAAAAAAATTGTAAAGTATAAACTGGCAAGGTTTGGGGATTTATTTTTTTCTCTCTCTCTCTTTCAAATAAAATGTTAGCATTAAAATGAAGCATCATGATTTTTAATATTAAGCAATAAACAGGACTGGCATTCAGCGGGAGCAAACGAATGCTATCTGTTATGTCTGTGCATTTTCTCTTTACTCCTTTCCTTTCTCTAGCTCGCTAGATAGATAAAGATAAAAGAACCTAATTTCTGAAGTGTGCCTCATGCATGCTTAATATAATTGTGTGAGTGTTTAGGGTATAAGCCACGCTGACTCTGGCGATAACTGGGTTTCCTATCACGTTTAATATCTTAAAATTATCAACTGCAAGAAAGTTGGGCTGAGGTAAAACAATAGTTCCTTCCTGAAGCACCTGTTTAAAAATGTATTTTCTGGTAGAGCTGCTGAGAAAAGGTGCTTCGTTCTGGGGCTGTAAGCTCCTGCTGTCTTTTCATCTCTTCTTCTTATTATTTTTTTAAATTTTATTATTTTCCAGGAATTAAGGTTGTGTCTTTGTCAAACCCCAAAAAAAAGTAAATTTCAAGTTAGACATGGAGATTCATAATTAGCCGAGTTTGACTTGCTCATCTTTCTTAAAAGTGACAGGCTGTTCACTTACTCTTAAATACTGTCTTCAGCAAACAGTGACAGGATCAACTCCCGTTTGTTATCAGGAAAAAGGTGACCTTTACAAAATGATGGCCCTCTGCAAGACTCTCACAGATGTTCAAAAAACGGAATGTTTTTCTGTGGAAATATTTCTTCTTGATCATTTCTCCTGTTAACTGTAGCCCTGTGGTCTTGCAGCTTGGATGCTAATTCTTTGCTGTGCTTAGTCCTGTATGGCTAACCTTTCTGCTGCAGTACAGGGTGTTGACACTGACATGCTGCAGTTTACCATTTGTGATTTATTTAGGATAAATATGTCTCAGGTGGCATTTAATCCTTCATAAAACCAGTGTAGCCTGCAGTGTCAAACCAGCAATCACATTGTATGCACAATGAAAAGAGCAGACCTTTGCATTAAAAAAAAAGGAAAAGAAAAAGAAAAAACCCCAGCAGTAGGTGTGTTCCCATGCTTGGGAGCACTGGAAGGGATTCACTAACCTACCGGGTGCTGTAATTACCAGGAAGGTTGGGTTAACGATACTTCTCCCGGTCCAGAGAGCTAATGTTTTTCTAGGACTTTTCTTTTGGGTTTTCCTCCTCCTCCTTTTTAATGTGCACTTTGAAGTTAACTTATTAGTGCCCTACGAACGTAGCGGTAGAAATCAAGGGTGACATTCATTCCTGAGCGGGCAGCCCGCTTACGGACTCTGCACGCTTGTCTCAACCCCGTGCAGAAATGCTCCCTGCCATACACCGAATGTCAAGGCCACACAAGATCTCTCCCAGGGATTAGGAGACTCCTCTCTGGCATTTGTCTCCCTCCTGTGCCTGAGCTCCTGGCACTGCACCATACCATAAACTGAGAGGAGATTAGCTGGATCCCTTCGGGGAACTGCCAAGCTTTCCCCTTCCCTGAGAAGGAGGCACTCAGGGTAGAGCAGCACCCAAAAAGACCTGAGTCCCCAGGATGGCTGTGCATGGTGCCAGTGAGGCACCCGTGGTGTGTCAGGGAGTCGGCTTGTGGGTGGCAGGAGCTCTTTGCCACACATAGCATCCACCATGGGAACACAGTAGAAGACCTTATGCGGTGGGTCTAGGAAGGTGCACAGCCCAGGCAGCTATTCATTCGCTCCCAAACACGTGGTCTGCCACTTGCTGTGAACACCTCCAGTTTCCTGTCTCCCAGAAACCTCAAAGGTGCCGCCACAATGGAAGCGGCTACTGAGTGTGCAGCACCCCCATGCCAGTCTGATGCCAGCTGATGCTCTGGCTGCCAGAGCCATTGGCTTCATGTCCTCCTTGTTATCCTTTCTGAATAAGCGATAACAAAGTTGGATCATACTGTGAGCAATGCCAAGCAGGAAAAAAGGTAAATATTTAGGAAGCATTGAAGTAGCATGTGGGGGAGGACGGGACAGACAATGACACGCAAAAACAAAACATCAAAACTGAGCAAAAAGCCCTAAATGAAAACAAAGCCAGGGGAAGAAATGTTTCTGGCAAAGAGTTTCACCCTCCGTTTCTTAAGAATCAGATACACACCTCCTGGGGCAGTGAGGAGATAGCTGGAAACAATGTTTAGTGAAATATTCCCTGCAACAAAAACAAAACCAAATCCCCAAAACCCAACGCAACCTGAAGCGCCCACAGCCACATACCATTCTGCCTGACTACCAGCTGCCCGTCGCTGTGGAAGTGAGACAAGCCAGAGCCGATAGTTGATGCGCTAAGGTATGCACATGTGGATTGCACACAGCGCTGCGAGCGCTGCTGTCATTTATAAGCACTACTTTAATACCAGAAGTGTTAGCTGTGAGGTCCTGGAAGAAATATATGTGTGATCTTGGTGGGCAGTGGATTCAGCTTGTATAATCGCTGTAGGAATCTCCGCACCTCAAAAGTTCTTGTGCCTTCAGGCCCCGAACTGAACCCAAGCTGAAAATGCAGGTGAGTCCCCTTCAGAAAATCATGGGGATGGAGAGATGGGGCTGAGCCGTACAAAGAGCTGACGGTGTGGTGGGTGCAGGCCCCAGAAAGCAACTTCTGGGGCTTTTTTTCCCAGCTCTCCCCGCCCAGCGGGCTTCCTGAGCGCAGAAGCTGTGAACAGAATAAAAATTTGTAAAAAAGCAAGAAGGGTGAAGACAAAACCTCTCCTGCAATTTGAAACAAAGTTAGTTCTAGTGCGAGGATTAAGTAACAGAAAAAAGGTCATTCATTTGGCAAAATAAAAAAAATAGAAAGAGCTGTGAGTTTTCACTTATTTTACTGCGCAGTATTAGCCCATAATTTAAGATAGCGCACGGCTCACTTAAACAGCCTACCCCTGCTCCATCTTGTTGAAGAATACAATTCGTTTTCTGCTCCTCTAGGGTGATATCATTTTATATGAAGAAAAAAGTTAGCTCAGATGGCAGTTATATGTTTCGGAAGCACCTTCTAATCAGGGATTGGTGATTCATTATTAGCTTCAGCAGGCGATCCATCTGACATGTAAGGGGAAAAAATTAGCAGCTGTCACTGCATGATGAGTTAATTTCCTGATAGGCCTGACACTGAAAAGCCATTTGGAGACATGGAGATGGCTGATGAGAAAACCTGGTGCTGGTTTATAATTGGAGAGAAAGAAAGGGCAGAGAGACAGAGGGAGATGGGGGAGGGACTGGGGCTAATCTACAAGTGGGGATGGATGTTTGTGTATTTACTAAACAGACTGCTCCACAGTAACACGCGTTGCTGCGCGCGTACACCTCGGCGGTTAAGTAATAAGGACCAGGGGCCTTTCCTTTTCCCTCTGCTGCGTGTCGTTATTTCTGGTCATTAGTAATTAGTCCTCCAGACGGTTTTGCGCTTACTCCAGCCCGGGTGAACGGTGTACAAGCACGCGGTTGGGTTATCTTGCGGTGACATTGAAACCTGACATTTTAGTGGGAAGGGGAGAAAATGACGCTATCCCTTTAATGGTTCTTGCTGCAATTTTCTTAATTGCAGCTTGAGATTTCAATCAATCATACAAAAATAAACTTATTTGAAACAAATATTGCTAAAACTTCCAAGGGCACCGTTGCGAATGATAAAAGGATGTTCAAAGAAATCTCTCATAGAGGATGAGGAAATAAGCTCTTCAAAATACATAAGCACATGCTTCCCTGTTTATCCTTCCTAAGAACAGTAAGCAAAACTATGGAGGAAATAGGCATGCAATACCAAATACAGCCCACTGTGGAATCTGCCTGGTCTGTGCAATAGGGACAGTAACACAAAGTCTTTTATATGTATTAAATAAAGCTAAAAAACTTTATTTAGCCCTCGGCCAGAGACTAATTTCTTCTGTGGCTGTGCATGTTAGATAATTTTTTAAAGGGCTACTTGTTTTCAGCTATTTAAATAAGGTGTTTAATATGCCCAGCAAAGGAAGCCAGGCTTTTCTTTTGCTGGGGAAAAACAAAACCACACCACCAATGTGATGAATACTTAAAACTTTGCGTTTTCAAGCTGGCAGGCTATAAATGGGTTTTTTTCTGCCACCATCAGAAGATCACTTTTGACTGGGAAGAGCATGAACCAGTAGCTGCCACCACCTCTATTTGTACAAAACTAGCTTTGCCATTCCTAAATGACAGTCAAGGATTTTTTGAGTAGCGGTGGAGGAGAGAGGATCCACGGCCGGCAGGTAGCTCCGGCACGTATCACACAAGTGAACTGTGATAGGCAACTAGTACACAGGCTCGGATTATGTCCCGCAACACAGCAGGACACATGGCCTTGTTGAAGATATATTCTTGTCCTCTGGCAGCAGCACGTTTATCGAGGCTGCTCTGACTGACCGGATGTAATTCGTGGTTGGCGTTAGGAGAGTGCAATTGGGTTCTAAGAGTTTCTGGTCCGTAAGGACTGCAAGCCCCTGGGCAGCGACAGCTGACAGGGTTTTCTTCCATGTTTCCCACCCTCTGATCACTTCTACTGCCTTGGATCCTCATTCCTTATTGCAGCTTTGCCATGTGTTGGTTCAGCTTCTGGGAGGTCCCACACATGCTCCTGCTGCTTGTTTGCCATGTTCGGGAGGGATCCACCTGGATATGTGGCAATCAGTTTGTTACCTCTGCTAGGACACGTCCCTTGTTATGCAAATAGCCGTGAGCTTCAACAGATGGATTCTGAAAGTCATCCAGCTCCTTGGGAGGATGGGTTGGGTAAGTCAAATGTCATCAGGGGACATCTGGTCAGACAAAGGACAAGAAAAGATTGAGCAAGTCCAGGGGTAGGAGGCAGAGTCTTTGATTCTTACTCTGTCAGGAACTGAACTTTCTAAGGAGCTTCTGAAAGCAGAAATAGAACTGAATTGGCAGGAAGCAAAAGCACTGGCTGCTCACATGCAACAAGGCCAATCACAGGAGAGCTGAGTCAAGGAACAGACAAAATGGGCAGACAGAACCCTGCGCCTTTGAAGCACACACCCACAACCCAAGTCCAGCTCCCTTTTGGTCTCTGCTCCCCCACCAACTCACAGGGCAGAGACAAGCAATTTGGTAACCACATTCAACTGACCCTGCTGTCAGCAGGACACAGCATTTGTCTGAAGATCTGGTCAGAGCAAGTGCGGTGCTGCAGGTGACCCCGGGCCAGGAATGGGCTTCTGAAACCTCCACATTCCTGCAAGGGGAGACACCCACAAGAGAAGCCATGCACCAGGTAAGATGGAAGGTCACCAGATTCCTCCGGAAAGGACATGTTTCTGTTGCAAGCAAGGTCTTTGCAAGCAAGTGTCTGATGCTGAGAGAGTTTCAGGACTTTCCCCCAAATCCTGCTAAGCTTCTTCAATCTGCCAGTGTGTTCCTCTGTCGGAGGGGGTGTGGAACAGGTTTGTGCTTTCTGCTCAGCATATGGTGGTGACTGCTGGTGTTTGGTAGCTGTGAAATCCAGATGCCCAGCTCCAAGAGGATTTTTCCCTTGCTAGGGACATCTGGCCAGCCTCTCAGCCTTGTTGCTATTTCTTCTTCTTCTCTTTTTTTCTTTGCTTGCAGACTGTAAGCTTTGCCTATGAATTTGCGAGGCAGATCATTCAGCTGATTTATTCTTCTGCTTTAATTCAAGGTTAAGAAGGAGTCAGCAACGGGAAGCCTGGGGCTGCGTTTGCACCTGGGGAACCCAGATAGAGACGTACCAGTCCCAAGCCCACCACCTGCTCTTGTCAGGGCAGCAGAGAGGCTGGGGCTGCTGCGGTGCGTTGAACAGAAGGCAGTGGCACTGGTGGCTGGCACCAGCCCTGTGTGGATGGCAGGTGAAGGGAAGCTTAGAGGGATGCATCCGAAACACCAGGATGGCGGGCTTGCTTTGGCTCCTAGATGCTCTCTGGGGTGTTTCTGCTCAGACTCCTGCCTTAAATCTGCACATGAGCTACAATGATGAAATGTAGGGACAGACAGTACCACAGATACTTAAAGCAAATGGAAGCAGGAATTTCCAGAAGCATTTCTGTCTAGCAGCTGGAAGTTTGGATCCACAGGAGAAATGCTGTGACCTGGGAGAGCCTCTAGACTCCCTGACCCCTTTTTATTATTTTCTCTCAATTCCATGAGTGAATTTCTTGTCCCTGCAGGTGAAGCTCTGGCTCCAACAGGAACTGGCTTGCTGTGTACCTGGTAATCCTGCCCACAGACCACCCTGCTATAGAAACTGAGTCTTGCTGGGTTGTGATGTCATCTGTGGTAGATTGATGAAGTGGACAAATGCCTGTTGTCAAGGAGCCTGAGCCAAGTCTTAGGCAACATGCCTGTTGGAGTCAACCAAACTCACGTGCTTTTGCAGTCTGTTGGTAGCTGACTCCAAGATCCAGCAGACAAAGTGTTAATGCAGCAGAAATTGTCATCAGTCTGCTCTTCTGCAGTGGGTGCTGCCTTTGTCCTCATTGCTCTTGTCCTTGTTTCCTGGGCCTTCCTACTAAAGAGAGAATAAAAATGGCCCTTCTCCAGTAGTGAGCTCCCAAAGCCTCTGCAAAGATGTGGGAATCCATTTCTTCTCCTCCCTTCTTCTAAGCGGGGTTCACGGCCCTGCTCCTGCCTCCTCACTCGACACCTCAGCAGTGCGAATGAGGCTCCTGCCTGAGCAACCCAGCCACAGTTTGGCTGTAATGTGGGTGGGCGGCTGCACCCCAGCATCCTCCCCTGCACCCTGCCATGGTGTGCAGGGACTCGCTCAACACACAGCATTTTCAGTAACTTTGTCTTGGTGTTGTGGTGGGAGGCCCCTTGCCTAGTTTTACGTGCTGTCGAAAGCTTGCTCCAGTGGCAGGATTTTCCGTGGACATTTCTTCTGGTGCTTGTCACCCTGGTATCTGGGTGCTTCCCAACCCTTCACGGCTTCGTCCTCCTTTAGCTCCTCTAAGGTATCATGAGGTGATATTTTTCCTCTTTCACAAGTGGAGAACTACGGAGCACAGAGAAAGGTCCCCAACCATTTGAAGGACCTAATTTGGTCAAAGACATTATCTTTCCAAAGCTCTTAGACTTTGGCAAATGGGGACATGTCCCTGGTGTGTGACCATCATGCCACCTTTCTAATGCTTCATCACGGCCTTTGGTGACTGTGAGTTTGGTCAGCATACCCACAAACCAGATATCAGGGGCTCATGTGGGCTCTGAGCTGAAAAACAAGATCTCTTTTTTGGCCCTGCTGTGCCCCATCACCTGCCTGTGAGCTTTGGGGGCTTCCTGCTGATGATACGTGGTAGCCAATTTCCATTTCTGTATATGAAGCATGGTGCTCACGTGGATGTGAAACCTCACAGGCAGTGGTACCGCGTGGGGATGTCTCTACCGGGCGTACTGGAGCTTGTGCAAAGGGCAGAGCCAGGCTTTGAGCGTTCCTACAGGAGCTCCTTCACCAGCCTTGCCAGCCGTGTCTGCTCACCAAACACACGTGCTCAGCAGAGAGGTGGCTGGTTGGGCAAGGGCCAGCTGTCGGGGCCTATTGTGCTTGCTCTTCCAAGGGGGTGAGCACAGCTCGCTGCAGTGGGACCTGGTGATGGGGAGTTATCTGCTTGCACAGCATGTGGCCGGTGTTAATTGTAAGCAAATGCCATGGTTCTGTTGTGCCAGGCAAGGAGGTGTGCACGTTGGGAGGCACATGTGGGAGATCTGTTTTCTTCATCCAAGCAGGTTTCTAAGAAAGCCCTTTGGGTAATCAGTCTGAAGGCTTGCTGAAGTGAAAATTAAACCACTTAACGTGTTTTTTATGGAAACATACCCATCACAAGCAGGGTCTGGATTTCTGTAGTTGCCACCCAATAAATACATGAAGCTCAGTTCTGATGTCAGGCTGACTGTACATTGTGTATGTCCTCCGATGTCTGGTTTTCCAGTTATGAACTGCAGTAATTGTGATCAATCAGGCTTTATGTTGCCTCTCCACGGGCTGTTTTATTAATGAACCTGCATCACATCTTCATTTTTTCACAGTATCTCATCAAATCTCTTCCAGATCCTGTTTACATCAAATTTTGTCTGCAGCACACTTTTATAATATCCTTCAGTTTGGAATTCCCGATTCTGCACCAGCTCCTCAGTATATGAAGCAACACCACGCTCCTGAAATAAAAGAGAAAAATGAAAACAGGAGAGCTTTCAACAAAGTGCAAAGAAAGGCCATTGATTTCTAAGCGATACCGTCCTTCCAGGCTGAGAACAGGCTGTGGGCAAACAATTTATTTCAAAATCTTTTCTCTGTGTGTGTGTGTGTGTGTGTGTGTGTGTAAAGGCTGGAATTGCCTTCTTGCAGATGCTTTAAAGAAAAGATCAGGTGCTTTTCTCGGTAGTGCCGTACATTTTCTGTTTGGGCACATGGGATTTATGAATATTTGGCTTGACTGGCTAAAGACATCGATGTGACATGATGCAATGGGTTATAAATGTCTCAGATCAAATGCAGAGCAGGGAGAAAAAGCTTTGGAATAGAAGTTTATTAGAAACACATACATGCAGTCTATTCTAAACTAAAAATAAATAAATATTTTTTTTAAAAATCACTAATGTTCCCCTGTTGCATCAATGCCAGAACATTATGTTTGCAAATAAGAATTTAGCACTACAAAGACAATGCCCTAGATTAACTAAGATCCCATTTCACAAAACCCTATGGCAATAGTCTGCAACATCAGTCACAGGAGAAGATATAACACAGACGCATTTGTGCCCTCATGCAGCTGAACTGAAACAAAACAAAGAGTGAATTAGGCTGAATATCTTACTGTGTGCAACGTATTGTACAACAAGGCACCTTTGGGAATGTGTCACAGGGTTTGGTAAATTGAAAACAAAATAAACAGATCTATGGGAATAAATAACATCATATTAGATGTCTGCTGCATGTAGACTACATTAGCTTCCAGTCACAATCAGGCTCCAGTTTTCCCACTAGTTTTCAATGCCTGTGAAAAACAGAGAATCTGAAACCCCTACAAAGGAACGGCTGGAGCTGGGAGCAGGGGACAGCAGGCTGGCCCCCACTGCCTGCCCACCTGCACACACCTACTCATGCACACACTCACTCACCTCCTCTCTATTCAACACAAAGTCAGGCAGAGGAGAGAAAGAGACCCCAGGTTGTCCCTTGCCACTTGGCATACAGTACTGCCATTTCTGGCTTGGCACTGAGTGGGGACATTTCCCCTCAGCCGTGCTCTCCTGGCACCATTTGGTGAGGTAAGTGGGCTAGTTACTCTGCCTGCCTCCAGCCCAGTGCAAGTGGCCACCGCTGTCATAGCTCCAGGGGCTCCTACAGGTCCTGACAAAACACCACCAGCAACTGAGGGGGGAAGCAAACCTGGGAATGGGGACAAGGTGCTGCGAAGGGCACCCGATCTTGGCACGGCCACAAAACACGGGACTTCTGTGGAGGTAGCTGTGCAGAGCCAGGCGAGGCAGGTACATCGCCGAGTCCTGTCCCTAATTACAGTCAAATTTAGTTAATGAATTGAACTACTTTCTTATCGCTAAGCCTTCTGGGGCCAAAGTCTGCTTCCAAATACATGGGTGAAACCCCACTGACTTCAGCAAGATTGCTTGGATGAACTGAACTTAAAAGATCAGGCCATATTTATCTCAGCAAAAGTTCAAGCCAATTCATTTTCTCTCCCGCTCAGTTTTGCTTAGCTTATAGCTGAGTAAAAGGAGCACGTATCTCAGAGAGAGCTTTTTAAATACAAAATTCTCTTTATAACCCCAGACCAATATGTCATTCCATGAATGTAACAAAATGTACTCTTCACAGAGAAGATCCTTCTGAAGGAAACATTGGCTTTACCCTGCCCGGGATCACAGCACCAGCCTCTGGATCCATGCATACCAGAAAAGGTACGGATCTGCAACAGAGCAAAGCAATGCCATTGTTGTTACACTGGTCAAAAGTCTTATTTCTTCCCTCTAATTAGCCACAATGGGCCTTGAGGGGAAGTGCAAAAGTAACAAAGCACACAGAGAGAAAACTGTGTTTGAATAAACTTGTTGTCTGAACACTCAAGAGACAGAGAAGTTTGATCAAGTTGGGGAAAATTTTAACATCCAGGTCATCGATATTCTTGACTCCACAAACTAAACTCCTTCTGGGGGAGGTGATCAGGCCCCTCTGTCTCTCCACAGACCTGAACTCGGGTCCACTGGTGGCCCTTTTCCAGACAATTGCGGTGGGACAGGGGAGGCCTCATGTGTCCCTGCCCAGCTGTGGTCACCTCAGGTCCTTGCCATTTTTCTTCCTTTCTGTCCCCAGTTGCAAGAGGCCATCTGAAGGCAATTGTTTTTCAGGTTTGCCTGGGAGTGTGCTGTCTATAGATGTTCAAGACGGATGTTTTTTTTTATTATCTAACATTTGAAATGCATTTCTCATGAGAAAGAACATAAGAGAGGCTCCTCTTTTGGCCAGCCTTGGAGATCCTCTCTCCCTCATTCAAACACATCTGAAGTTTCCCTACCCTGCTCAAAAACTGGAGGGCCAGTGTCTGACCTTATCTGCAGATCAGTATGTTTCCTTTCGGGTTCCTGAATATTTTTGGGCATTTTTAATTTGATTTCTCTATTCACACAGACACAACAAGTCAAGAGAACCATGGAGCTGACAGCTATCATAATCAGCACTGATTTTATGTTACTGGTGTGTCAAAATTGCATCTCCACATTTCCTTCCATTAGTATTTTACCTGTACTCTCCAAAGGCTCGTGCCAGTGTGGGGAACTAGGACCAGACTGAGGAATGAAGCAGGCACATACACTACGGCCATGAGTGATGCCATTGAAGCCAATGCGTTTGTTCGGTGGCCACAACACAACTGTGCTGAAGTGTTTTACAGGGCTGGGGCTTAGCACGTTGTGCTTTTGCCACTTAGTATTTAGGCAAACACTGGACCACTGATGGGGATGGAGGTCTGCAATCCCTCCAACCAATTGTATTTTATGTGTAGCCCACTGCCAACTATAACTTTCCATGCCCCTAATCCTGCACCCTGCACTTTGTGTTGTGACCACGTGCATGACAGCAGGCTGCTACTGTGACTCGTGAAACAGCATACGGTATTGCACAGGACTTGAGGTGTGTGGCTCTGTTTAACCCCTGATAGACTCCAATTTGGGAAGAGGGATCTCAGATGGAGGTTGGAGGTCCTGCTGTAAGGATCAGAGGTGTCTCCCAGGGAAGGGGGAACACTTTTATCCTTCCCTCCTTTTCTCCAGATCCCCCCATTGTGAACGCATCTTGATGTGGCTTCTTTGAGGCAGTGCCAGCCATGCCAGAGGTAGCGTGATGGCCCTGTGGCCTGAAGAGCAGAAGGGGAGACCGGTGGCCGCAGGGATGATGCCAGCTGTTGGGGTGCAGGAGCTGTCGAGGTGAAAGTCAAGACAGCAGGACTCCCTTCCGTCCTGGGAAGTGCCAGAGGGCAAACCTACTCACCTTTTCCCTCCCCAGGGAAAGGGTAACACCTACCATTCCCATGGATAGCACGTTTCAAGAACGCTATTACATGTGTGCAGATGTCATGCATGCAGGCTTGCAACCCTTCCTTCCCGAGGGGTGCCTTCTCTCCTACGTATGTAACAAGGACATACAAATAAATCACGTGCCATTTTTGCCTGCTCCGGGACCATTGCACAGACAGAGTGGTTTCTGGAGACTGTCTGCAAACTTCATCAGTGGCACCCTCAGGGCTGACCCATCAGCAAGGACAGCAGCCACACAGTTGCTGGCAGAGTAGCTTGGCTTCACTATGAGGCTCCTGATGTGCCACCAAGGCTTGTCACTGTGTGGAGCAGCAGCACACACATGGCTGGGTGACACAATCTCCTCCTCAGCCAACTCTGTTCCTTCAAACCAACCTCAGTAAGGATGTTGTAATGTGAAATCACTTGTGATCCATAAGACCTCCAGAAGCCTCCAGACACCAGAAACTAAATTTCTCCTCCCTCATCTCCAGAATAATGGCACTAACACTGACTGTGACCTGGGTGTTTGCACGCTATCCCCACCTCAGGATAAAGGCCCTAAAGGACTCCCTGCAGTGAGTCAGGATGCAATAGTTTCAAAAGCATGTGTGGGACTCAGGACCCTGAATGCTACTTATTTAAAGTGACACTGTGGCTTGAGAGCTAAAGGCCCACTGAGTGTTTTGGAACTAACAAACAGAGCTAAAGCTGTATCTGATGAACCTATCATCTCAGACCAACAAGGTCCAGCAACCCTGGCCGTCCATCACCCTACATTTAAATAGATGAGTCAGAAAGCAGTTACCTTCAGGAGGGACATTATTTGGGATGCTCTCACCTCTTGATGTCATACGCATGATTTGCATATGGGCAGGAGAAACTGCTCTCAGATTTCAGTGCCAGCGCCAAAGAATTTATGCTTCCCCAAACCACGCGAAAGGTAAATATTCATAAAACTTCTGTGTGCAAAGGCAGCAAAGAGAATTCAAATGTGTCTGGGAGGAATCTCTTTTATTTTCCTCTGGTACAAATAAAGCACCCCCATCCCCTAGCTCCCTCTAGCTCTCCTTTTAAATCTCTTTTTAATGTCTCGCTTTTTACTGCTAATCATTTTTCCCCTTTGCTAATGATGCTAACCTTAGAGCCTGCTGCAAACTGACTTGTTTCATGTCAGCCGCTCTCTGTTGCCCACTTTTGTTAAGCCACAAAGCAGATTTCAGTCTATTCAGCGCCAGCTATTTCTCTGACTTGAATATTACAGTTGCCTCTTTCAAAGGCATCTCCAAGCCCACGGTATTTCTGCACAGATACCTCTATTATTGTCTGTCATCGGGATACACCGGGCTCCTCTCCTGCCTCTCTCGCCCCCTGCTTCCTTCCTACGCATGTGGCAAAGTCTCTCTCTGCTCTAATAGCTCTCCCGAGAGCAGGGTGAAGCAGGTCTTTGCAGAGGCCCGTTAATTTTAAAGGACAAGCTCGGTACATTCACACCCCTGCGGCTGCCTGCTCCCCATGTGTGGCAGACAGTATCCCCACCATTTACCCAGAATTAATGCACACAGGGACCTGAAAGGCCCCATATCGGGAGCTGCTGGATGATGCCAGCCCTGATTCCACCTCCCTCCAGATGCAGCGAGCATCCCCAGGCATTCCCCAAGTGTGGCCAAAGCCGCAGAGAGGTGCAGGGTTTTTTTGGGGCCCTATTGCCCGGCTGGTGCCAATCCACAAGGTGGGGGCAACACCAAACACCAGAGGCTGATGGAGGAGGCCTGCTAGTTTATGACTGCCCTTCCCTTCCAAAGCCCATCTTCTCCCAGGTCTGAATTGTGGGGGAGAGGGTTTTATTGTCTGCGAAGCACCATCGTCCTACATCAGATTTTTTTCCTGCACAGTTGGTAAGAAGCCATGGAGATGTAACTGTAAGTGTAGCAACATTTGTACTTGCTGGGGGGCTGAGACTTTTTAAGTGGCTTGGCGTAACCACGAGGAGATTTTTCTCCCCAGATAAAAGATTGTGAAACGGTAACTATTTAGCATAAATTATGTCTTCTGGCTGGCTAATCACCTCTCAGTTCAAAAGACACAGGCCTTACCCCAGCACTCCTCCGTCAGGCTGCAGCGCTGGCACAGGGCTCCCTCTGCCCCCCCATCAGATAGCAAATCCCTCGGAGACTCTGACCCCTTAAACTGAAATCAAACACTTGAGGCTTACAAACGGGAGGGCACAACTTTTATCTTTCCCTTTGAGACACCCTTCATTATCCCCCCACCAACCCCATGCTTCCCCCTCCCCGAAAGAGTGAGGTGAAAAAAGAAGAAAGAAGGAAGGAAGGACAGAAAGAACGAAGGGGAAAAGTGTGCTTAGTGCAAAGGGAGAATTGCTGTTACTGCTAATGTTAGCATTTCCCCTTGTTTTTTTACCTCCCGCTTCCCCGGCATCCAGGTAAAATAACAAAATAAATCCCACAAAGGGCTTTCTGCCAGGCTGCCTTTGGAAGTTTGCTTAAGTGGCCTTAAGTAAGATAATAAGCAAGGAGTGTGAAAAGAGGAGACTTTGTCTTTTCACATTAGCAGCAGCCCTGTTCAAGTGGCAGTATCTATGAAAATGCTGTTCAGCCTTTAATGAGACTACAGTGTGTTAGTGTACCAGTCTAATTAATCCCATATTTTCACACAGCATAATTACTGAGCCGGGGCTGAATTATTTGGCTACTGGAGGTGGAGCAGTGCCTGCACTGTCCTCTGTCTCTGCTCCTCACAATTTATTATGCTATACAGCAAGACACCATTGAAACCTCCTAGTATAGGACTATCTGTCATCTCTACATTATCAGTAAAATACACCACCTTCCATACTGTGCTACAAGGGCTTTAGCAAATTGCTATTTTTATGGGATATGATAAAGGAAATGCTACCTTATGTTCAAATTTTTAACTGTCTCGTGTATGGAATATACAGTTGCGCTTCGTGCTCACCGGTTCAGCAAGGCCTCCTTCGCATTGCTGCTGCCAGGATGGTTTTCACCCGCTACCTTGCTCCCATTCAGTCCCCCTTCTTTCTTGTCTCCCTCCCTTTTTCTCCTTGTCCTGCCTTGTCTTTTTCTCTTTTCCTTTATCCTCTATATTTTTTTCTTTATCCTTTTTTTCTTTGTAATTTTTCCTTTCTCTTTTCTTTCTTCCTTCCTTCCTTCCTTCCTTCCTTTCTTTCTTTCTTTCTTTCTTTCTTTCTTTCTTTCTTTCTTTCTTTCTTTCTTTCTTTCTTTCTTTCTTTCTTTCTTTCTTTCTTTCTTTCTTTCTTTCTTTCTTTCTTTCTTTCTTTCTTTCTTTCTTTCTTTCTTTCTTTCTTTCTTTCTTTCTTTCTTTCTCTCTTTCTCTCTTTCTTTCTTTCTTTCTTTCTTTCTTTCTTTCTTTCTTTCTTTCTTTCTTTCTTTCTTTCTTTCTTTCTTTCTTTCTTTCTTTCTTTCTTTCTTTCTTTCTTTCTTTCTTTCTTTCTTTCTTTCTTTCTTTCCTTCTTCCTTCCTTCCTTCCTTCCTTCCTTCCTTCCTTCCTTCCTTCCTTCCTTCCTTCCTTCCTTCCTTCCTTCCTTCCTTCCTTCCTTCCTTCCTTCCTTCCTTCCTTCCTTCCTTCCTTCCTTCCTTCCTTCCTTCCTTCCTTCCTTCCTTCCTTCCTTCCTTCCTTCCTTCCTTCCTTCCTTCCTTCCTTCCTTCCTTCCTTCCTTCCTTCCTTCCTTCCTTCCTTCTTACTCTCTCACCTTCTTTTTCTCTCTTTCCATTCCTCTGGCAAGCCAGTAACCCCTACACTTCCAGAATCTCCATCTTTTCTGGCATTAAGCTTTTTCATCCCTTAAAGTCCCTTCTCTCCCACCCCTCCTAGTCTGTGTTATTCCTTGAAACATATTTTTTTGCACATTATTATTCACCTCTGATATATGATCTTGCCATTTTGGAACTGGTAGAGCCCCCATCCCCTTCCTTCCCATAGGAGTTTGGGGAGATTTGTGGTTTAAACATTTACTCACTTGCAAGCATTTCTGTGACTGGTTTAATAGTATCTTTCTAACGGAAGGCCAAACACTACATTAACTATGTGTGGCTGTTCAAAAATTATTCTTTTCAACAACAAAAAAAATAAAATAAAAAAAAAAAGAGAGAGATTGAACCCTGTAAATTTTAAACCAGCCTTAGCAGTACATAAGGCTATTTTGTTATTGTGTATGGTTTCCATACATGTGTTGTGAGATATATGGATGTAGGTATACCCAGGCAAAGTGAGATCTCAACATAAGGAAAACCACATGCTTAATAGCACAAGCGGGAAAATTACTTCTCCAAGTTTTTAGCCAAGTAGTGACCCTGAGACTCGAGTCCTCTTCTACACAATCTTAAATCTAATGTATTCAAGGAGCAATAAAGTGAATTTCATTACACCTTTGCTGATACAGCGATCGAGTATTGGATCTGACACTCCAAAGCTCTTCCATATGTGCACGTGGGAACCCAAACAACTCGCGCTGCCCCCCAAATTAGTGATGCTGCGCAAGGTCTTTTATCAATCATCTTGGGGCAGCTGAAAGCAGCCCAAGATCAAGGGTTAAGCAAGGTTAAATGCTAACAAACTTCAGCTTGTCAGGCTTCGCAGGCCCTGCTTCTGCTGCGGCTGGTCTGTGGAGGCTGGTCTCCGACGGGAGCCCTGCAGAGCTCATGCTGCCCGTCCCCGTGAGAGGCAGTGAAGGCACACGGGTGCATGCTTACCAGCTACCAGGGTTTCGGGGGCTCCCTGCATGTTTCGTGCAGATTTATTTGAATCTTTGCTGCTGCGTGGACTATCCTGATGAAAGTTTCTGGAGGATTCAGGGTGCTCTTAAGGGGGTTGTGAAGGGAATGTTCAGAGCGAGTGAGCTCTTCTGTGGAAGCAGTGAAGGATTGCTAAAGCCTGCCCTTCGCTGCCTCTGGCACCTGGAGCTGCCTGTGCTGAGGGCAAGGGCTGCAGCAGCGTCTGCAGGTCCATGCAGAGCCTGGCTGGGTGCTGCGTGGAGATACAGACCACAGTACGATGTACCACAGCTCACTTTCCAGCCATGTGCTTCAGAAATGAGGACCAGGATCCTTAGGAAGCCAGCATTGGGCTAGCTCCCATTTTAGAAATGTGGAGGGTGGTTACTCACATTAAGCCTTAGAGGCCTCATGGGCCTCATCTTCCAGAACAGAAACAGTTTAATTGTTTGAAGGTGTCTCAGGCTGCCAGCTCTTCTATATGCCACATGAAATCACAAGCTACTTTTCAAAATCATGTCTGCACATGCTGTGTGACATACCAGTTCTTCTGTGTTTCCTCCCTGTCCTTGCACCACTGGCTTTTGCAGTGAGGCTGCTTCCCCATCGCTACTCATATCTGTCAGGTTGTCCTCTGAGCCATCTCTTCTTGAGGCATTTCAGAGCTCTCCTTGTTTCCACTTTCCTTCTCACTTCTATCTGCTCCTCACTGCTGTTCACACTGAGTTTTAAACTCTCCCATCCTCCACTGTTGTCCTGACTCTTCATTTGTCTTCTTTGAGCCTGTGCACCCAAGTCCTAAAGTCCTAAAATCTTTTTTGCAGCTTCTTCAGAAATCACTTTGAGTTAGTTCTGATTTGCTGCATTTCAGTGGCCAGAGGTACATGGTTATTTCCTCAAGCTCACAGGAAAGCTCTGCAATATTTCAAAACCATGAGGTGGCATCTCAGGGTCAATGTTGGCTGCTAACTTCGACCACACCACGTTGTTAAACCGCTCTGCTAAGGTCTGATTTTAGCTGGAAGTTGAGCCATGGATGGGAAAATGCAATCTTCTGCAGCTCCAGCAAGTCCAGTGACTGTTTCTAGTGGCCTCCCCACAGGCCCCAGCTCCATTGTGTTCCCAGCGGAAGTGGGTCACCTTGCTGCTTGCATTCCCTCCTTCATCTCTTCCAGTAACATTGTCCTCCTCTGTTTCCACTTTTGCTCTGCTCCACATGAAGGTGATTGGGAAGTGTCAGGCACAGAACCTGGCATGGAAACGGCTGTGAAACTTGCACAAAGCCAACCAAGAGATCCAGCATAAGTAGGAGATGTAAAAAGTCTATCTTCACCTGATTAAGTGCTTATAGCGGTGCTGCCTGGGAGGTGGGACAGCAGTCAGTGCCTGTGCCGAGGCTGCCAGAGAAGATCCATGTTGTGATGGTTTACTTGTGACAAGAACTCCTACAAGCAACTCCCGTAGTGCATCCAGTAAGTGGCAAAGTGGTGGCAGCCCATTCCTGCATCCTGAGGTACACAAGGTAAGAGGATTCAGTCCTTATTTTGGACACCCCTGTGCTTCTCAGAACCTAACACGGTTATTCCAGTGCTCCTTGACTCTTGTTTTTGACCCACCTTACACCAGTAACCGTATAGCAAGGTGGATGCCAACCTCAAACTCAATGGCTTTATGAATGCAGTTCAAAAACCAGGCTTCCATCTGGGGTTCTGCATGCCACATCAACCCACTGTGCCAGGGTCACAGAGCTTGTGAACACCTCTGCAAGTCACCCGGCATTCAGGAAGTTTGAAAGAAGCAGCTGGGATTTAATATTAGGTGCACCAACTTACTGTGACATGTTCAACCTTTAAAAAAATGAATGATTTCTTTAAAAGGTTGGATGTCTCATGCTAGCATCAGAACAAGCAACTTGGGGTGGGGAAAAAAAAATCAAAAAACACCACAAATAGAGAAATGAGGAAAAAAACCCAGGTGTGTGCTAAAATGGTGTGGAGAAAATTAATTACTGGAAGGCTTGGTATAAATAAGACATTACATGACCCCTTCTGCCAGTGGGGGATCTCTGGAGGTGACAGACAAGTAAGGCAGGGTCTTAATGAATAGCCTTTCCCTAAAACTCTTTGCTGTGGGCTCAGCATAAACCTTTGCATAAAAGTGGGAGCCTGCGAGCAGTAGGAATTATTTATATTAAATGTGCTGCTCAGCAAAACATGGCAAAATTCCTATTCCCAACTGGAAGAAAATCATATTTCATGGCTGTAATACCATTAAGCAGGATACAGCGATTGGCAGCGAGGTGAGAAGGAGACCTGCTGGTGGGGTGAAGCGGGTTTTGCCTGCAACAGAGAAGAACGAAGAGGAGAGATGGACAGGAAGAACCTCCACCTAAGAACAGAGATGGGTTTTCCCCAGCAGAAAAAAACATTGAACCTTACAGGGGCGAGCCCAGCAGGGCTCACAGAGGTTGCTCTGAAAAGGCAGTAGCATCGTAATGGAGAGTGGGACTGCTGTTAAAGCCTCTGGATGAAAGCCTGTGGTGATGGCCAAAAGGTTAAATCTCTGACCTGGGCCAGGGCCTGACGTGGGTGGCCAGGCGCTGTGGGGGTGCTGAGCACAGAGGAGAGGTTCCCATGTAATGTGGGGAAACGAGGTGTGGGAAGCAGCGGGCACATCTCTCTCTGCGGTCACCTGCGCTAACCAAGCTGCAGAGCTGGGAAGCCAGGTGGAAGTGTGAGCAAAGGTTCTCAGACAGGGACAGAAGAGTAATGTGGGTAAGGCATGCTGGCAGAAAGCACCCGGGGAAGACAAAAAGATGAAGCCATTGGTTTTCAGAAGAGCCCAGCAGCATCAAGTCCCCAAAAGGGAGTGAGCCAACGCTAAGGAGCAGTTTGGGGTTTGCATCTTGCTGAATTAGACTTTGCTGCCACAGGGTCAGGATGGTCACCTACGTGCTAGTGTGCATGTGAGCGTTTATGAACCAACTGGAGGGCTGCTCGAGAATAAAACCAATGTTAATGTCAACAAAATGGTTTTAAAAGGCCAATAGCACGGTGAGGGTAGACTCTTAAATCCTATGGCTCCTCTTTTATCCCTGGAGGAAGTGGGTAGGCATACGAGCTAGGAAGTGCACAGCTCCCTTAGCGCTGCAGGGAGGAGGGGTCGGTATTTCCTTGGTGTTCTGTCCAGAGAAGGACAGAGAGATGAAAGGAAATTTATACTCTTGCTGGAAGATCATTAATCAGTCAATCAAGCAAAGAAGCCAAGACATTCTCTTATTTCCATGGGATGATACATAGCTCTGTACTCACTGTAGTGATGCTTGCACTGCCTGGAGAGAGAGGGGGTCTCCAAGCACTCCCACATGAGGCTTGCCTCACACTTGGGAAACAATGGCACTGATGGAGCAGGTCTCCATGGAAGGTGGCTGTGCCTTGCCAGAAGGATTGCCCCAGCACTGCAGAACTGCTACCAACGAGCCTGGCTCCAGGTTGGCAGCAAAGTTACATGGCCAGGGTGACACCGTGGCCATAGCCCACGCCGATCCTCTCCAATGTACTCTCTTACACCCATGACAAAGCAGAGTGTATAGCACAGTGGGTTCATCTCTGCAGAGGTGTTTTGTTCAAGGCAGGCAAATTGACAGGTTTCCCTCATAAAACAGCAATGCAGCTTATACATGAGAAAGAGATCATCAAAAATCAGTTTCCTCCCAAGTAAGACAATTCTGACATTACTTAAAATACTTCAGACTTGTCAGTAAAATCTCAATGTCATTAAAATTAACTGGCATATTTAAAGATTGACTTTCTTGCTTGCTTTCAACTCCCAGTCAGCCTGACACAGGGAGGGCACTTGCTATTCTTATCTTTTACACACTTGTATTTCTTGGCCTTTAACAGCTTCTTCTGCAGCGCGCACTGCTCTGTCTGCCAGGGATAATGGGTGTCACTGGTTGCTGCTAATCCATTATGGCAAGCTGTCTAATTACCAGTGGTGTAGCAGTAAATAAAATGCGGGTTCACTTGCTGGCCTGCTCCTTATCCCTCACCTGAGAAGTGGGCAAATGTTGTATCACCCCAATTATTGCTCCATTTACCTGCATGTTCCCTTGACTATGGCACTGCTAATTACTTACTTTGTTAGGCAGAAGAAATATTAGGTATTTATTTCATTTGCTGTGATGATAAGAAATACAAAGGCGAGCACAACCCCTGGGACAAGTGGAGCGTCCCAGGAAAGGCAGCAGGAGGGACAGGCGGGCACAGCAGCAGCATTGCCTTTAAGGCCAGGTTGGATGGGGCCCTGGGCAACCTTGTGTAGATCCAGGCCTGAGGCTGGTGGCCCTGCCTGTGGCAGGGGAGTTGGAGCTCTATGATCCTTGGGGTCCCTTCCAACCCATGCCATTCTATGATTCTATGATTGCCGTCTCCGAGAGCTTTCCAGAGACCCCCACACAGGCAAGGGTGCAGACTGACATGGTGCCTAGTGAAAGCAAACCTACAAAAGGGCCAAAGCTTCCAAGGCCCCTGACTGGACTCTATTGACTCTACTGATCATTTTATCACTTTACCAACTTCTAATGAACTCCCAATTCGTTGCCCGAAGCAGTTGTATTTCACTTGGCTCTCCCTTTGTTGCAATGCAACCATATGTAAACCTTTTCTAAAAGGTGTCCTGCAAGGGGTGTCTGAGCTGAACCCCACAGCTTGTGTGTATGTGTGTAGGGGGAGGGGTTGTATGAAGCATTTGATGTCATGACTCTTGGTCTACTTAATTTTTGTGGTCCTCTAGATATTGTGCAGTGGTGGCACAGACCCCTTTAGAGATTTTGTATGCCTGGGTGGCCACAGATCACTCAAGGACTCCTTCGATCACCTTCTTTGGGGTTGGTTTTTATTCCAGGCATCCATTACCCTGGTTTGAAACCCATCGAGTCCTGAAAACGTCAACAGTAAATGGGCAAAGGCTAAAAAAAAAAAAAAGATATTAAAAAAAGGAGGATGGAAGACAATGTGCAGGTTATTTACAAATATTTGTTTATTTATACACATGCCCATATATTATAATAATGTGTGCTTTCCAGCCATCTCCCAGTTTTGTTACTTGTGTTGTTCAGCGCATCCTTGTGCCATTTGCCTTGGTTTCTCTCACTTTGCAGCTTGCCTTTGAATTTCAAGGAGCCAACACAGAACCATAGGATGGGTTGGGTTGGCAACAGGAATTTGGATCATCAACCTTGTTGGGATTTCACTTCTGACAATACAAGAAATAAAGAATGAAGGGCTAGAGCTGGCTGAAATGAATGTCATATGCAGTCTCCCTGCCTAAAATATTCAAAATGCTCATACCTCAAGGACGTAATTTAAATGTTCATTTTAGCCTTCTGCATCACCTTTAAGCAAGGTGCTGGCATGATACTGCTGCCTCATTTAGACTAGAGAATAATAAAAAATCTCTTGTATTTCCTGGTACTGGGAAGGAGTGTCTATGGACATCCAGATTTCAAAGGCTGGAAGAGTCTTGCCTTAGGACCATTCATTTGCAGGTGAAAGAAACACGCTTTAAATATCGCTACCAGTGAATACCCCCTTAATTTGAATGTATTTGATAGAAGAAAACTTCAATTTCTTCTCAAAGCCATGTTTTGGGAAGGGCGAGAGAAGGTGGAATTTGCATCTTCAGTGTTGGCTAGTTGAATTTGTCTTCAGGTTCTTGCTGCGGAAGTCTCCTTGGTCTCCATCAGGAAGGAGGATGTTGTGGTGCAGCTCCGTGGTGGTGTACCCTGCTGAGGCAGAGCAGGCTGAACCGAGGGGGCTGAGGCAGAAAAGCACAGCCCAGAGACCAGTCCCGGCTCCAGGCAAGCAGCCAGGACACTTCAGAGCTATCTGGAGAAAGAAAAATAAAACAGCAACAGGAAATGAGAGATCCTAAAAAGGTTCTCCTCCAAAAGTCAACCTAAAAAAAAAAAAACCAACCCAAAAAAATCAAATGAAGGAAAAGAGAGAGCAGTCAGAAGCTCCTTCCTTCACCGCCGCGTCCTGTGCCGCACGCTGCAGTGCCCCGTCTGCGATCACGACTGACATCACTAGAGAAGAATGTAAACTTTGATTTAAAAAAAACACAATACCGCTCACTGCTGCTCCTCTTTGGCAGCTGATCACGCTTCTTTGGAGTATTTTTATCTGATTACGTATGTATATGCACATATATAAATATTTTGTTAAAAGCAGCAGGATGCTTCTCTCCTTCTTCCCCTCGCTTGCAACTGGGGCTGTGCACTGTTTGCAGTGGGCTCCTCCTGAGACCTTCCACATGAGCTGCCAGAGGAAGTGGAGAGCAAAATGAAAATTATAAAATAGTAATGATAACAATAAAAATAACAAATAAGCCGAGTGAGAAATGGAGGACTAATTCAAGCTGTGTCCTTTATACCAATAATAAATGACCCAGCACTAGGGAAAGCAGATTGCTAAATTAAAACTAATGTGGGAGGTGTGTGTGTCCCCATCCTCCCCCCTCCCTGTTACTCCACCCCAGCTGAGAGGATCTATGGTGGGGGCTTGGGTATCTTCCCTCCCTCCCTTCAATCTACCTAGCCAGAGCCCTCTCCCTGCTTGACAGCTACCGCAAGCCCAAACTGACAGCTCTTCAAAATCCGCCGAAGAAACCCAGCATTAATTAAGTCATTGCTGGACTGTAATTTCCTTGAGAAGTAAAAATTCTCACACAAGAAAAGGTTACAGAGACCTTTTCTGTGTCAAAATTACCATGCTGCATGAATATTAATGCTCTTAATGAAGACAACCTTTGCTTCATCAGGAAGGTTCTGGAGCAGGTGCCAAGCCTGAAGTCTCACTCTGTGGATTTTCTACTCTATGAAAGTCGGCACAATGCAATTTTTCCATTAAAATCAACATTTCCCACATGATCGGGCTTTTTTTTTTCTTCTTTTTTTTTTTCCCTTCTTCTTCTTCTTCTTTACAGATAGGCGGAAAGAGGGGGAAAAAAATCCCTCTGCTTTGAAATCAAACATTTAAAGGTTTCATTCAACACATTAATCAGCGCTGAGAGAGAGGAGAGGAGGAGGAGGAGGAGGAGGAGGAGGGGGTGGCTGAGGTGGGGGGATCTGCCTTATTTATACAGATCTCACATGCACTTCCATAGATCACAGCCACGTTCATGTCGTGTGCTGCCCCAGGGTGCTGCTGGGCACATCCTCACCCGAAAGGCTCATCGGGATCGTGGGGGAATGCCAGGATGAGGGCATAGGGAAGGGGTTGGGGTGGCAGTGCCATCACCGCTGCCCTGCTTGGGATGCTAGCCCCGACCCTAAGCCTTCAGATACTCACATCCCAGAGACAGAGGAAGAGCACCATTAGGTTTCGCTATGTGAGAGGGCATGGCCAAAAGGGATATTGCCAAAAAATGGGGTAACAGGAAAAGGGGGCCTCCCTAGCAGCACCCAGGGGAGGAAGTGGAGATGCTTGGTGACAAGGGCAGCAGGCATGTGTGTTAGTGCAAAATGATGGAGGAAAAGGCTGTTTCCTTGGCTCTTCCTTGGGGAAGATGGCAGTGAGCTGGAGAAATTGCACTGCCTTTGCGCGGAACCATTTCACCAGCATTTAGCCTCAAATGAGGAAAGGGAAAGAAATTATAAGGAAAAGTGTGGGGAAATGCTGAGGACAGAATAGAGGCTGCAGCTTTAGAGGGGAGATAAAAGCAGGTAAAAGCCACCTCTTTCTCCCCCTTCAAAAGGAGAAAACGATATGAAAACTTCTCATTAATTATATCTTCTACTTCTACTTATTAGGCATTCATGATCTAATAATGGCTGTGGCTAACTTATAAAAAAAATCTGATTATTTTCTGTTGGGGCATGCAATGCCCTGTATATATTAAAAAGGTAAGCAATGATATATATTTATGGGTACTGATGTAATAGCTATTAGATTTATAATGCAGAGAAGAAACATAATTTTATTAGAAAGAGCAATAGTTCACAATCCTATTATTGTTTATTGCTGACGTCAGTCCTGAACTATAATAAGAATCATGTAACAACTGGAAATAATAATAAAATTCCATTTAGATTTGCAAGAAAGTGGATCCTCTAAAACAAAAGTAGTCATTACAAACCCCAGCCCTGAGCTGGTAGGGGATAACTGGCAGCAGCCTTTCAGGTTGCAGCAGCACTCAGGATGCAGGTCAAGGTTTTTGTCCCCCCTAAACCAAAGAAAAACATCTTCCTGACCTCAACCTCACTTCAATCACCACAGCAAGGTCTGGGGTGTTCCCGTGGGTGCCCCAAGAAGCGTGGCCCCATGGGGCTGAACTACTGTACCCTCCCTGGGAATGGAGGGACACTGAGGTCAGTGGCATCCCCAGCCCAGCCTCCCACTGTGAGCAAAACACAGGCTCCAAACTGTCCTTCAGCATCCTTTAGATTAACCTCAATAATTTGAGTTTATGAAACCTCATATTCTAAGCCTCATTACAGTACACCAACTACTACGATGCACCTTTTATGGCTAGCTTTTTTTTAATATGAATGCATACATATATATTTAGATTCTAAACCTTTCATTATAGTTGTTCAGAAAAATCTGTTCCCAAGCTATATCTGGAATTGTCAGCTTTGCTGGTCTCTACTTCTCTATATTACTTTTTTTTGTTCCCTTTCTAGCAGGTTTTTTCCCTTTAGAGCAGTGTTTGCTGACCTTCAGACTCAAGAATTAACTCATTCTCCCGACATCTGTGAATTATTAATGAGGGTGTTTCAGAAAGTTCCTTAGCCACTTCCTTTAAAACTCCTGGGTGCAAATTAATAATGCTGTTTTGGGGAAAGCTTAATTTTAGCAGGTGCTGCCTCAGATCTTCCTTTGTTGCAGAGATAAACGTTCTGTTCCCGCAGAAACGTCAGGCGGGATAGGTACACTCTCCAGCTTCATTGCAAATACAGAACAAAAGTGTCTAGTCAACACTTCTGATCCTTCTTTGTTAATCCTTGCAATGCTGTGAGCTGTCTCTAGCATTGGTCTCGTGGCTATTCAGGGGTTTTCTTACTCCTTTTAGAGTTTTTGGGGAATCTTTTATGGTCCATCATTCTGCTGTCCACTGATTCTTCACCGATTTCACTTCCTTTGTGTGAGCATGTGTATGGAGGGAGGAAAAGGAGGGTACAACAGTATTATTTTTTAGCATCTTTGAACATTTCCCAATTTTAATTACATTTCTTATAGTCAGTTGACAGTCCCACTTGGCCATTGCAAGGGTTGCATCAAGCCTTATGTTGCTGGCCCTTTCCTTTTAGAGCATGGAACAGTCTAAGAAAACATACTAGGGAGAGTGATACATCTGGAGGAGATGAAAGTAGGGGCCCCACACTTTCCAGTGGCAAAGAAAGAGATAGCGGGGCCCTGTGGCTGGCATGGCATCAGTCCCTGTAGAGAAGGAGGTAGAAAGTCAATGGGAGGAGATGGCCACCCCCTTGGCTTTGAAATACCGGTGTGCCCAGACGTAGGTAAGATAAGGTTAAAGTAAGACACACAAAGAGCAAGTGCTGCAGATTTGAAAATTCTTGATCCGTGCCCAGAAACCGGCACGAAAAGGTTCAATGGAGATGTCTTGGCATGACGGTGTTAGAAAGGAAGAGGAGTTTGCAAACGCTGGCATAGCCGAGATCACGTGCTGAGCCAGAGCAGGAGCAGAGTCTTTAGTTCCTTGACTCCAATAAATTGTCTACATTAAAATAGCACAGATGGCTGAGATATTCTTATAAATTACTGGAATTTCAGATTGCCACAGAGCCAGGCGATATTGTGTCCTGTAATGATACAAATATTCTTACGGGACATGATATCACACTTAAAACTCTAAATTTTTAAAAGGTGTTTCAGTTACTTTATAGCAGCAGAGTGTCTTCAGAATGAACTAGATTTGCTATTCCATCTGAAGAACAAAGAGAAAAATTTATAGAAGATCAAACAAATAAAAATACATTGAGAAAGACAGTAAGTGATGTCAACGCACTAAGAAATTAAAAACTTTGCATTAGTGTCTGAGCTTTTTTGTTGGTACCCAGGTATTATAAATAATAAACTAAACCGAAATTGTACATATTATAAAGCTGCGTTTTTCTGTAGGGGTTCTGGTGACATGTACAAACCACGTGAGCTTTACTCCCATGGTTTATCTATGTCACTAATCCCCCTCTATAAAACTAGAGAAGGGAGGTGCAGCAGGGAGGGAGTAACTTGCACAAAGCCAATCCCATCTTTTGCCTACATTTGTTTCCAAATTACTTGACAAGCCTTGCCCATGGCTTTCCAGGAGTCTGCCTTGGGATGAATGAACTTCTGCAGCAGAGAAATTAATCTTGTGAAAAATGTTTGGTTTGGGTCATTGGAACTATTTGGGAAATATTTGGCTGAAAAATAGAGGGGAAAGTCAACTCAAGTGGAAAATCTGAGGTGAAGTTTATTTGTGACTGATGAAGAATGATAATCTATATTTTGTCTGTGTACTTTTTTTTCTTAAGACTATTTGTAATCAGCTCTGTTCAGTCTGAGTTGATGCTTGCTTTCTTTTCCAAGGGATTCCACCGGGCAGAGAAAAAAAAGTGTTTTGCATGAAGATCTAATTGTGATAAAATCCATACAATTTCAATACAATAAAATCCATATACTTTTAATATAATTTTCAGATTAGTCTCTGACTGAGAAATTAGTGTGAAATTATTTTTGTCAGGTTTACTTGATACAGTCCTTGACACAAATGGGTCTCAGCTTCCCCAGGTTATCATGGGGAAGGCTGGGGTCTGCAACAGTTGTCATCGCTCTGTCACCTGGCCCAAGCACTCACCGGATCTGGGATGCACAAATGATGACTCTGAAATGCTGTGCCTCAGCCCCTGTGCTTTGTGTTACAGGACAGGTTTTGACCTGGAGAAATGGAAGCTGAGGAGACTTACCACCCTGCTGTGCACCTTGCAGGACAGCATTTTAACTTTCCTGTCCAAACAGAGGTGAGATTTGTTCAGAAAATCTGTTGGGATGCCAAACCCAGTGGTCCTGCCTTTGGCATGACAACGATCCTGCCAGGATCACTGCAGGAGTCTCACCCCCTCTCCCCCACAACTCCACTCCTGATACCTTCATCCCAGAAAGATGAAATGGCGAATCTCACTCACGGCTCTGTCTGGTCTCTTAGAAAATCCTGGGCTTAATCAGGAGGCTTGTTTATGGTACAGCTCCTTGTCTTGCAAGTACTACAGATGCCACTTCATTGCACCTAAACCGCTTACGAGACAGCACTCTTATCTAATAAGACATAGCACAGCCATACATATTTATTTATATTTGAACTCTTGCCCTCTGTACTATACTGCAGGTCATGCATCTGCTCCAACAGCACCTTATTAATTTTCTACTATTCTTCTCCATGGTGGCAACAGTGTTTCGAAGCCTGAAAGGAATATTTTCCCTTTTTTTTTTCCTTTCCCTGCTTTGATCTATATCTTTAACTCTTTAGCTGCTGAAAGGAGGGGAGTCTGGGCTTCCTGAGCATGGTGTTGCAACGCTGCTCGTTGGGAATCGGGACACAGCAAGGCTCTCCAGACAATGTCACTTCTCCGCCTGTGTAATACATTACTGTTCTGTTTTGTACCTTGCTAATTAGAAAGCAGGAAAGAAAAAAATATATTTATATATAAAAGAGCTCCCATCTGACAGACTCAAATTACAAAAGTATTCTGATATAAATTATTTAATCAGTGGGGGGAAAAAAGAAAGTCACAGTACTAACTATCATTTCTAGACAGAGTATTAACAACCGTTTCTTTCATTGGCTTCTGGTGTCTTATTTTGCTCACCTATCACCAATAAGAAGCTATTGCATGATGCTTACCATAAAATATGACTTTCATCTCTTTGTCTTAGCATTCACTTGCTTCATTTACCTTCCTAATGTATAAAAAGTTTTTAATTTGCCTCCCTCCCTTCCTCTTCTGTCACTAGCACTCTTGAAAACTTCTGGAAGAAGAAAGTAAAGACTTTAATTCATATATGGGACCCCATTCTGCCAGCCAGATCTGCCAGTCTTTGAAATACACTCCATGAACAAGGCATTGTTTGAAGGTGTGATCGCAGCTTTATGGCTAGGTTACAAGCTGGTGATAGGAAACCACCCTGATGAACGTGCTGATCTCCGAATCCATGCCTCCTTTGATGTCCCATGATGATGGATGTTCACTGGGAGGTCAAAGGCTTGTCAGAGCAGCTGCCCCCCAGCAGCACAGGCAAATACACTCAGGGCCTGAGTTTTCCCCAAAGGTAGAGGTGCTCAAGCCAGGGGGCTTGGCCCCCACCTCTTCAACCAGCTAGCTAGGGTCAGCCTTGGTGCATCAATGTCTGCCGTGATCTGGTCTCCAGACAACAGACCCAGGAGGCTGGAACCAGGCTATCTCCCCAGCGGTCTCCTCGAGACAGGCCCACATCCTCAGCGTGCAGATGACAGCTTGCTGAGCCACCCTCCAAAAGTCAACCCCACAAGTTTACCAAGCCCTGTTGTAAAGAGGTCTTGCACAGCAGGGCTTTCATAAAACAACCAGAAACAATTTGGCATAGCCAAGAGACCCAAAGGGTAGAAAGCAGGACTTTAAACTATTAAAAGACCTACTCGCTTTCCAAAAGGCAAGAGGTTTCCAAGGACTTTGTGCAAGACCTGCCTTGTGCAAATGTGCTGCTGAGAGGCTGACAAAGCTGTGCTAAACAAAAGTAGGGGGCAAACTGCCACAACTACGTACAGGTTGGTGGCAGACCTCAGAGCAAAGTTTTTCTTCTAAGAACCTGAGATTGGCAGTGAATTTTTATTTATTTTTTTTACCAGGAAGGGTAACATGGGCCAAACCCTGTGTTTGTGCATAAACCGTTTGTGCCAAACCTGAAGGCTGCTCTGAGAAGGGTAAAGCTGGGGCCCCCCTTGAGTCAATGCCTGTGTCTGATAAGGGTAAAAATATATTGTTTTCTGGTCCCTGTGGTGAGTGAATACCTTTTGATTGCTTGCTGAGATTACATATAATAAAAAACAGAGAGTAAAATGTTTTTCCTTTCACAGTTATGTCACTACTACACACACACACACACATATATATGTATTGCAGGTTTAAAATCTGTATCCTGTTGCTGGATAAGCAGCTGGAGCTGTTGAGATTTTTTGTGGAAATTTTACACTTTTCTCCCCATGAGCTGTGTGCACAAGGAGGCCAGGGTGTTCTCCAGAAGAAGGAAAAGAAAGAAAAGTATTAAAAAAAATAATATACAGCACAGCTGCGTTATGGTACTCTCTGGGCAGCCCAACAGCACAGGCATGTGAAGGCTGCAATATTGCAGGGCAGTTGGGGCAATGCTGGTGCCTGCTGGCCTGGGGTGGCCCAAGCCAGACCACTGGTGCAGCTGGGTAAAACACTCTCTGATGCTTCATGATGGCCAAGCCCTCTCTAGCTGTTTTGTTTGGCCATATGCTCCCCCACACCATCAGGGAGGTGGGGAGCCTTGACCCTTCCTCGCAGACCTGTACTATCATTCTGCTCATTAGGCCTGGCCTATCATGCCGTTCCTGCTGTGTCACTGAGAAGGTGGCAGTCACCAGTGAGTGACAAAGGCTCTGAGCTCAGTTACTCTTGTAGTGGAGGAAAAAGGCCAGGTTTGGGGTTGTTTTTTTTTCCCAGCAGAGCTGCTGCTAATAGCAGCCTCCTCCCCTGCTCTGGCTCCCTCCTCCTCACCACCACCAGACGCTGGAAGTATGAAATAAAGCTCATTTTTCTGACATAACACATTAAGATCTTGAAGTTTATGCCACAGCAATGTAAAACGAATACCTCTTGGCACAACAGAGGCAAAGTGCTGCCTGTTTGTTAACAGGGAGGGAAGTTCCTGCTCACATTAGCTATCATGCTGTGTAAAGGCAACTGGCAGCTGCCTGCAATGCAGCCCTCACCCTTCCTGCTCCTCCTGCTGTCTTCTTCCTCCTGTCCCAGTCAGAGGAAAAGACTTGTGTTCAGAGGTGGATGAGGCTCAGGACTTAAGAGAAGGCATTTTTTTACCTTATGATGTTGCTCTGGTGGAGTGGCCTTACCCTCAGCCAACATCAGGGGACTCAATTCCAACAGTGCAGCCATCACAAACCCCTTCAGCATGACACTTGCATGTTGGCTGATGACAGCCTTCATGCTCCTTCGGTGAAGACAGGGAAAAGAAAGGGATGCCTCCTGCTGGGTGTGCGAGGAGAATATAGAATCATAGAATATCCTGAGTTGGAAGGGACCCATAAGGATCATCGAGTCCAACTCCTGGCTCCACACAGGGTCAGTCAAGTCAGAGCATGGGACTGAGTGCATTGTTCAGATGCTTCTTGAACTCAGTCAAGCTCAGTGCTATGACTACTTCCCTGGGGAGCCTGTTCCAGTGCCTGACCACCCTCTCAGTAAAGAACCTTTTCCTAATATTCAGCCTAAACCTCCCCTGTCGCAGCCTCATGCTGTTCACTTGGGTTCTATCACTGGTCACCAAAGAGAGGAGATCAGCACCTGCCCCTTCACTCCCCTTTGTCAGGAAACCGTAGATTGTGATGAGATCTCCCCTCATCCTCCTCTTCTCCAGGCTGAACAAACCAAGGGGCTTCAGTCTCTCCTTTTAAGACTTCCCATCCAGACTCTTCCTCATCCTTGTTGCCCTCCTCTGGACACTCTCTAATAGTTTTGTGTCCCTCTTGTACTGTGGCCCCCAGACCTGCACACAGGACTCAAGGTGAGGCCGCACCAGCGCAGTGCAGAGCGGGACAATCCCCTCCCTGGACCAGCTGGCAATGCCATGCTTGATGCACCCCAGGATACGGTTGGCTCTCCTGGCTGCCTGGGCACACTGCTGGATCACGTTTAACTTGCTGTTGATCAAGACCCCCAAATCCCTCTCAGCATGGCTGGCCTCCAGTGTCTGATCCCCCAGTCTGTGTGTGCAGCCAGGGTTGCCCCTTCCCAGGCGCAGAATCTGGCACTTACTCTTGTTAAACGTCATGCTGTTGGTGAGTGCCCAGCTCTCTGCTCTGTCCAGGTCTCTCAGTAAGGCTTCTTCACCCTCAACAGAGCCAACAGCTCCTCCCAATTTGGTGTCATCTGCAAATTTACTTAAGACACCCTCTAGTCCTGAGTCCAGGTCATTTATGAAAATGTTAAAAAGAACCAGAACTAAAATGGAGCCCTGGGGAACCCCACTAGTGACTGGCCACCAGCCAGATGTAACCCCATTCACGGTCACTCTCTGGGCTCAATTCTGGGAGGGGTGTCAGGCTGGTCACTGGAGGAAAGCTCAGTCTGTATTGGTTTCAAAGGAGGGTCAGGCACACATGTGAACCACATATTTGGAGTTTGTATACAAACTCTTGTAGCACTGGCTCAGCTACCTGCATGGGAGTTTTATTGTCTTCTTTGAAAGTTAGAAGTTGAGAAGTCAGAGAAATATTAAACAGCATTTATTAAATGAGGAAGGGATTAATCTGCTCTACAGGTACCAGATATTTGATTCAGAAGAAGCCTGGGAAGATAAAAAAAACCCAAACACTTTTAATTCTTTGAATTACAATTTCCCAAGGATAAAGCAGGGCCACCTAATGCTAACAGATGAAAAAGAGAGTATCTTCCTTCCCTTCAAACCCAGCACATTAGAGATGTGGGAAGAAGAGGGAAATTTTATCTTTTGGAAAACTTTCAACCCACATACTCCAGGGCAGGATGAGCAATAACCTTTCTCCTGGTACCTGTGACCAAGTGTTGAGATGAATGGTCACTTGGAAAAATTAGGGGAAACAAGTGAAAAAGTGCTACCAAAAGAGAGCGCTCACGAGCATAAAGAGAAGCAGCCCCTGAGTCATAAATATTTGAGGAAGGGTGTGATGTAAACTCATCCTCTGGCTTTGCCCATCCCAGGGCAGCCACTTTGGATTGCATTGATCACCGGACAGAGCCCAGTGGATTTTGATCTGGTCCACTCTGACTGCTCTTATCTTGTGTACTGAGGAACTTATACTGATTGAGTTAAACCAGTGGACACTTAATGTGGCTGAAGAATGATGTGCCTTGCTCCAGCCTGACAACACTGCTAATTAATTTAGAGTCAACAGAAATAGAAATTGTACCAAGTGCAGTAAAAGTATCCAGCTTGCAGTGATTTAACGCAATTGGTTCATGCTCAGATAAAACCAGCACAACTCAGAACACAAATAAACACTGAGGGAAACTGATTAAATGTCCAATCAAAGGAATAAAATCAGCTGGACAGTAAAGAGGGTCAATTGTAAAATAGGTGATATTGTCCCAACAGAATTGGCCTCTCTTTCTTTCTTTCTTTCTTTCTTTCTTTCTTTCTTTCTTTCTTTCTTTCTTTCTTTCTTTCTTTCTTTCTTTCTTTCTTTCTTTCTTTCTTTCTTTCTTTCTTTCTTTCTTTCTTTCTTTCTTTCTTTCTTTCTTTCTTTCTTTCTTTCTTTCTCTCTTTCTTTCTCTCTTTCTTTCTCTCTTTCTTTCTCTCTTTCTTTCTCTCTTTCTCTCTCTCTCTCTCTCTCTCTCTCTCTCTCTCTCTCTCTTTCTCTCTCTCTCTTTCTCTCTTTCTTTCTCTCTTTCTTTCTCTCTTTCTCTCTTTCTTTCTCTCTTTCTTTTTCTTTCTTTTTCTCTTTCTTTCTTTCTCTGTTATTCTCTTTTTCTCTCTCCCTCCCTCCCTCCCTCCCTCCCTCCCTCCCTTCCTTCCTTCCTTCCTTCCTTCCTTCCTTCCTTCCTTCCTTCCTTCCTTCCTTCCTTCCTTCCTTCCTTCCTTCCTTCCTTCCTTCCTTCCTTCCTTCCTTCCTTCCTTCCTCCCATCCATCCATCCATCCATCCATCCTGTCTTTCCTGTCTTTCATTTTTCCACTGATTTTTTATTTTTCTGTTTTGGTTTTGGTGTGGTGCTGCTCATTGTTCTCACCCCAACCTCTCCATTTGACAGAAAAGTCTGGAGTCTTTCCTTGTCCTTTTCTCCAGACGCAGTCACTCCCATCTGTGCATCAGCTGACACCACCTGCTCAGAAGTGAGCAGATCTTAAAAGCAGAGCAAATATCCCATGGGCAAACTGGTTTTGTTTGTTTATAACACTCTGCCAAGCACATCTTGAATGCTAGGGTTTGGGGTTTTTTAAATATATGGCTCTGGAGCCAAGACCCTCCAAGATTTCCACAAGGATTAGCTGAACGGCATCTGACTCTTCCATCCAGCTTTTGTGAACTCAGCTGCCTACTCTGAAGACACACATACTTCTTAGGTGGTGTGCCATGCAAACAGATGCTAAACCATCAAGGTATGTGAACAGAAATAGTGGGGGCAGGAGGGACCTGGGATGGCTGGAAGGCTGGGATTCAGAATGTGTGCCCTACAGCAATAGCAGGATGAGTACAAGCAAATGAACACAGATTCCTGCTGTACCTTTCACCAGACTGGAGATCTCCATGGGGAAAAGGAGGAGGTGCAGCCATGCATGGGGAGGAAGGCACAGCGGCATGACGTGTGTTTGTGGCATAGCCCTTGGGGCTGCTGTCCCACCAGCCCGTCCCTGCAAGGAAGGTGGTGAACACGGACCTGAAGTCAAGAGGGAGCCAGATGTTCCCCTGAGACCTCATTGCTCATCACAGCAGCCTGTGTGTCTGCAAGCGCAGGGGCATGCTGGGTGGTTTGTGAGGGCAGGTCAGAGCTCTGCAGGGTGATGCAAGAGTGTGAAACAGTTCTCACTCCTGTTACTTAAACCGCCCCATTATACCTGGAAAATAGGCTTTGCCCTAAGCTCTTCAACAACTGGATGACTTCTACGTTTCAGTATTGAGCACATTGTTTACCCTTTTATCCTTTCTAGATGTCTTTTCAGTGACTAATAAAGTGATCCCTGATGCTGGTTTTGAGGAGACAGAGGAAAAAAAAAGTATGCATGTATTTCAGAGTAACTGTACCAAAACTACCTCTGAGAGAATTCAAATGTGTGTCTTCTCCTAGACTTCAGTTTAGTAGCTAAGACTTCAGATGCTCTTTTTTTCCACACTTTTTTAAAATTCTGGTTCTCATCTTGCCCAGCAGACCTGGCATGGCCGGGTAACTTCTGAACCATTACAGGCCCTCCATGAATCCATACTTCATGGATTATGCTCAGTCTACATGCAGCTCTTCAGTGATGGCAGTGGGAGTTTTTACACACGGAGACTATGGCATCCACTAACGATCCACAGAAGTGCTTTTTTTTTCCTTTTCTTTTTTTTCCGTGTGGTATGGAAAAAACTCTTCTTAGGAAAACAGATAATATCAGTGCCTGAGGCCTTTGCCCTAGGTGTCTCAAAGGGAAAGGCACTTAAAAAATGTGCAAAGCAGCAGTCCAAACCTCCCACAGTGCTGAAAAGAAGACTAAATATTCTTAGGGAAATGTTGGGTTTATTCCAATTTCTTCAGAAACATTTACCAAACCCACTTCCACATTTTCAGGCACTGGTTCTGGGAACTCAGCATTTAGGTACTTTGAATGAAAACAGCACGGTCAGCTGGACCACCTTATGTGAACATTAATTTCCATTCACTGGACCTGAATCTATTTTCCCTGTGAAAATCCTGGAGTGGCTCCACAGGAGACATTTGGAGTCACACTGCTGTAAAGCCAGAGGAGGCTCCAGCCTATAAGATGCACTTCACTTTGCAAAGCATGTGCTATTAATTAACCATGAGAAATGGCTGCTCATTTTCTTTTCAGCTACATGAAGATTAAATGTTTCCTAACTCGGCATCAGTCTCAGCTGTCTGTCTTCAAACTTGCTCCATGAGACTATCCACCAAGGCCAGGGGAACTGGTGGGTGAGCGTGGGCAGCAGGAACCTCTGAAGAAGACTGTGCTGAAGAGAGCTGAAATTTTAGGAGAAACTAGCTGTATGTAAAGGAAGAAAACCCATGATCTTTCATCAATTCTGAGCAGGTCATCTTCAAAGAGAAGGATTCTTGGGAAGTAAAATGGATTATTATTTACATAATCAATCAGTGGCACAGCAGAGGCACATGGGGAGCGTTCAGATACCCGCAGACCAAAGGGATTCTGATTTCCCACTCTGCTTGTCCACCCTGTGGGCCAATATGACTTTTTGTCACAGCTCCTTACCTGTAGTCTTTACATGCACGGTCTTTGAAATAGTGGAGCATCTTAAGAAATGAAAAAAAAAATGGAGATGTGATGTGCAATAGTTCAGAAAATCTTCATGCTACTTTTAAGAAAAAGCCAGATTATTATTTTTTTTCTTAAAACACCCAAAATAAAAATTGATGCAAACAACACAAATGAGGCCTTGTGTGGTTTGGAAGCCATAAAGATTCTCAACCACTAGTCTGGCCCAATTCCTCCTGCTCTTTGCTTTTGGTCTAGTAAATTGAAAGGCCACCACAGATGTTAGTACCACAAATATTCATGTTCTACCCAGAAATGGAACCTTTCTTATTTGATGATTTGTGCAAATAAGTATGACTTTTCACAAGGAAAAAGGGGTACATCAAGTTTCTGGAAAAGGTTATCAGCTTTTCCAAATGGGTCCCAGTGAAATTTTGCTGGTTTCTTAGTAAAATAGCTCCTCCCCAACCACGCTCCTCCCTCTCCACCCTGCGCTCCCCCTCTTACCCCCCGTGCTGCCCCCTGCTTTTTGTTTTTACTAAACCACTCTGGCAGGCTGATATTCCTTCAGGTAGTGTTATTTCCAGCTTTCTTAAAGTATTCTTACAGGTCAACTTCTTATATGTTTTTCTAGTGTCTCACTAGGCCCGTGTGGCTTCCATCAGAGGTGGTCTAGTTGCCTAACAAGCAATCTACCAAACCATCATGGGACCAAAGGTCACACTATCTCCTTAGATATTCGTGTGCAGCTCTTCTCTTCAGTTGCTAAACTCAACGGTCAGAGGCAGAAATTTGCCTTCAGTTGTAGAAGGGTAGAAACCACACAGCTATGGAGAAAAGAGACCCACAGGGATCAATGTAGAGAAGATTTTTTTTTTTTTTAAAGTTATATTGAATCTTAATTAAGACACCTCTCAATGCAAGGAATAAGGTTTTTGTTATGCAGGCATAGAGTAAGCAACGTAGATCTTTCTGGTTTTTTGGTTACCTTCATTTCCCAGCTGTTTCTGCAAGCCAAAGATAAACATAAGCTTGTATTTAGCAATCAAGGAACCATAGACCCTGGCAGGGTGACTGTATGGTCTAGCAATGAAAGTGACTGGAGGTAGCAACTTCCATGAGTATAAGTTTGGAGGCCCATAAACCATTAGATAAGACCTTAATACAACCTGCTTTAACAGTGCTTCACCTGATACCTGAAAACCATATCATTTTATGTGTGCTTGCTGCATGTGGTGAAGTGTTCACGCCCCTTAATTAATTTCTCAGGAAATAAACAGGGTAGCTCAAAAATCTCCTGAAGTCAGGCTAGCAGCACTTAATTGGCAAAATCCCATGAAGTCCATAACTATGTGCTGGGAGAAACCTCCACAGCCTGGCATGAAAATCCACTGTTGTTTTTAAGCGCTGCTCCCAAAACTTCAGTATTTTCAGTTGGTGTTGGCTTTGGTGGTAAACAGGAGTGTTCAACATCACCCAGCAGCACGCTAGCTGAGACCAAACAGCAGGTACTGTGCAACTCACAGTCTTTCTGAAGACAAAGAATCATCATGAACCAGTTATGTAGAAAGTAAGTTGCCCGCCTTGGCAAACAGCCAGAGGTCCTGCAAGAAGGATGGTAAGAAAGTTGCTTGAACAGGAAGATGATCTGTTTATTCCAAATCATTATGTTTTGGGTCCTGTGTTTTTTGGTCTTCAATTTCTGAATGAGTATGAGAACTCATGTCTGAAAAATGCCTACCACAAAATGAACAAAACCCTCATAATTTTAATTCTCCTGTTTAATGTGCGCACCAGAGGGTGCTGTGCTGTGGGTCTGAACAGGAATATTAGCCACTCCAAACTACATTTGGATTGCCAAAAAAAAAAAAAAAAGGCAAAATGCCTTAATGTAGATTCCTGCCTCCCTTTAAAAGGAAAAACCTCATAGTTCTAAACTGCAGCTGAGCAAAAAGGAGGGGGGGGAAGGAAAAAAAAAAAAAAAAGAAACAAAAAAGAAACAGTGAAATATGTGATGTGGTGTTTTTACCAACTGTCTAAATAAAGGTTTAGTGAGTCACTGTGGAAAACAGAAAATCTCTCTTTATTTTAAGAGCTGCAGTTTAAGAGTTTTGTATGAAAAAGCTTCCCTTAGGTTTGTAACTTAAACATTGCCCATCTGCTCTTTCCTCCCTCGTCTGCATTTACAGTAAATCTGAGATTTCCTTTTTCAAAAAATACATTTAAAAAAATGTACAAATTTGGCCAACAGTGACTGTAGAGATACAGAGAAGTCTAATTTAAGCTACCAATATCTAAAATGATGGTTTCCCTTGTGCACACTAGAGGCCGGAAGTTTTCTGCTCTGGGCTCAGTGTTGGCTCCAGGTTCCCTGCAGGAGTTTCTGGAAGCGTAGGTGACGTGAGAGCTTGAACCCAAATTAGGCAGGGTACCCGCTTTCCAAATTTTACAGCGAGAAAAGGAAGCTGGTTCTCCCTGGGATGAGGCCCAGAATCCACTGAAGCCAATGGGAAGATCCTGGACGCCTGCACAGCAAGACCTTCTGCTCCATGTCCTCTGACTAGCTCATCTCCAAGTCGGGTGTCTTGCTCGCAGTTACCAGGGCTGAGGAGCGATGCCAGTCCCCCGGCGCACGTCGCTCGACACATAGCTCATTAGTTCCTGAGTATAATAAGACTTTTTCCTTTTTTTTTTTTTTTTTTTTTTTTTTAATACAGTCTCACTGTGTGAAAGAGGCTTCAGGTCACAGTTTTGAATTAAATTCAGAGTAACTACACTGAAGACAAGTCATTTTTTCCTGGTGGAAAACCAGGTAGAAATGATAATCAGGCCCGTCCGTTCTACCCCTGAGAGGAAGGGTGGCTTATAAAACATCACCTCTGGGGGTGTTATCGGGGTCCAGCCATGCCTGGTTTTCTGCATGGAGGCAGAAGCAGCTTACGCTTTAAGGATAACCTGTATGGAAGGCAGAATACTTCACCAACTCCCAACTTATATTTCTGTCTCTGACTCCCATTATTAATGAACTCATTCACTTTCATAAAAACAACTACACAAGTGCTTCTAACCATATCTATAAAACTATTTAATGCTCTTTTCGAAACAAGGCATCTTACAGCCATAGTAATTGCAGTTTTACTAGACCTTTAAATGAGAAGCAGCTACTTATTAAGTTTTGATATGGTGAGCTGATTAGACAAGTTAAACATAAAGGCACAATTTATGCATACTGTATAACCACATGTGCATGTAGTGCAGTCCTTACACTGGTGTTTGCCACTCACTGCAGTGGGAAATCCTGCTAGGTACACAGTTTTATGCCACTTACAGGTTACAAGTAGTAAAACGAAAAATGCTGGATTTTACAGGAAAATAATATTCATAAATCTCCAGCAGTGAATTACAGTATAACTCAGAGCTGTCTTTGTTTTGCTGCTGCTATGAATTCAATTCTGTTGCCAATGCAGAAACAATAAACACAAAGACCAAAGTGGAAACCACTCCCCTCGCATTTGGCAAGTGCTTATAGCCAATTTACAGCTGGACTCTGAACACAGCTTCTGAAACAGTACTAGTAACAAAGAAGTTCCCACAGATGCTCATTTTTTTTTCTCCTACTGAACTGAAGCAGTACATTGTACACAAGTTAAAGATCAGAGGGCTGGAGCACCTCTCCTAGGAAGGCAGGCTGAGAGAGCTGGGCTTGTTCAGCCTGGAGAAGAGCAGACTTCAGGGACACCTTATTCCAGCCTGACAGTACCCAAAGGAGCCTACAGGAAAGCTGGAGAGGGACTGCTTACAAGGGCACATGGCAATAGGACAAGGGGTAACAGCTGAAGAAGGGTAGATTTGGATTAGATATCAGGAAGAAATTCTTCCCTGTGAGGGTGGTGAGGCCCTGGCACAGACTGTCCAGAGAAGCTGTGGCTGACCCCTCCCTGGCAGTGTTCAAGGCCAGGTTGGATGGGGCTTTGGGCAGCCTGGTCTAGTGGAAGGTGTCCCTGCCCATGGTAGGGGGTTGCAACTAGATGGGCTTTGAGGTCCCTCCCAACCCAAACCAGTCTGTGGTTCTACTGTTCTGTGTCTTCTAATGATCTACCTAGTTTTCCCAGTTCATCTGCCTCTACTCTGTACCTCTCTCAATATGAATTGCATATCTTTTGTCTTATTAAGCAATTTGGTCAGTGCATTGTGTATTAAAGAGCTTGCCCTGTATAGTTTTCATAAGGGAGAAACTATACTGCTTAAGCAGTCCTCTGAAGTTATTTCCTCCTAATTTGGTGTAACTGGACATATCATGACATTACTATATTTTCATATGCTGATTTGGTTATTGTTAGGTGCCAAATTCAGGACCAGTGCAGTGTTCTATCACATACAATAGCTTCATTACTTTAAGTACACCGGCTTTTACCAGCACTGGTATCAGTGCAATGATCTCAGGGAATTCCAACAGATTAATTTGCTGTGATGCATCTCCCATGTGTAAAATGGTCAGTACAACCTGTGTGTTTGTCTGATGTTGGTTCATTACAAAATAATACACATTAAGACCAGTTAGTGTATTCTTTCATTATATCATATTTGTATGTGGCATTGAGCTGCTGTATGGAGGATTTCCACTAACATCTTCATACCTGGATTTAAAAGCAACTCAGAGACTGATTCAACAAAGACTTCACACATGTGCATCATTAGGAACCTGAGTAGAACCAGAGTGGCGTGCTCATGTGCTCAAGTACCTTAATGATTCAGGGTCACAATGAATGGAAGAGTCAGGAAATATATGAGGAAAAAATATTTATGAAAGATTAATCATACATTCAGCCTCTGGCATAAGAAGATTACCACAGGAAACTGGAAGGAATTTGTCTCCCCCTGTACAGCGTTGCACAAACGGTGATTTGCTTAAAATGCTACAAGCATTGGTTAGCATTAGGTACCAGATACAGGATGTGGCAAAATAATTGTCTTATTTGGCATTGCAAACCTTACCTGTGATTTATGAGTGTGGGTGTGATGGCACAACTAAGCTGTTCTACCTCAGAAAGACAAGACTGACTATTTTTAATTGCACTGATACAAGCAAGGCAGGCTTAATAATACTTAAACGCCTGAACTAATTGTGGTTTTCAACCTTCTTCAAATTTTCCATTAAAGTTCTCACTCTGTTCTTGTTTATCTGAGAGTGGTTAGACAGCAGGCCACTCTAGGAGGATGAAGGATGGAAATAAACCTTCCGCCTAGTGTTGCTGTGACCCATTCTGCCTGGCCTTGCCCCTGAAGTCTAGTTAGAAGTCCTATAGACTCAACTTCTGTCACACCCAGAACCTAAGATATTTGTCCTCCAAGGAACCTCTCGTTTTCTAATTGATTTTAAGGCTCATTTACATTTTTAAATACTGATCTGAAAATACCAGTACGATTTCCCATTTATTTGCTTACAATTTTTTTTCTTTTTTCTTTTTTTTTTTCTCCATTGAGTTCTGATAGTGGAGATTAATAGGCGCTCTTTTAAGGCCATCCATTTAACAGAGCATTTTGGCCCTGCTTGAGACTCTGTTTCTTGTGGGTTTTGTTTCTTCTGCAGGTTCACCATCAGTACCTAGAATATCGAAAAAACGTCTTTTCACCAAATGCTTTTATTGGGTGATGAATATGTAAGTCAGGGAAATGTCCTGATAAAATCTGGGATTGACCTCCTCAGACAAATCATATCTACTGTATTAAAAATAGCCTGTGCAGTCAGAGGTTGTCACATCAACTCATTTTATGAAGCATGTCTGCCGGTACTCTGTACAGGTACTTCTTTCTATAATCTGAACTTCAGTAAATACGTTCACTGGATTTTTTGTGGTCTGTGTGGAAAAAGGGTCCCACTGTGGTAATTAATGCCTTAAGACTATTATCAAATTATGCTGGTAAGGTCTTTGCCTTCAGTAAAATTAGCAGATAGACCCCACAGTTTTTCAAGGGAGGCTTGGTTGGAGGGGGTTTGCCTCGGCAGAAAGACAAAACGGGATGATGGCAAAACATCGCTTATGAACGTTGTCTGTGAGCACACATTCTGCATGTGGCTGCTACAGTTTAAAGTTTCCCACATCTCAGTGGGTTTGCCTTATGAAGTAATCACACAGGGATCGGAGAGGAAGTGAAGGAAAGGAAAGAAATTTTCAAAACCAACCGAGGCTTAAACATAAAACAACCGAGAAATAATGATACATTGCATTGTCTCTGATTGGATGGAGAGGTTTCTTCCATCCCTCAAGGCAGAACTGTAAATACAAGAACAGTCAGTTCCAAACATCTCTAAGGATTAGCCATCAGACTGGGATAATCTGATTATTAAAAAGACCTAACCAGACCTCTTAAATAGCCTAAGGGAACCCAGGAGCTTCCAGATCTCCCAGTGATGCTGGACTGTCCCCTTGGATTTCCTAGTGTGGTCCATTTGTGGCTAGCTTAGCTTCCTTAGGGATTCAGTAGTTATCCTAACCCAGCAAATCACCGTTTCCAGCAAACACCATTTCAAAATTGACCTCCCAGTTTTCTTGAAATCTGTGCATATAATTCTGCTCTGCTACTGAGCTGGCTTTCTTTTTATCCTTTAACCATCCACACTCAGCAAAATTAGAACTTGCTCTGAAGAGTAACATGCTTATATCAGGCACTCCAATCCCATGCACACCTATGTGCATGTATGTATAAAATTTGGTTACACTTTACAGCAAGTAACAAACTGTGGATAGGGGAAATATTTTTTTGATAGAAGCCAAGCTTGAGATAGGAGTGCACACTGTCGTGCCTGAAAGTATGGTATTAATAATTAAGTCATGCAATCATTACCTCAGGATATTATTTCTTAAATATCTCTTGCAAAGGCAATACGATTACATATGAATTATATCAATTTTCTACCAACAAAAAAAAATCCACAGAAATAGGAATTGAATTACGCTGTCCAATTTGCTGTAAAGTTCACTGTACGTGAAGAAATTAATCAAAGCTACCACCACCCATTTTTATGGGAACATAAAATGATGTGAACTTCCATTTTTAATAAAGATGCATAGCTCTTTTATGAAGACTGACTAATAATACTGTAATGAACTGAAAAGCTACTGATACATTAAGAATGAAAATTTTGAGGGATGTGTTTACAGAGTCTCCTGTTTCAAGCCAGGCAATACTTCCATCTGAATCTGCCCATAGATAAAGGGAAAAATCCAAACAATAAAGTTGATGCAAACTCTGCGTAAGTTCACCTCCCACATATATAAACGGCCAGTGACATTTTTTCTTACCCTAGTTACTTCCACCTAAATGATCCCTCAGACGGATGTGGTCTGCATTCTCCAGCAATTTGAGACCCCTTGCAGATGTCTCTCTGTTGCCACAAATGCCCATGAATGGATATTTCCAATCTGATTCAAAGGCCTACAAGGCAACAAAGGAATTTTTTTAGGCCCCAAATTCAGGAGGATTTTGGGTAGCGGCAGCCTACGTATTCTCAGTGCAGGACAATGGCTTTTAATCAGGAAGGCTATTCCTCCTTCCTCCAAAAGAATGCTAATTAATTAAAGTCATCAGATATTAATTGAATAATCCAATAGTAAGGTAATTTATTTTGATTGTGTTCACATAGCTTTTTCACTTGTTTGGGGTTTTTTTATTATTCTTTTGGAACAGCCTAAGGAATGATGCAATTATCTGGAATATTTGTTTAAACCATGTTTAAGGATATAGTGGAAAGCAATGTGGGAATATCTTAATCACAGCAGAGAGCTCTCAGTGTGCCGTTTATCCGACCTGGAAATAAGATCTGCTCTCCTTCCCTTTGGACAACTGAATTGAAACAGAGGGGAAATCTGGGGTAAGGCATGTCTTTTTGGTATGTTTTGTTTTATTTTGTTCTTCTCAACAGTCACTCAGCCAGCTAATTTTGTTCACCAGGTGTTTTCTCATTTCTCACAAATGATTCTAACTTGGAAACTATCAGAAGTTGCTAGAATTCATCTGGGGGAAATCTCCGAGGCCTTTTATCATGGGTGGTCCTTTGCTTTGGCTCTTCTTAACCCTTGCTCTAGTTAATATTTTTTATAAAATATAACTAAGGGCAATGTTTCATAACTGCAAGAGATAAGCAGCTAACGAATACTAGAATTGCTAGTAATAGACAAAGGTGGACTTCTTGATTATATTTTCTAAATTAACTTAATCATTAACATTTTATACAATGCTCAGAGGCATTGTATTGAGTCAGGGAATTGACTTGTTTACTTGTCTTTCTCAGCTCTGTGAATCTAAACATCAATCAAATGGTAGAAAATTGTTTATCTAGAATGGTGATTACTCAGGTTATCCACATTTTTTGCACTGCTTCTGAAGAGGAAGAATATTTCCTGAGTATCAACTTCTACTTCCTTGTCCCTACCTCCAACTGCCTTATTCTGAAAATGTCATTTCTGTGGGACCCTAAGAGGGACCACATGCCTCATCTTAAGACCACTAAACTACAGAGATGGCAACAAGAGAGAAATAAAATATTCCAGCTGGATAATCACCAAGCAGTCTGATTCACTTAGTCTAATGTTCCCAGTCAGATCCTGGCAATGAAATAAGCATGTAGGAGGATGCAAACAGATTAGTTTTAATTAAAATAATAAAAAGGTCCAAGCCACGGACCTCAGATTTGAGCTTGTCTTATTTTTTTTCATGAGGAAGAATATCTGATCAAATCTCTCTCTGAACCTGACTCTCAGGTTTTTAGACTCATTTGAGTTTAAAACCACATGGGCCTATTTGGCTGCTTCTAAAAAACTGCTCCACAAATGCTCAGTATTCTGTCAGTCCAGACCCACAGCTCATCTTCGAAACTCCTCAGTTCTGGATTGGTTCTAGGGCTTATCCCAGGACACCTCTGGGAAAACATCCATCTCAGTCTCCATTGCTACATTATTCTCATTATTACTTTCACAGTTTTAAAGGTCTGGGCTTCGGTCAAGGTTCCACTGTGTTAGGACATGGACATTTTGGGATATCCTAACCTCAGAAGGTTCCTTTTTCCAGTCAGGGAGCCATAGACTCTGTAAATAATGTTGGCAGAATTTGGGGTCTGCAATAGGGAGACAATTAATTATTGTTATTATAATAATTAGCATTTTGGGGTCTCCTGTAGCAGGATTAAGGCTCTGCAGGTGCTGAACAGCAGTGCTGTACAGAACCTTGGTGGCAGCTGGCACCAGCTGGAATCCCATTTCCTGCTCACCAGAGCTTCAAAATATGTCATTACATGTAGGGAGAAGAGGGAGAAACGTTATTTGTCTTTTAATGTCTCCTAAAATCTGCATTTGTCTACAATGCACCATTGATAAAACTACTACTGATTTAAATAAAAAACAAGAGAATAAAATTAAACAGACTAAAATCATGCCTACATGTGCACAGAAGCATTTATCAGATTGGCCCATATATTAAAAGACCTTTTTTTCTTTACACTGAGCTGGGAGTGAAATATTTTTAAAGGCTTGTGTTGTAAACAGAAAGCCCATGATTTAAATTAATGATTTATTCCTTTAAAGCCAGTGTGGAATCTATCACTGGCATGATAAGATGCACATTGTCTTCTATCTGCATATTGCCATGTAACTGTACAGTATCTAGCAGTGAATATGAAAAAAAAAATCAATTTTGCCTGGTTTCAAGCATATCTCCTGAGTCTGAGATATGTCTCACTTGTTTTTCAAATACCGCTACAAGTAATTTAAGCTCTGTGTTCAGAGAAAGAACTTGTCTCTGTGTGGGTGCACACATCTGTATTACCTGATTGGCATTAATTTTTACCTATTTTAAACAGAAAGATTGTAGTTCTCCAGCTTTTTTTTTTTTTCCCCAGAGGAAATGATCATTAAGAGACTGCCTGATCCAAACCCCAAGGAAGTCAATGTACAACTCTGGTGAAGTGCTGATCAGAGTCCAAGCCTCAGATCCTTGAAGGGTTTTAAGATCCAGCTTCCGCTGAATTTGGAAAGAGCTGAACGTCTGGTTATTAACACTGAAGTCCTCAGTTCCTCATGCATGACGAATATTCAGCTTTCAGAGAACCTGCAAAGCCACCACCAGGTGCTGGCCTGGATCAGTATCTAATGTAGATTTGTATTTTCTGTGCTCCTGAAAAGCTGGAGTATTATGCAAGTTACAAGATCACAGAACAGCTCAGTCTGGAAGGAGCTTCTGGAGATCATCTACTCCACCCTCTATCCCCCAACCCTGCTCAAGCAAGGTCAGCTGCAGGAGACTACATACAGTCAATGTCCGCTTGGTTTTTGAGTATCTCCTGGGATGCAGACTCTGAAACCTCTCTTGGCAACCTGTGCCAGTGCTGTATTACCCTCACAGGAAAATAAAAAGTTTTTTCCTGTGTTTAGGGGTCATTTTCTGTATTTCAGTTTGTCCCATTGCCTCTTGTCCCATTACGGGGCACCACTGAGAAGAACCTGGCTCTGCTTTAATCCTCACATTGGGTATTTATATACCTTGATGAGATTCCTCCCTGAGCCTCCTTTCTCCAGGCTGAACAGTGCCAGCTGTCTCAGCCTCTACTCACATGCCAGATGCCTTGAGCCCTTAGTGACCCTTCACTCACTCCTGTATGCCCAGGATTCTCTTGTTCTGGGGAGCCCAGGACTGGACACGGCACTCCAGATGATGTCTTCTCACTGGTGCTCAGTAGTGGGGTAGGCTCACCCTCCTACACCTGCTGGCAAAGCTTTTCCTGATGCATCCCAGGATGTTACCTGCAACGGTGCATTGCTGGCTGATGGTCAACTTGTTCACCGGGGCCTCCTGTCCCTTTTCTGTCAAGCTGCCTTCTAGATGGCTAGTCCCCAGGTATACTAGTGCATGGGGTAGTTCATCCTCTGGTGCAGGACTTGGCTTTTCTCTTTGTTGGACTTCATGGGGTTCCTGTTGGCCCATTTCTCCAGCCTGTTGAGGTCCCTGTGAATGGCAGTACAACCATTAGGTCTGTCAACCAGTTCTTGTAGTTGTTATCTGTGAATTTGCTAAGGGTGTACTTGGTCCCATCATCCAGATCATTAATGAAGATGTTAAAGAGTCCTGGTCCCAGCCTTGGGGCTAGCTGGTGACTAGTGACTGGCTTCAAGATGAGTTTCAGGTTGCTGATCAAGTAACAGTTTTCATTTCACCTCCCTGTCTCATACATTTAACCCATATTTTACCAGCTTGTCTGTGAGGATGTTAGCAAGAGACAGTGTTAAAAGCCTTACTGTGGATAAACCATATCCACTGCTCTGCCCTCACCCACCAAGCCCATCATCTCATTGTGGAAGGCTCTCATGTTGGTCAAACATAATTTCCCTTTGATAAATCTGTGCTGACTGCTCCCTATCAACTTTCTATCTCTCAAGTATCTGGAAGCAGTTTTCAGGGTTAACTGCTTCACCACCTTCTGAGGGACTGAAATGAGGATGGCCGGCCTGTAGCTGTCTGGCTCCTCCTTACCCTTCTGGAAGAGAGGAGTGACATTTGCACTCTTCCAGAGCTCAGGAACAAACCCCCACCCCGATCACCATGACCTCTCAGATGTAATTAAGAGTGTCCTTGCAATGACATCAGCCAACACTCATCCCATCAGGTGCCCATGAACTTGCCTGTCCAGTTTTTTGAATGTTCCCTAACCTCCACCAAGGGCAAGTGTTCCTTGCTTTGCACCTTCCCAGTAAAGAATAAGGTGAAGAAGACATTGAACACCTCAGCCTTTTCCATGTCCTTTGTTATCAGGGCCCAATCCCCACTCAGCAGCAGGTCCCCATTGCCCCCAGAAGCTCCCTAGCAGCTGGTATGCCCCATGCTACAGTGCAGCATGGCACAGCATGCCATGGCACTGTACTTCTTCCAGTTACCTATGAACACAAAGTCTGAAAATAAACAGGACATGACAGAAGCCAGGGCTGGGCTCTGCATTACCTTTCCACACAACAGGATTTTGAGCAGTGAGCACCATGAGCTGCGGAGGCTGACTTTGAAAGTCCAGCTGCGGATTTAATTTTAAGTGATATGAGCTCCAGCTTAATGAAATTGTATTTTCTCCTCTCTAACAGATACTTTACCTTTCCCTTTGTCTGCCCTGTTGCTTGCCCTAAACTCAGCTTGCTCCGATGGGATGTAATCCTCAGCCAGTCAGTCATTCCCTCAGGCAGGGTGAGCTTCTGTTGCTCCATTTTTGGCAAAATCTGCAGCACAGATTTCTAAATGTCTTGTATTTATTTTATTGCATTTTTTTGTGTCTGTGCATGAAACCTTATGTTTGATGGGTAAACAGTGGGTAAACATTTTTCATAGAGACTTTTTATTTTTTAATAAACAGAGTAATTTTCTCAAATAGCTCCTTTCTTACTTCGCTTCGTAATATCATGTGGAAATAGATGGTCTGTTTCAACATCGGGGAACTGGAGGGATAAGAATAGAGACAGCAGTGTGGAAGCAATGGGTCCCTCTTCTGCCCATATGGTTCAGGTTTGCATTTTGGCTGGCACGATAATGTGATTGCTGGCAGATCGAATGTTTAGTCTCCAGAGCAAATAGCAGCCAATGAGTTGGGGTGTAATGTACATGTGGAGATGTTCATAATATTCCACACAGGCTGAACCTACAGCAGGAGTGAATTCAGCTGCAGTGAAAACAGAGATGCTGCATGAATCCTTCTGTCAGCACAGCAATGGCATTTCCAGGCTTTTGCGTTTGGGAAGGGGAAGAATGTGCCTCTGGGGATGGAGAACGCCACCACTCACGGATTCTCCTGTGGCAGGGATTTCTGACTTGCCGCATAGAAGGTGATGTATTCTGATGAGCCTGAAAGTTACATTTCATCACTGCTTTATCACCCGATGAATCATTACAGCAGATGAATGTTAATTGTAGCTAAACAAATGGGCATGTCCTCTCTACCCCCAGACAGCTGCCACCGCTGTAAGACATTAGGCAGGGGGTGCAAAGTGCTTCTGGATGGAAGGGAAATGCTACCCGTACCTCTGGAGCAGCATAGCTGCAGTGTAATGAAACACCAGGTGTGGAAGAGTGTTTGGATCGGAGCGATTTCCATTTGCTCTGCGGTTTGCACCACTCTGGGGATGCGCACAGTGCAAAGCTTCCTTAAAGTGGTTGCTTGCTCACAGGCAGGAAGGTCTGTGTGGGAACAGAGCTGGCTTACTCGCATGAACTGGCATCCCTGGGGCCGAGAGGGCACCTGGCACGGCTGGGCATGGTGCCACCAGGATGGTGCGAAAGGCCACTGAACCTGGACCTGGGGCAGAACAATGCCAGCTCCTTGGGCACCGGCAGCGTTTGGTTTAAGGGGTCTCTCTCCAGGGGAAACAAACTGATTGGGCAGACTTAAGGGCGGACTGAAGTGTTTTCTTCTAAGAGTTGACCCTCCTGGCTGATCTAGTGGCAAATCTTCCTTAGCTAAGCCACTAAGGCCTGAGTTGTCTCACACTTAATGACTTGAATTCTCTTGCTGCTGTTATATGAACCAAATATTGGGGCACCCCGTTTCACCTAGTTTGTGTTTCTCCACAGCAGGACGCACCTGGAAGGCAGTAACTTGCAAAGAAGATATCTCCATGCCATTCTCGATCCTTTGTCATAAGACAGTCAGTTTCTAGGAATACAGTTGCATGACCAGAGACAGACGTAATCAGAGAGCCAGGCCTCAGGCCTGTTCCTCCTATTGGACATTTCCATGTTTGTGAAGGTGCATATCTGGAGCAGAGGGAGATGAGCCAGGGATGGAAAGGAAGTCAGAATAGCTAGGGATAAGCTGTGGTTGAAATGTAGCCACCTGAAGGTTAGATCAGGAGATGATGTGCATTTTGGTGTGTGAGAGTGGACATCTGTAGCTGGTCTTTAAAATGGGTGAAAATACCAAAATCTCAAGCATTTGTTCCATCAGCTTGAAAGGAATATCCGGTATCTGCTCAGAGAGCCCTGCGCCTTGCAGAGGTGCCTCAGCACGGATGAAATTCAGATGGCAGCAAACACATAGCACACAGCATTTTATTCTCAGTACACGGGCCTGTCCCTGCAGGATTCCCCACCTGGAACAATTTCCCGGAGACCCCCATTCTGCCGCCTGGAGCCATTTGCTGCCTCCGGGGCTTCATTGCCCAGGCTTGGCTCGTCTGGCAGGTACCTCCTTGGCTCAGCCGCTGATGGCAAGCGAGAGGAGGGAAGCAGGGAGATCCTTGCAGACAGTTCAAACGCAGACTAAGAGGCATGTGTTGAAATGTCGTCAAAGTAGCAGGAATTCATTTTATTGAAGAATACATATAATAAAGATAGAACAAAGGGACTGAAATGGTGAACAGATGGGCGGGTGTTCTTCGGTGGCTCAGGAGCTGTGTGAACATGCTGGTTTATGCCCTCCCCCTCTTTCTGCCTTCTTTTCTTTTTTTTTTTTTTTTTTTCCCTTGGTTTGGTTTGGTTTAGTTTTGATGCATCAGGGTAGGATGTGAGATGATATGACAGTATATGTCAGAAACTTGGGGGAAAATAAAACCCCCTTTTTTAACATCAAACTACTGCTATCAATAGGAACAGCAACTGTTCAAAATTTGTTTCAGAGCTGCCAAGAAGTGAACATTCACAGGAGAGAGAGAAAGAGAGAGAGAGAGAAGGGAAAAAATATTTTTCCCTGCTGTTTGCAAGGTGGACACAAATGCAAGCGGTAGGAGGCTGACAACTTGACACATGTCTAATAAATCTAAAGCATGGAAAAAAAGTCAACAATTCACTGTACAAGAAAGCATTACAGGGATAAAAAAGTACAATCCAACGAACCCCCCACTTAAAAATATATTTATTCCCAAATCGGTGAGGAACGTAGACATTAGAGCCGCAATTTCTCTTCCCCTCCCCGCCCAACGTTCCTTTTTCTGGATTTCTTTTTTTAAACCAGGGGCACGTTCAGCTCCTGTGCTGAGGAAGCGGAGGTTTGCTGCATTATAAATGAACAAGGTGCAAAAACTGAGTCCAGTGAGCAGATGTTGGGAGCTCAGCGTGCTGGTGACAAAGGGCTAGAGTGCAAGAAGCTTCCATCGCACGTCTGTTCTTCAGCGCAGAGCAGGCAAGGTTTTAATTTGACAAGTTGGTTGGATGCAGGGAATTCACAGATCTCGGTGAAAGCCAAACAGACTTGGCCACCTACTGCATGGCCACATTCAGCTAAAAGGGTAGCAGTTGTGAAAATGTCTCCTGCTCCAGCCGCCTGACACCACGCACTCGACGGGGAGCCTCGAGGAGGCTTGTTTACCACAGGCGGCAAATTCCTTTAAAAGGGAAGAGGGGAGGGGGGAAGAAGTGGGAGAGGGGGAAAAAGCAAATCATGATTCTGTTATCAAAATAATTGAGGATTTTTATTTCAGGTGGCTGGTTGGTTATTTTTTAAAACTCCTCAATCCTTTTTTTTTATAGTTGGTATGTTATGAAATGAAAGAATGAAAATGAATGCCAGAAGTAATGGAAATTCTCCTACGAGCCTCATGTAAACAGAAACATCAGCATTAAAGTTATGAATCTTAATTTCTGCCACTGAGCTAAAATTTGTATCTTTCTGCATTAAAGGAATATAGACATACAGCACTGTGTAGTGTCTATATGCAATACAGAAAACTGACATGGTCTCTCCAATTTATGGGGAAATTGACATAATTTTGCAAAAAAAAAAAAAAAGAAAAAAGAAAAACCACTTGTGAACTGGATTTTGCATAATGGGATTAATTTGGTTGACTGTCACATCAACTGTGCTGCAGAATGCAAGTTAATCACAACATCGGTCTGATTTAAAAGAAGAACGAAAGAAAGAAAAGGAAAAGGAAAAAAAAAGGAAAGGTATTTTTCTCCTCTTTTCAATTATTTTAAATTCATTTTACAATATCCCTGTTTCTTTTGTAGCTATGGTAGCTCCAGCAAACAAGGCTGGTGTATATTTGTGATGGCCACCTGAGTGGTCTTTTTTCCCTCCCCCACTCTCTGCAGCAAAGGGAGAGAAAAAAGAGTCAATAGCTTTTCCAGGCTCATGCAAAACTGCTTCTTCCACAGCATGGCACAGCACAACTATATGCATTTGATCAACACTTAAGCCGACCAACAGAGCCAAAGCAACTTTAAATATTTTGTCACACAGATCTCATTTGCTGCCTCTTCTTCCACTTACCACCCTCCCTGCGAAACCTGCTCTCAGCGTTGGGCTCCCCACAGAAGCAGCCCTGCTACCCTGTTCCTGCCCGTATCCCCACTCGCAGCAGCAACAGCACCATTCCTCTGGCAGCTCTGTGTAATGTCAGAAAGAGTAGCAAGCGTTCATCGGTTATTTTGTGGCTGATTTCTGTCTGTCTTTCCAGAGGGATGGGATGAAGGAACGAAATAAACCTTCTTACAGGCTCTCACATTGTGTTCTTGGCAAAGGTACTGAAAACAGAGACAGCACATGTACATGACACATCACTTAAGTCCTCTGGTTTCTATGGTTGCAGTAGATTTAGCTTTCAGGGGGCATCCTAGGAAGGAGATAATGCTGCGCAGCGCTTTGGGCACGGTGCGGTTGAAGAATTAGCTCTGGGAATTGATCGTACCATGATAGTGGTGACAGAGAACAAGGAATCGGGGCTGCCGGGATGTCAGAGCAACTTGCGCTTCCAGGGGATGGTGTCATGTCAGCGATTCTTGAAGGCCCTTGCACCACACCGCAGCCAGTGACTGCTCCTTCATCTCTGCCTCCCTCGCCACGAGCACACTCTTCTACCCAGCGCAGCGCACTGACTAGGTTAAACAATTACACTACACTAATTGGCCTGTGTCGGTCCTGATGAGAAAGTAAACAAATGCTGCAGAGAAAAGCTGAGACAAATTGTATCTAATTAAATTGATGAAAAAAGTGACAATATTTTTCCCCAGGAAAAGAAGAAAAAAAAAAAAAGCAACTTGTAGCATGACAAATATCTCATGCTTGCGGCCACGTACCCCACCTGATAAACTTCATGCCTTTCCTTGGAGGTGGCTGTGCCAAGCAGGGGAGAACGGAGGTGCCCTGTGGTATCCATTACTGCCAAAACTGCTGGGAGTCCTTGCGGGCCAGGCATTGCTCTTCATACGGAGGGAGAAGCCTGTCTGCCATCATCTGGTTATTCCACTGACCCTGCTTGTATGTGTGCCTGCATGCATATGTGAGCATTTTGACTGATAGCGACACCTTAATCTGTGATGAGAAGTTCTCCTTTCTCTCTCACAGGCTTGTTCACCCGCTCCTGGGGTGCAAGCCTCCCAGCACCTGAAATTTGCAATAGCTTCTCATTGCCCTGCAGATTTGCTTTTATGTGACAGCCACCAGCCTAGCTGACCCTGGAGGTGGAAATCCTGGACCCCAGAGCTGATAGTTTGTGTCTCCTCCTCTCTCTCTATCTGTAAGTAGCACCCACTTCAGTTCTTCTGCAGACCACAGCAATTACCAGTACACTACCCTGGCACAAAAGTCTGGGGTGACACGGGTGAGTGGTTGGGAACACTTTAGGGGTGGACACAAATTGTCTCTTCATTGACCAAAAGAGAAAAAGCCCAGAAAAATACTACAGTCCAAGGGAATGCTGCCACCCTCTCTTGCTATCCTCCATGCCAACGGCCTCAGGGAAGCTAAAACGACAAAAAGTTATGAATCCCATTGAGCCAAGACAGAAACAGGGAAGAGTTATGGGAGCCAAGAGCAAGGCCTTCATGCATCCCTCTTAAAAACAAGCCTAGAAAACCTCTTCCCTCATTTTGCTTTGTTGAGGCAGTGACTATGAGGACACCGCCCTGATTCCCCTGGGAGAGGATTGATTTGAGCTTAACTGTTTGGCAGGATGTTACCAAGTAGGTAACCTCTCTCCTGAACACATGGCATGTGAAAAACAGAAATCTGGGACCACTAGAAACTCCTTCCTCTGAATCTCCATGAAACCAATTACAAGACACAGAGCATGTTGACTGTGTGCACAGTCCAGCCTGGCACAGAAGCTCCTGCAAGAGCGGGAACTAAGTATGTGTTATACAGCTGAGCATTTCCATCCTAATCCTCAGTTTCGAGTTGCTCAGAGTTTTCCAAATGCTTTACTTATCAGGATAAAATGTTCCAGGCCTGGTCTCTGGCAAAATTAAACTTTTTAGTAGTTCAAGATAAAAGTGATTCAGTTATTCCTGAGCAGGAGAAGAGTCCAAGAATAGAGGAAACAGATTTTTTTTCTTTTGGTGACTTTTTTTCCTAATAGTTCATCTATCGTAGTCTCTGAGGGACCAGATTTGAAGCCTGGCATCAAGCGGCTCTCACTCACAGGGCCATTAGAGACAAGAACATGTTACAGCTCTTGACCAGTGTGTTACAGGGAAATTTCTCTGTGGTTCAAAAGGGTTATGAGTCCTTGGAAATCATCCAGTGGGCTTATGCAGTTAATGTAGGAAAGTTGATTGCCCCCGTTTCCACTCTGCCCCCACGCACATACACTGTTTCTTCTAACACTGGGAGCACATAGATCTGTATTTTCCATGCCCGTGACTAATTTAGCTATACAGAAATTCCCAAGAGAGATTAGTGAGGTGGGCTAGATGACCTCCTGAGATCCCCTCTAGCCTAATTTTTCTATTGTCTAGTCTTCAAGGCCATCTGATTCATACCGTAAGTTCCATATAAACTCTACATCGCTTGCGTAAATTGGTTTATCTAAGTCCACTGATGAGCCATGGCACATGTTATTACAGAGTTATTTCTTGTGTTTTCCCCTGTGGTCTTTCAGGTTGATGCATGCTGAGCAGCCCGTGTTGTGCAACGCGTGCAAGTTCTGTCTGTTGAAACCACAGTAAATTCAAGGTGTGATGTAACTGATTAATATGCACTAGAGAAGCACTATGCCCTGTGATGGCTGTGGATTGCCCTGCACCCTAAAGACATGTTCATGTTGCTGGACTTCAGCTCTATTCTGCACGGCAGCTGGAGTAACTGGAGGAAGTGTTGTATCCCTTCCATGCATGAGGTGCTGCGGCACAGAGTATTCTACAGCAAAATCACTGAGCAATGACACAGATCATCTGGTGATCCATGTTGCAGATGGGACCAAGCTAAACAGAGGGCCACTTGCCCTGGCTCTGCAGTCCCAGTGGGCTGCTCTCGAAGTTGCATGGCCTTTGTGAACAACTAACGAGTCAATCGAAGTGGAAATACACACAGAGCTTTACCTTTGCGGTTGTGTGGGTTTCACACTAGTTCACAAGACCCAGGTGGCAATTAGTGTTCTTTGCACTGAAATTTTCATACTGAAATTCTCCACTTGAAATCATAGGAGTATTGCACCAAATCTGGTGGGGGTCTTAGCAAAAGGTCAACTGAAAAGGTACCATAATAGTAGCATGCACATCATAGTTGACGAAGTAGGGAAAAGAAGAAGAAAGTATTGGAGAACCTGATGCTAACATGCCCATTTTAAAGATGAGTAGCTGAGTCACAGGGCGATGGAGTCCACATTCCCAAAGGCAGGCAATTAACTGAGGAGCAAGTACTCGCCCAGATTGGACAGAAAGTTGGTGACAGGGCTTAACGTTGATCTCCTGACTTGCAGTCAACTTATGATGCAACTATAAACTCAAACCTTTTCCCAAAGCTTCTCAGGAAAGGTGAGTTATCTCTGCCACGTGGCAGACACTTGTGCAATTCACCTGGCCAGAGATGGGAGAGCATGAGCATCCTCATGAGATGGGACAAGGAAAGAGACAGGGAAGAGCAGCATCCCGGTTTCACTTTGCAAGAAGGTTTGGCGACTTCTGTGTGAATAACTGACTGACTTGTTGCTAGGGAACAGTTGGGAGGCATGCTTTTGATCTCCCATATGCTTACTACTAATAAATAAACAAATAACAATAATTACAACAAACCCCAAGCCTGTTGTATCTCCAGGATTAATTAATGATGAAATACAGCTGAAATTCTGTAAAAGAAGGCAGCAAGGTGGGTTAGAATTCACATTTTCCTGCTGTGTATGGAAATGATGGTTGAAATTAACATATTTTTTTTCCTCCTTAAAATTTACCTTAGCTGGATCAGGTTAGTGGGAGGAGTGGGGGAGTATTCCCTTCACAGACAGAGGATGAGCAGGCAGACAGTAAATCTCCCCATGCCAGTTTTACTCGCATCCAGTTTTTCCTGCCTAGTACAGTTAAGTTTTTTAGATACTTTACTTGCATTTCTAATTCAGTTATTCTTCTGAAATTTATTCAAAGGATTTATGCTTATGAAATTATAATATAATGCTGCCTATATGCCAATGAGCTGCAGGCAAAGAAAATAATTTTCTTCAATTTACAGTTATGAGGCTGGAAGAAAATGATGCCTTCTTATCACCTCTTTTTCTTTGTATGCCTCAGTATTTTTTTAAGTCTTCAGAAGGCAGGAGCTGATGATGAATTCTTAAGCAGATCACACTGATAATTGTATTTCAGAACTGTCAACTCTGTGAAGACTGTCCACGGAGGTGTCTCAGTTCACTTGAGCTATTTGTGTCACTGCTTCTCCAGGAACTCAGCCCTCAATAAAACCCAAATCACTGGGGATATTGTTAAGTCTTCTGAAAGGATTATTAGATCGAAGGGAAATTTATGGATGACACTTTGTAACAATTAATCAGGAACTGTTGATGAAGTTAAGTTGGTTCTTTATTCTTGAACGGAAAAAAAAAATACGCAGCCCCTGTACAAATTGTCAAATGGCCTATTTTGTCACTCTGTTTGATTAATGGACTATTTGGAGTCCCCAAAAAGTCCTAGTACAAATAAAAAAGAGTCATAAATATTGAATAAGCTCACAGCATGGTTAACCTTGACTATATTTTGGAACATTCTTGGGGAAAACTTTGATATTCAGAAAATAAATTGCTAAGGGGATTAGGAAAAAAAACCCACCAAAAAAAACCAAATTGGAGATTTTGGAGAATGTCACCTACCCAACCTTGTCATTCTGATTAGCCTGCCATGATAAATTAGCTTTAGTTAGCTTTGCAATCAGGTCAGAAACTGCTGGCATGCTACTGCGTTTTGCTAGTGGGGCTACACCTGGTCCACAAAAGGGGCACAGGAAAATGATCCTGCTTTTGGTACCTTGTGCATCACACAGTGCTGGGACTGCTAACAGGCTCCGTACTTTGTATACCCTTTTGTGCTGCAATATATGGAAAAGGAGCCCAAGGAGTGCTGAGAGCATGGGAGTCACCATGCTAGTGATGTTGCTTCTGGAAGGTTGGTTGAAAGATGCCCAGCGATCTGTCTGTATGCAAATGATAAGGCCTCAGCTTCAGCTGCCATGGGCACGAACGCAAGAGCACACGTTCACACCTATTCAGGACAGGCAGTTTCCATCTTTTGCTCCTGCTCCTCTGTCTCTCTGTCTGCAACTCAGGTGCCCTCCTTCCTGCCAAGACCTGCTCCCCCCTGTTGCTTGATGCAGGTCTGACCAGTCATTTTTGCTAACCTCTGATAGCATCTAGGTCAGAGTGATCTCAAACTGGCTTGCTTTTGTTCTCAGCAAACAAATGAGAAATACAGTGCTATTAGTTTAGGCTGGGGTTCCACAAAGCACTTAAAACCCACGTGCTGCACTCCAAACATGCTGTGAGCAATTCCCCTCTTCTCCTTGCATAGGGCATTTAAGTGCCTGCTTAAAGTTAGGCATGGTTCAGGTGTGTTTGGGCTGAATCAGGCCCTTATTCAGGAGAAATAATGCCACTACACATTTCCTTTAGTTGGCCCCTTTTGCCAGCGTGTGTCAGATGCCAGCTTGCTAACCTATCTAAGCTGACATACGTGCTATAACATACTTCAAAGCAAAGATTATTCAGGCTCAGGAAGTGGGAGAGATTTTGAAATCTGTGCAACTATTTCCATTAGGAATGTAGGAGAGCTGTACAATAATAATTGCTCATTAGATTTTGTTGATTCTTTGAAAGCAATGCAGGGATTAGAACGGGTCGGGGGTGTGTGTGTGTGTTGTTTTTCATCTCATCACATTTCACTGAGAGCTATAAATAATATTTTCCTGTCCATTTTTATTGTTCTCCGTGATCACAGGTAGTTCTCCACCTCCCACTTAAGAACAGCACTACATAAACAGGGAGGGCTGAGCCAGGGGTTGCACAAGGTGCATTAGGCATCTGTGTGGGGAAACCGAGGTGCTGGCTCCGGATGGTCCCTACTGCAGGCTGTATCCCTTTGGTCAGCAGCTGTCAAAGGGAAATGCTTTTCCCTAGAAAGCTCTGCCCGGGCAAAAAGGGGACCTGGGAAGGCCTAGAGATGGTTTGGACCATTTTCACACTTGTCCTTCAAATGGGTCACACGGCACACGGGAAAGAGTAAGGAAGCATGAAGTTTTGAAGGTCTCTGAGCATTTCCTTGGGGTGTATGGCTGAAAATCTACAAAGTACTTTCATAATTATACAGTACTATGGCCTGTGGTTAAGAAATACAGTAGAAGTTACCAGCCTGAACTAGGCTGGTGTGAGGCAGGGGTTTCAAGGGGAAGCTGGCAGAAAGATGCTTCTGAAGAGGGACTGCAGGCAGCACTTTCCTGGGCCTGCTGCTCGACCCAGGCCAAGTCCATGGGGTAAGCAGCTCACTGAAGACACCTGCTCCCTGTTTTCCCAGCAAGGTGTAAAACCAAGGTCCTGGTCATCAGTGATTATCAAGGATGGGAATTTTCACAGGAGCAAGGTGTCAGTTCTAGTTAAATTCCAACCCTGGCATTTGCACTCTTCCCAAAGGAATTCCTGCTGCTGATTCACCTGGCAAAAACCTCAGTGGTCTGTAATCCCTGACCTGAGCCACCAAGGGCTGTCACAACACGATGCATAACTGGCTTTGGGGTGGGGTTCTTCCAAGGTCTCTTGCTGAGAAGTTTCATATGGGATTTACAAACATTTACTAGGCTGGGGAGACTGGGAGAACCTGAGTAGACTGTTTAGCTCAGTGGTTATCATCTTGACATGGCAGCGAGGAGATGTGCACCCTCTTTCCTGAGCCAGTTAAGTATCTGGAGCACAGCCAGGAACTAGAGCCTGATCTGGGAAGTGAAGAATAATACCTTCTGCATCGAGGGCAGGCACTAAGAGTGGATCAAGATCTGGATGCTCTTGCAGATGCCCAGATGCAGAGCTTTAGGTGCTTTCAGGCAGCAGTAGCAGAGTGGGAAACTGTGAATCAAATTATGAGCTACCAGGACTCTTGGGCTGTGGGGCAGTGCCTCGGCTCTTTGTGCAACAGAGATCCTAGAAATTAAGGTATTGCAGAGGAAGACATTAGGGGTAGTAAGAAAGGGTGTGACTTTAAGGTGTAGGGATTGTGATGGCCAGTCAGGAGTAGGGTGCCCGAGTTATGGCTCCTACTATATTTAATATAATTTCTGTTAAGCAGAGCAGCTTCAAAAAAGCATAGGCCTATCCAAAAATAGTCCAAATATTTTTGTGGTTAGGGCACTTCTAAAAAGTGTGTGTTTGAATCACCTTGGAAGAGCTAAATTCTTTTCTCTGGCTTCATCTCAAGTAGGTGCTCAGATCACCTCTTTTTCAGGTCTGAATTAGTCCTATCACATGGACACCTACCAGACTGGGTCCAACACAGTACATGGGAGGGAGATCTCATATGCAAGTGCCAGCAGAGCTTAAAGGTACATCAGGAATGTAACACCTTTGTAGAACCTGCTCTTAGGTGTGTGTCCTGCAGAAAAGGAGACGTACATGGAGAACCTTGTTGCCTGGAGAACCTGATTGCTGTTTGAAGAAATACAGACACCTCGGGGCCTTAGGTGCCCCCTTGCTACTTTACTGGTGAGCTGAGGTCTGGAGGTGACTGACCTGGTGGGTTTTCAGTAACTATCCAAGCATGCTTATGTAGCTAGTGCAAGGAGTCTTTCGACATGGGAACTCACAGGATGGCTTTTCTTTGCAGCTCTTCTGGAGAGCATGAAGAATGTTTTCTAAAATAAAGTGTTCCCAGCACCTTTTGCAAAACTGGCAAAAGAATAAAGTCCACCTCAGTCCATGCTCTCCTAGCTCACCCAAACATAAACCAGGCACTAAAAGAAAATTCCCATCGCTGGACATGAGGTAGGCCTGTTTCTTTGATAACTTTTAGTTCCTCAAAGGGAGCTCAAATCTAGGAAACCTGGGGGAAAATTCAGACATTTGAAGGGTGCAGATTTCATCATTACTGTTTGACAGCGGAAGAAAAACAATGCACAAGAAAATGCATATACTAAATGAAACTAATTGTGTTATAAAGAGCACCAGGCATCCTATAAAAACCTGTTGCCTAAATGTGTCTGTAACAATTTATCAGCAAATGATCTTCATGCAAAGAAGCCAAAGCAATTAGCTGGGGTTTGGCAGATCTCTGCACTTCTTTGACATACCCTGTAGTAAAACAGACCACCCCCCCAAAAAATAATTTAAAAAACCCTCAATACCTCAAAATGCTACATCACTGGTTCAGACATTTTACTTGAGTCTTCCCCATGTTAATTTCATGTATTTTATAAAGCATGTTACACACTATTCATTTTTTTTAAATCTTCTTTTCTGTCACTCCCCTCTTTGACTGTACGTGCCTAAGAGCAAACCACCTACAGAAGTGTTTGAAACAGCTATAGAACTGAATTGGCAGATTGGTTGCACCTGAAAATAGACAGGTTTGTTCTCTAGGTGAACACTGATTTTTTATTTGTTTATATTTTGAAAATGCCTTTGACTAACAGGTAATTACAAATATAGCTATGATAATGAAATAAGATGTTGAGCAATGCCACCTGTATCTTTTTTGTAGTTTTAATTTAATGCACTTTTTTTCTCATTTAACCCTTACACCACCATCTATTAATTAATTTTGAAGATCTCAAATGAAGGGTAAATGGCAGGTACATGGAATTTTCCATTTCAAGAGGTGCAGTCATTTTATATTCCAGGGTAACACCTATGGATCAAGCAGTTTCTGAGCTTTGGGTGGCCACAGACTGGGAGTGTTGTTAAGATGTGACTACAGGTTTGCTTATACTTACCTTCTTTTCTAGATGGCTGGAAAAAATGTATGTATGTATGTATGTATGTATGTATGTATGTATATATGCTGTGCTGTTGGGTTTTGTGCTTTCATAGGCTGGGACTGTGTTATTCATGGGATGTGGAGTATAACACTGTCTGCATTTTTCAATTCTTCTGTAATTGCAGAGAGAGGAGAAAAGAATTGGGCTCTTGCTCTTCACAGATGGGAAGATATGGTCTTTGATCTTAATGCTAGAACTAGTAATCAAATGTTGGCTTCCTGGCTTTTAATGTGTGAATGAGTTGAAAGATGCTCTCAACTAGGCTAACAAGCCATGTGTAGTGGGTGAACGATGTTTTGTGTAGCTCAATCTTGACACATTTATGATATAAAACAAATGTAGGAAGGTCTTTTGATCCATGGGTTAAAGCTGCTTGTGTTTACAGAGACAAGGCTGGAGTGTTTGGGGGCTTTGACAAGTATCCACACACATGAATGTACGCTTGCCTTTACCTTATTTGTGCTTATCTTTGTGTTTGCTGTAGCTACAGCGCTTTCTGTTAGGATAACATTAACTTTGAGTAAGATTGACTTCACGTGAGCTTCATTACTACATCTCCCCTGAGTGGAAACAGTGTGGTGAAGCCTCCTTAGACCTATAGCGTCTATGCTTGGGCTCAGGAAACGACAGTGCAGTTCTTACGGCCATGCGGTGACACGAAACCTGCTCATTTCCTCTTCATCAATGAATGGCACCGAGCTGCTTAAGGAAGTCAGCAGCTGAATGTTGCTTGGAACTATATGTGAAGGAGGACCCTCCTCCTTGTCATTTTATTTATCATTAACAGCCATTATAATTTCTTCCCAGCGGCAATTACACTGATATCACCACATCTAAATCAGAAACGACACTGTAGTGGTTATATTATGTTGACTGGCCATCACCTAATTTTTAAGTGACGTTCTTGCCCCATCATTGTGATTATATCCCTTTCTAATAAGCAATATAAGAGAAGATCTACGTAATGGGAAAACATACATAATAATGTATTCCATGACAAACATGTTAACTTTACATATTAATCTTGGTAAATAGAAGTCATGTTTACATTTTTCCTCTTCAGTACACTGTTCTCTTGACAGCTTGCTTTCCCTCTGGTTTTATTCTTTCTAATCCTGGTGTACGTTCCACTGCCTCTGGTCACTGTGTTAGTCACAGAAGGAGAGGGCAGGTCACATCCATCTGGTTAAAAAAAAAAAAAAAAAAGAAAAAAGAGGGGAAAAAACAATGTTAGTGGATAACGTAATATTGCCACTCTCCTCACTGCATTCAGGTCTGCGTGAAGGGACTCGGATATGTGCAATAAACATATGTGTGTGATAATGAGATTGTTGGTGGAAAGTCATCTTGAGAAGACAAGGAGCAATTAAGCTTGCTTACTTATACAAGTTAGAATGACAAGATGCCATTGCCGGCCTCACTCATCCATATAATAGGGTTCTCCTTCCCTGCTTAGCTGTACTGGGAGAAGCCTTTCCTGTCAAACCTCTGCCATGACTCCACCATAAAGAAATCTGCCTTCTTCCCTTTTATACACAGTTCATTCTCACACTCGCATCACTGTCCTGATTTCAACCGAGTGCCTGCTAGCGAGCACCTGCATTAGAATACTTTAAGAATTCAATGCAAAGCCCTCATTTGACTGAGTATTTATTTGTATTGGTGTACTCTCTTGTCCAATTTTAATTGAATACTTAAAGATGTCAGTGGGGAGACGTGCAGGTTGCTCACAAACGTTTAATACTGCAAAGTGTGGAGTCAACAAATAATGCACCTTCCTTTTGCTATCTTGAAGATTTAGATATGGTATCTTGGATGCTATTGACAAGGAGAGAAGTGTGGAACAATAGGAACACATGATAGTTAGTGTTAGATAACAATAGCTATCCTTATGCATCTTGAATTGAATGATGAAGCCATCAATTAGAGAAATAGCCCTCTGAGTATGTATCATTGACAAGATGAATACTAGTACATCGTGTTTCTGGATGGAGATCTCAGTGATCTGTAATTCAGAAAGGCAGTGAATAGCATATACAGCTAAACTAATCCTATGATACTGAAAATCAGCCTTCCCCATGTTTCTTTGGTTTTTTAGCTGCCTGACTCAGGTAATGAAAATATTTGTACTTGATATTAATTACTTAAACAATGCTTTCTCATTTAGCATCAAGGCACTACTCTAATCCATATGCAGCGTATTTACTGGGCACTCGCAGGGCTTAAGAGTGCACAAGGAGCGGTTCTTCCCAGTTGTTGTCCAGCCCCCTTCATCAGTTCCTACATGAAGACTTGGGGATCCTTTCACAGCCTCTGAACTCTGTTAGAGTCCCTCTCTATACTGAGGAGCAGACCTGGCATCCGCTGCTCACGTGGCATAGCCTCTATTTGCAACCCAAATTCTCCCATGCTCTCTTTGGAGAGCCTGATAGTTTCTATAGTCTCTGCCCCTTCCGGCTTTGGTGTTTTCTTTTTCTCTTTTTTAGCTTTACTAGTCATTAGTGTTATGTTTATAGCAGAGAAGCAACAGAAAGGAAAGCTAAAGAGATGGGAATTGCACTGTAACAACCAAGGATTTCTCAGCACTTGCAGTTCCCAGTTAATTAGTTTCAGTTCCTTTACTTACATGTGAAAGTGAGTGAATATTCCAGGGCCAGAGCCAAAATGTATTCCTAGATCTGTACACAGGTAACAAAACGTACTGCAGCAGTTATACAGTGAGAATGGGTCTGCAGGAGAATAAAGAAAGAATACGAGGAGACTGTAATCAATGCAGTGCTGGACTAACTACAAAATACAATTTAAGGAATGGAAAGAAGCATTCATGACCATTATCTGTTTGGGGTTTTTTTGGTCTATTTTTTTTTTAGTATAGGCTCTCTAGCACGAAATCAGCTTTATGATCTTCTCACGGGACTCTAAATGTTTAGGTCCTCTTCGTGTTTGTTTGCTTGTATGCAGAAGATCATTATGTTAAAAAATGGATCCTACCAGGGATGCCAGCGATTGTTGCGGGGAAGATGAATTTCTAGAGCCTTAAGGGAAAACCCAGCCACTGCCTTTCGCAGAAATATCTGAAAAGGCTAATGAAGTTTGGTGGATCTCAGTGGTATTGACATTGTATGGCCTGATGAGGGGAAGGAAAAAAAAATAGCCAGGTCTTTCAGGAAAGCAGCAGGTAAAAGAAATCTCTGTAGTCTTCCCCTGTCTAAATCTAATCAAATGAAACCACCTACACGCCAATAAGCTTCTTGAGTGCACTTTGCCCTGGAAATAGTGTTCTATTATCACCCAAAATATAAATAATGCAATAAAAGAAAATGTTTGAGGTCTCCTTAATGAGCTATTGTTACGGCACCCTTCGCTCTCATCTCCTTTCATAGCCTGACGGAAAGAGCAGCATCCAGTGGTCGAGAGTGTACTTTGAGTGCTGCTGGGAAAGTACAAATGAGAAAACAGACTTAATTACACTGCTTACTGCATCTAGAGGTCCATGTGGTTTGACCGGCTGTGTTAGGACACCCTGTAATTTGGAGGAATTCTCCGTGCGCTGGCACCATAAATGTACTGCTATCCAAAGGATGGTTAATAATCTAAAGTTGGCTGTTAACATTGCTGGAGCCGGTGTCTATAATTTCAGCGAGTGACCTGAATGACTCTGCAATGAAAGACTGAAATGTCACTCTCCTCCTTTACTTTGTTTGCCTTGAGCAAAGACTGCTCCAGATTGTGTACATCCACCGAGGTCCAAATGATGAAAGGGCAGCGCATAAGCAGAGATTCATGGCTCTGCTAAATCTCTCTGCTCTGGCAGCATAGTAGGGAGCATGGGGAGGGGGCACAGAAGAAAAATAAGACGATCTCCTCCAGAACAGCTTCCACCATGGCTATCTTTTCCCAGCTCTGAGCGTGTAAAGGCAAGGCTGGCTAGAGGGACCGAGCATTCCCATACTCTATAGCTGCCAGCCACCAGTAAATCAGACCTGATGCCTGTGGCTAAAGGCAAAGCAAATGGTTTCCATTATCCAGGTATTTATTTTGCACCTGCTGCTGTGACATCTGTATAATAACAGTTACGTACGACAAAAGGTAGGCTGACCTGACTTTGAGTATTTCATTGCTTCTTCTCATCATGCTGTGTGAGTGAGCAAGCAGAGGACTTGTATTCTTCTCCAAAGGTGTTAGAGACCATCCAGCTGAGACATCTGTGGAGTGGCAAGTGCAAGGAGCTTTACCTTTGCTGTCAGGAATCTTAAACCCTTGTTTCCATTGTGTCTCGTCAGTACAGTTCAGATGCAGTAAAGGACTAAAATACTATCAGTAAATTTCAGAAAGTTCAGTATTTGCATTTCATTTGGAAACCTGTGACATTTTGGCATATTTTCACTGGAAGGCCAGGGCAATGCTGATTGAAGATCAGTGTCGGCATTAAAATATACAAGGTATGGAGAGCTGGTGTGCTTCAGAGCAAAGCCAGACTGCCAAGCACAGAACCAGGGCAGCCCTGGCCAGGGTACAAGACCGAGTGTTCAGGGTTGTTGTTTTATTTGAATACAGAGTTGATCAAAAAGACTAATTCACTCACAGCACTCTGGGAGTGAGACGGGTTCTTAATACTCGTGTGGTTTCTTTAAAATCATTCAGACTTTTGTGCATATTGCCTGATGTGTCGGAATTGGGGTCAGTTCAACCTTTCCACTTACCATGTGATAGATGGGAAAGCACCAAAGTACCACTCTCCAATACAGTATGGCTAGGTTTCAAGGACTAAGAAACTTTTCCATCATCTAGGTAAGTGTGAATGCCAATTATGCTCTGGCAAAATTTTGCTGGGAAGTTCCAATGAGATCTAAGCCTAAATGACTGTGTTCGCTCCCCTCCAGCCATCATGAAGATCAGTGATTTGTTTATTGGAAGCTTTTAGAGGTACTACTGCCATTTCTATATGACAGACATGGTGAGGTCCTGACTATATTTCTGGAAGCAAAGAAATCACTGCCATCACTTCTTCACTTTGCATTAGTCTGTAATCAGTCGAAAACGTGACATAATGCCAGGAAGGTGGAAGCACAGAACCATGGGCACTGACACCAGTTCTCAGTGCAGTGTATTTGTGAAGTATTGCTCAAGAGCACTGCATCTGATCTACATAGGGGAAAAAGGTGCCTGCTGCTACTTGTGGAACTCATCTGAGGTGAAGCACAGATTTTGGCTCTCCTCCTGAAACAACTGCTAGGTACAACCTCTTTCTCTCACTCGTGTTTTGTCCGCAGTCCTCCATTCTTCTCAAGGGACTCAGTCTCACACCGTACGAACTGCTGCTGAACTGTTCTGCACTGCTACAACTCCAGCTTGTGAAAAAGGACGGCTATTTGGCTCCTTCCTCTTTGCACTATGACGTACATGTGTTTTGTGACTGCTGAATGTGGCAGCTTTTCACAACCAAGAAAGGAAGAAATGCAATACCAGTAGTCTCCTCACATTAAGCTGCAGCATTAACAGATAGAATGACAGACGCTGCAAGTGAAATCATGCAGGTGGAAAGAGTCCTTTGCAGTTTGGTTTTGGTTGGGGTTTTGGTTGGGCTTTTTGAAAACAAAAATGACGTCTCTTTCTGTGGTGAAATGGGAACTGTAGGCATTCACCATAAATCTACTCAAACTTTGTTGCAGAGCCTATAGGCAAAGCTCTGTGTGCTTTGTTAAGTTTAGGCATTTTACAAGACAAGGATAACTGTACTCCCCCTGCAAAGGGAAAGAAAAGCCTGACACATTTCCAGCAGCCTTCCCCCTCTATGATTATTTCAACTTTCTTTTACTGTTTCTCTGGGAGTAGGGAGGATGGCGGAGAGAAAGAAGGGAGGGGAAGAGTAGTTACCAAGTAACTCAGGATTTTGGAGGGGTAGAGCTGTTTTTTAAATGAGGATGGATGAGAACCTGTCCTTCAGACCTGAATGATACCTGAGAACTGGAGAGTTGCCTTTTTAGCAGTTTCTCTTAAGCAGGGCTCGCTTTGCTACCACCCATCATCAGAGAGCTCAGAGCTTGCAAAGCTGCTACCGCTGCCACTGTCGCTCTTACAACACCAGTGAGTGCGAACACACTGAATTTCCCAAGACTTTGGGAGTTATCTGGAGCCCCTGGGAAATTTCACTATGATTTGAAGTTAGGCAGGTCTCTGCTTTCTCCAGCTGCATGACAGACACACACATACACACACACAGAGACATGGGGAAAGCAGAGCCAGGTTCTCCTCAGAGACAGGTTTTACACTGATTTCAAGACTGTTATTCCTATTCCTTGTTTACATTCCCAGGAGAGGAAACTGACTCGCTATCTCTCTTACTTGTAGGCACTGGTGATAGTAGATGAGGTTTCCCAGCTTAGTAAGAAGTCAAACGATCCAATAACTGACTCTGCATCTCAATTACTGAGAATACAGGAAAAATAACATTCTTTATCCACTTCCTTCTGTCTACTCTCGCCACACCCTATGGAGGGAGGAAAGGTACATTACGCTGTTCATACACAGGTGTTATTTCAAAAGTAACACAGCCCGAGGAGAACCCCTCATTAGGGCTTCAGTGAGGGATTACACATAGGTGTCAAGGGGCAAATAAGCCAGACGTTTTCAGTGTTATCCTTGCTTAACATTACAAAATGGCTTTCAAAACTCTGGATGCAAATAAAACTTTCTGATAGGCTGCCAGAAACAGTCATGCCAATAATGTCATGCCAACGTGAATAAAGTCGGAGTGTTTTTCTTTGTAGCGATCAGACATGCCACACAATGCATTTCTGTGGAGCTCTCTTTCTTGGGTGGTTGAAATCACTTGGCTTGCAGCCTTGTGCCTCCCAGCTCACCTGAGGCATGCTGTAATCAGCCAGAACCGTGCTGCATGTCATGTCTTACTGCTCCCAGAAAATATACAAATTTCCTTTCCTTCTATTCCCTTTGTGAATTAGCCCCTTAGGGGTACAGTTTTAAGACGGCGTGCAAGAAGCCTGTGCACAGATCCTCGTAATGCATAATGAGATTTGTGTGCCTGCCTACTTCCTCTGAAAATGAACTCTAGAGGAGCCGGAGTGACTTTTGGTCTGGCACTCGCTTGGTCCTTTTGACCTCCCTCTCCTGGTGGGATAACACAGGGTTATTCCTCCTCCTCTGACAGAAAGCAGGGAGGGTATGTTTGTGTGAGGGGCTGTCTGCTCCTGCGGTAAACCAAAGTGTTTCTTGCCATTTTCAGTGTCCTCAGCTCCAGTTCTGGAGAAAGAGAAGGCTATTTGACACTTCATGGGATAAACTCGGCTTAAAAGTACAGGTGCAGTGAGACTACACGTCCTGTGACAGAAGGCTCAAACGTAAAGTTTTGCTTCAAGATGACATCAGAAAGCATTGTAAGCCCACGAGAACTAAGTGCTTCTGACAAGTACAAATTTCTCACCTGCAGAATAGGTGCCAAATCTCACGTTCTTTCCAAGCCCTTATTTGTTACTGTAGCACTGTGTAGGATTTAGTAAAGTTTCCCAGAGAAAACTCCCTTATGCCGATCTACCTAAGCTTCTCACACACAGCCAGCTTGTAATGGTTTTTTTCATGACCTACAAAAAATCAAAAAGAAAGAGAGAGAGAGAGAGAGAGAGAGAGAGAGAACATGTTGTCAACTACCACCAAAACCTCTAGGCTGCAGAAAGGGTTTTTGCTGTCTGCCAGGAGCAGTGTTGAGTGCCTGGGGTGCTGGGAACTGCTACGAGAAGGGCTGTGAGAAGGGCTTCACTTGAAGCAGGCCCTGCTGGAGGCACAGTGTGGATTTACACCTCGCACTGAACCAGCACCCCCAAAATGCCACTTGTAACTAGCACCAAATCGCATGGATGTGAAGAATCCTCCTGTGCTATAACCAAAGTAAAGTATGGGAGTTTAAAGGGGCTGATATACCTTGGAAAGAGTAACTGAGACCAAGGTTTTGTGTGCCCAGGCTGCATACACCCAATCTTCTTCTAACTCAATGAGAATCATCAGGCCAGACCTGACAGCTTCTCATTTTTTTTCTTGGCCTTGGTCTCCACAAATTTTTGCACTAGTAAAACACAGCTAGCACAGTAAGCATTTAGCCCCTCTAACATTACCATTTCATCTGGTCTAATAAGGCCCAGCTTTCATTCATGTCTGTATCTGTGCGTGTGAGAGGCGGGAAGAACACACCAGCTGCAGAAAAAGAAAAAAAAAAAAAAAAAGAAGAAAAAAAAAAGAACAGTCCAGAGTACCTACCAAAGGAATTAATGCAATGAGATGTACATCAAGGGGTTAAAACACTACACAGGTACAGATCCTGTGGCAATTACAAATGTTATTGAAATAAAAACCAGAAACAGGAAGCCAAAAAACAGGTCCCTAAGGCAGGCATCTGTCTTAAATGATATCATTTGTCAAGTTTCCAGCATCTTGTGGTTGTGAACAGAAAAAGAAGTTCTGTGTTATACTAAGGACATTACATACTCATTAGTTGGAATGTTCCTGAAGTACATAATACAGGATTTTCATTTAATAAGAAGCAGCTACTTGCCACTGCCTTGTACGTAAAATAAATGCTGGGCATGCTAATTGCCACTCAAAGATGCTCTACCTAATTTTTGACAGTATTTTTTCCCCTCCCCCTTTAGACTACACTGTAAAAAATTGTAAGCAGCATGTGCTGTAGCTTAAAGATCTTTTTAGAATATTTTCTTATTTCTGAAACCTGGATGCTTGCAATGATGATTGTTGAAGACTTTAATGCTGGTATTAAAGAAAAAAAGGAAAACAAGTTATCTATAGAATAACACAGCAAGAAGGGGAGCAGCAAGAAAGCAAAATACATGCATATATATGTGTGTATAGATATGTATGGGTGTATGAAACTTGGCACAGTAACTCTTCAAGCCATCACCCTCATCTTGAAGAACAAACCTAACTGTAATTAATTGGTATAGTTCCTCTATCTGAACACTATTAGTGCATTAGCGTTAACTAATATATAAGCTTCCCCCTTGCTGCCCTGCCAATGACCTTAAAGCTTCACATGGTAGGAAGGCCACTTGCTGTAGAATAGAGAAGTAATTTATCCACCATGATTGTTCAGCCCTGGCCCCTCTGTAAAACAGCGACTGACAGTTGCGCTGTATTATGGATGGTACATTTGTGGTGTGTACAATAGTGTGCAGGGCATCGAACTCACTTCCCTGAACACTGCAGGCAGGGTTTGAAGAGTGATCCCGGAAAGAAGAGACCACTTGCTGAGCAATGGCCCTCTATTTTCCAATCTTTCCCCCCGCCCCCCTTCAAATATCTATAAACACCCCCCGCCTTTTTTTTCCCCCCAAATGGAGAGAAACCAATATCGGTTTCTCAGATTATGTAAGAGTGGTATGTAGTTTTCCATTCATGAAAGTATGTCATATTAATAAAAAAAAAGGTTACTTTGCTTTTATTTTACCTGGGATTTCCCTGCTTCTTCCCACATTTCAGGATTTAGCATATTCCCTCAAAACATAATAAATTTCGTTTCTGTAGCTTAAGGGATCCATCAGTTAAAATGTTAGTCTTTCATCTTTATTACCCTCCCATTAAAATGAAAGAAACCGGGACACACTTCAGTTTAGAAGAAGCAATTTAGTTGGTAATGTCCTTACTACTCAAGTCTTTACAAAGAGAGAAAGTGCATTATTGCTTATATTTCACACATCTATCTGCATAAGAAGCAACTAAAGCTTTCAGACACATACGATGTTAAATTTAATAATATTCTTTGATTAGATTATTTTATTACAACATTTTTCCATTACCAGTCATTTCCCGTACACATTTACATTCATAAAACCTGCAGGTTTTTCTTTGTTTGTGTGTGTGTATACGTATTCATAAAGCAAGGAAAAGATTTTCTGGTTTGCTACAGCTGTTAGGTTCAAGAGGAACAGATTAATAACTAGCCACCACGTAGGACTAGGTTTTCTTGTACGCTGCACCAGTAACCCTTTGCTATAATGAGGACACAAAGAGGCTCACATCAGGCTGCTCCTCTTCTTCATAACTCAAACGCGTCACAGTGGCAATAGCCTCTAGTGCTATTTGTCTTTAGTGCAGTTGTGACACTTCGGCATGATCCATAATTTGGCAGCTATTTACCGTGACATTTCCCTTCAGTGCAGCCATAACATTCAGTGAAGCCATTATTTGGTTCCATTTACCATATAAATTGTATTGTTGTGCATGCATGCTAGCAGCTACATTAGGTACCTGAAAATGAGTAAATCTTGTAAAATAGATACTAACAGCTATTCAGCAGAGAAATTTCTTTACTCCTTAGACAGAAGTAGGAATATATATAATATCTGCAAACACCACAGCAAACTTTTCCTTGAGAGTCTGCAATTATTTGTATTTACATGACACAGCAGTTACTCGTATCCACTTATTAAATATATACATTATACACACACGCAGGCTTATGCACACGTACAGACACACAGCCAACTATTGCTTAGTAGGAATCTAACTTAATTCGAAAAGGTATTAGGAGATTCCAGCATAGCAATTAAGTAGGAAGCGTATCTGTAAAATGTGCTGAGGGTTGCAGGCCAGGAGAGAGCGAGTACGTGTGTGTCCGTGTGCGCGTGCGTATGCACACATGTGACAGACTCAGGAAAAAAGCCAGCTCTTCATCCAGTTCTTTGTTGTTTTTCCATGGAAGCATATGTGTGTAGGAACGGGAAATTCTGTTATTAGCCTCGGCAAACAATGCCAGATTCCTCTGTAGCAAATTCATTTAGAAAGGTAAAATTAGGATGTAGTGCTAGCAACCACATCTCAACGAGCTGCTATTATTAATAGTATTATTATTTAAATCCCTGCTCTCTACATATAGTATACTTAGTACTTCCCAGGCAAATGTATTATTATTTTTAATCATTTAAGTCCCCACTGTGCACACAGCTTTTAATACACCTTTTTTGCAAGCATATTAAGTGTATTGTTATTAATCCCTTGCTGTGACTCTACAGTATTTCTTTTCCTTGTATGTTCAATGTCCTATCATCATTTAAACCTCTCAGTGTGTGCATGCCATACACACTTTCCTATCCATCTCATATTTAAACATTATTTAAATCCATCATAGCTTACTTATTCAAAGCCAGCCCTGCTCCCATAACTGTAAGTTTGCTGAATATACTTTTAAACAAAGAGAAGTTGGCTTCTCTCCCACCCCCCTCGAAAACAGAAAATTACTATGAATCTCGGCAGAAAAGCCTTATCTGCGTGTTTCAGAAACACTTTTCACCCTCTCCACGTTGATAACGCTCTCTTTCAGCAATCTAGACGATAGAAGTTGTAGCTTTAAAAACAAATATTCCTTCTTCACTCTGGATTCATTCATGGAAGAACAATCACAGATACCCCAAGTTACCCCTTCAGCTGAACACAGGCATTTGATGAAAAGGACAAGCCCAGTGGCCACAGCCCAACCCAAACACCAAAAGGGCCACTGAAGTAGAACACTGGCCACATAAGTTCTGCAAATAACAAATTTAAACTTTTTTATTAACACTGCAATCAGTATGAAAGGGCTAAATAATAAGCCCTAAGCCAAAATTAAAACAAACAAAATGTCATATTTGAATATATATGTATGTGTGAACCTTCCAAAGGTTTCTCTCTTCCCTTACTGTGATTAGTGAGTGAGCCCGGAGCAGGCGCATTACTCAGTGTTACATATGAAGTAAAAAAAAAGCCCAAACCAGAAGAATGCTCTATGTCCAAACAGAATCCTGTTAGAAGAAGAATTTCTAACTACAAAAACATTTGGAAGTCACTGCTCAGGAAACAGCTAAATCTATTGGACTGAGAGTGATCAACACCTATGGAAACTAGGCCACTCGGAGAGGTTTTGGCATTTGACTGCAGGAACTTAATTTGAAAAATTGTAACCCACACAGCTCTTCCGTGCATATCGCAGATGTAACCAACTGTATGATTTTTATTTTGCCATAGTACAACCAAAACAGATTTTTTTTTCCTCTTTTATGATGCATTTATTGACCAAGGGCACTTGCCTTTACTCTGGACAGGAAAAGAAACCATGTGTCTAGGAATAAAATAGTGAGAACTGTGTATGCTCTGATCTGATGGTACTTGAGAGTTTGCATCTTTCTAGCATCAATCTGGAAAGCCAATATACCTTTCTAACCATTCAACATGCCACAATATTTGTAATATTAGAGGGGAAAGAGGATGTATGTTTCTAACTGCAAGTCTTGATCAAAGCAAAAATCGGAGTGGCTTGATGCTCAGCTTTCCAACTCCTCAAGCCATTCTGCCTTTCCCCAAAATCCTCCAAAGTGGGACTAAAGCCAGAAGTCAGACATGGTCCAAAAAAAGGTCAGTTCTTGTTGCATGTGATTCTTTAGGTTGATAATGACATGCATGCTACAAAATTATAATTAAAATGAGCAAAAAATACTTTTTATACTGCCAGTGCTACTGAGTAAAAGACAAGTTTTTCCTACATGTTACTTTTAAAAAACGCTGTGTGCAGTCAGTCCTGAATAATACCCAAAAATTAAGTTTACCCTGGACTTTTTCCTTCAAACCCTAGACATTACCACTCTATCATTACATTTATTATTAGGTGTATGATCTTAGGAAATTTCCATCTCTCCAACTGCATACAAATGTATGTAATTTCAAAAGATGTGGCAAAATCAGCCTTTAAGATCTTAAATGTTTGCCATGGAAAAAAGATGTCGAGCAAGCATAGTCTAAAGTATTTTATTGTTCTGGAAAATATTACACTTCTAGCTGGAATTCCCACTGTATGCAGCATTAATAATATCTATTAAGTGAGGAAGAATTTTCAAAATTTTACAAAACCTTTTTACTGTACCCACTACATAATCTATGTGTACAAGGTACCGTGGCTGTAGATTTAAAAATGGTCTTGGTGTTTGTAAGAGGGCTTCTGCAGAAGCAGTGTTCACTAAAAGTAGAAGTAGCAGCCCGATCATGGGAAGTCACAAGAAGAATCATCTGTCAAAGAACTCTCCAACAGAGAGATTATCTACAAAGGAGCTAGTCAGCAAGTACTGTATCACTATGAATAAATAGCACAAATATTGAAATGGATTTTTTTTTCTTTATTAATTCTTCAAAACATACACAGGACCTGAACACGCATCAACATGGCTCAAAACTCCGTGTGAATAATCTTGTAATACTAACCGGAGGGGAGACCGGACAGTAAACAGTAACAGCACCAAATGAAAAGGCAAGAAAATGAGATTATCTTGCAACTTGTAGTTAAAGTAGTTAAAAATTGCACAGTTGTTTACAGTTACGAAAGACCTAATAAAAAAAAAAAAGTCAAGTTGCTTTTCTTCATATTCCTGATACGTCAGAATTGGAGGATAAACGTTCCCTGTGTAACTAGGAAAGAAATCCCACTATGATCCATGATGCAACTGAATTATGATTATGGCATTTGTGACAAAAAATTAAGAGCATAATTGTTTCAGAAACTTCAAAAGATTAATAGAACAAACACAAGATACAACTTGCTGTCTTGTTCTAACAATTTTATTTTTAAATCGGGGAATCAAAATTGCTGAAAGATTGTTTTGGGTTTTTTTCTGTGCCAAACTATATATAAATTACTATCAAGCCTGTGTGACAGACTAAATCTGCCCCTGCATCAAGACTTATTCTGTCAAGAACAATGTTTGTGTCGCATGCTAGCTTCATTGACAGAATCAAACACAGGCCCATTAAGTCCATGCTACAGCCACTGATCGAAGCACTTCTAAGAAGAGAAAAACCCAAAACAACCCAAACTTGTTATTAACACCTTAATGCTGTTTTTTAATATTATATCCATTAGGAAGATTAAAAAAATAGATTGTTTCTAGTAATTCTGCAGCATAAAGTGCCCATTTTCTCTCTTCTGATTTATATCATTGTTCTGTTTTTACAGCTTACTGTTGACAGAGTGAGGTAATTCAACGACAATTTTTCCAGTGTTTTTTCCCATGTACATGTAATCTACAGCACGGAATACAGACTCCAAACCAGTAAATTTGCCCTCCGGAGACATGTCTCCAAAGTCCACCTCACAAACCAGGTCTCCTCTTTCATACATCTCGAGCAAGTGCTTCAGAGCCATTTTGTATTCAGAAAGGTAATGGTTCAAGAAGAAACCCCGGATGCTGGCAGACTTCTTCAATAGTTTTGCTGGCAGCAACTCCGCTTTAATGGGCTGGAGGCCAGTAGGGTTTTGGTAGCCAGCGATAAACCCAATAATTATCAGGCAACCTTTGGTAGCCAAGGAGTTAAGAGCCAAGTCAAACATCTTTCCCCCAACAGATTCATACACCACATCCACACCTTCGGGGTAGTCCTTCCTAAGAACAGATTCAACATTTTCAGTTTTGTAGTTGATCGTACGGTCACAGCCAATGGATTTCAGAAAACCACCCTTTTCATCGCTGGAGCAGGTTCCAATTACATGGCATTTTGCCTTCTTTGCGAGCTGCACAGCAAACTGGCCCGTCCCTCCAGCCGCCGCTGTCACCAAAATCTTCTTGCCTTCAGACAGCTCTCCCAGTTCCTTCAAACTGATGTATGCAGTAGCGCCACTTACCATTAAAGTAAGAAATTCGGGTTTCACAGAGGGTAGAGGAACTGCCTGTTTGGCAGGCACAACTGTGTATTCAGCAAAGGCACCTGCTTTCACGTAGGCCACAGCTTGACCCACTGTGTAATCAGCACTAGCACTGAGTCCTAATGCTACCACTTCACCGACACCTTCAAAACCTATATCGAATGGGGGTTTAACTGATGCATCATATCGACCCGCTGAGTAGTTTATGTCAGATGCATTAATGCCGACAAATCTAGAAGAAAACAAAAGTGTATTAACAAGTTTTATTCCTTACCAAGTCTTTGTCATAAGAGAAGCCTTCCACTTAAGTATGTGGGATAAGCATGAGACTTTTTCCCCGATTATTAGTATATTTGAACAAGGAGTACACTCCAGAGACTACTTCCATCAGACTTCTGTAGTTTACATTCTGTTACTCTAGAATTAAAGATGAATTAGCTAAAAGAAAAACAAAACAACACAAAAACCAACGTCTATTTTCCTCGGGTCCATTTAAGCAAATTAAAAATAATTCTGCACGAGATTAAAGGATGGAAATTAATTGACCACTTTATACAAGATGTGAAAACAGTGGAGAATAAAACGTGCAAAGCGGTAAATATGTTGATTCTGGCAACAAATTTACATTTTTGAGTATACTACTACTGTTAATGACTAACGATCATATTAACTATCGATGTCATTTGCAAGGTCATGTTACTGTAGGCAAGTACTTTTTAATTGATGGACTCACTACAGCAAATTTGCCTTTTGATGTAGCTAATGTCAATGTTAAAATATTTTTCTTTATATAAATTACTTGCAGCACATCAAAACAACCTTGCACAGAGGGACTAAAATTACAAGACTGAGTATCAAGTCCTACTGACCTCTAACAGGTGAAAATGGATGCTAGTTTTATTTGTTGGGTTTTTTTTTAGAAAAAGAGACATTCTCAAGACTTGATTAAGCACCAAGAGATAATGCCTAAAAGAAAGTTATAATCTATCTTAAATGCAAAGAATAAATTAGTAAGGCTTTTCTTTAAAGAAACATAGTATCGTCTCTATACAGGCACAGGAAGCGAGACTGGGGAAGATTCTGTTAACTGGAAAACGTCAAGTAGAAACACAGGCGACAGAGAAGACAAGGACAGTCACTACGCATGGAAGTGACGACCTGAAAGGTGTACGTGATGCCACGCAGAACGTGCGGAAGCGTGCGGGCAGCGCACTTACAATTACTGCAGTTAGCGAAAGCTTCAAACAGTATGTGTGTATAAATTGCTCGCACACGGGGCAACAACAGCTAAAACCGTTTCTCTCAGTTGATTTCCTTAATTCTTTATGGCATGGAGAGCCTCAAACTTTCACCAATGTAACGTTACATATATATAAAAAAGACGCGTAGGCATCAACACATCCCCGCATAAAATAGGTGAAAGTGACTGCTGCTCTTTTTAATTCTGCCTTTAATTCACTGCGCAGCAGCAACAAAAAATGCCTACGTCTTGTTCGTAGGTACAAAAAATCCCCCATTATCCTGCTTGGAGGCAACTCCCATACCGTGCTGCTAAAAGACATATAAAAATTGATATGGGAGCAGCCGATTCCCGGGCAAAGCGTGTCCCCCGGGCGCCAGGGAAAAGGCGAGACGTGCCGGCGCTGCATTAGCCTCTTCCCGCCGTGACACCCCAACTTCTGCGGCGGGAGCAGCGGGCAAGAGGGCGGCGAGGACCTGCGCTCGTCCCTTCACCGGTCTCACCCCTTCGGTAGCTGTCAGGCCGGACCCCAGGCGCCCCCGCTGCTCCCGTACCGGTCCTCGGCCACTATCCCAAATGCTGGCCCTGGCTCCCCGCTGGGCTGAGCCTCCCTCCTCCCGCTGCTGGCGCGCATCAGCTTTCCGTGCCCTTGGCTGGCGCAGTACACCCTAGAGAAGGGGGGCAGAGCAAGCGGTAATAGTAACGAGCCCCATCGCCCTCCCTCCAGGAGTTTCCCCCTCTCTCAGCGCTGCACTGCAGCGGGGAGAGCACAAAGGCAGGTAAATCACCGTCTGAGGACGCAAACTTTGCGTGCGAAGCAGGGGCAAGTCGTGCAGCGGGCCAGACGCCTGCCGAGAAGGGCTCCATCCAGCACACGGACCGTTGCTTTTGTTCTGGAGCCGGAAAGGATGTAAATCCTTCCCCGCCCGGGCTGCACCGCAACTTGTCCGTGAGGTTGCGGGGGCCGCGGCGCACAAGTTGGTGCCGCCAGGCCGCCTCGCCGCTGCTCCGGGCAAGGTGCGGAGCTTTCCGCGGAGCTGCAGCGGGCGGGCGCCGGTGTGGGATGCGGTCCGCCCGGGGCACCGGCCCTGCCCGCAAACGGGCGCTGCGTGGGCGCAAGCGGAGCTCTGCCGTGGGAGACGGGCAGACGGGCCGTGCAGCCCTGCCCGTCGCTGACCCGGCTGGCAGGGGGCCGGAGCGGACAAAGCTGTGTGCGCTGCCCCGCTGCGCGGGGGGCTCGTCGTCGCCGCCGCCCGCCCCCCTGCACGGACACACACACAGACACGCGTGCACACGCACTCGCTCCCTCCCCGTCTCTGCGGGGCTGCTGGGCCACGGGAAATGGTTCTCCCTGGTCTCCTGGGCTCATCACTATTAATCAATACAGCCTGCTGTCCAGCCCTTCCCCCCATCCCCCCGCACCGCTAATTTTTTAAAACTTCTTTTTTGTTGTGTGCAAATTCAAAACTCTTGTTCGCATTTTTATTAGTAGTATTTTTGGAAAGTGGTTTAGTCTCTTAGATTCCTCGCAGATTAAAACGATCATAGTAGGCAGCGCCTGGATTAAAACATACTGTCTCATTTGCGTTGTCATTCCAGCTGACAGAAGGGAGGTGGTAGGACGTGCCCGCAGTTTCTCAGATTATTTTGCTTTTAGAAGTAGGAAGAAGTACGATTCACAAGTTGAAGATCAGTTTACTAACTTCTGAGACCGAGGAGAGTACAAAAGTAACCATGACTTTGGGTGCTGGTGGATTCCAAGACCCCTTCCAGATCTTTCATGTTGTCTCCTTTTACTTTCCTACCTAAAATGTATTATTTAATTTAGCAGTTTCTAATTGAGGTTTGCCTCTTCAACAGTTCCAGATGCAAACCTGAGGAAAAAAAAGCTGGAGACTGGCTTTTCCCAAAATAATTACGCACATTGAGTCACTCGTTTTATTTATACTCAGCAGTGTTGAACCCCCTCGTATTGTTTATTACAGAAAACAGGAGGACACCGCCGAGGGGAGGAAATGCTGCTTTTCGTACCACAACAAAGCGTGAGACACTGAAAACCCAGCACCACAGCCTTAAACGCAGACAAAACAAAGTCATCCAAATCAGTACTGTGCAAGAAAAACATGATTTAGACCAAACACTCAGCAGGAATAGTCCTCCAGTTCTCCCACTGTGATCCATTAGTCCCTCGGTTCAAAAACTTTCTCAACCGCCTTTTCTACGAACTTTTTTCCCATCTTCCAGCCCAACAGTAAATCGTTGCAGGTATTTTGGAAACGAAATGTGTCACTTCCTCAAGAAAATCTCGAAAACCCCCCAACAACTTTAAGGACCGAATCTTCATAGCCTTTGGGTCCTTCTGCAATAAAACGGAGGAACCTTGTCGTCCGTGTGTTGCACACCCCCCCAACACACACACCCCAACAGGTCAAACGGACATACGAAGCTTGCATGGCTTCCTTAAGGATTTCTTTATTCACCTTTTCCCCTCCTCTTCCACAGAGAATCACGGTTAAAAAAATGCGTTAAATAGACTTTTAGTTTTGAAGAATTTCTGAATAAAGGATGGGTCACTTTTTATTAAAAAAAAAAAGGCAGAAATAAGGGTTGCTGCTTTAGATTTCTAGAGAAGAAAGTTCCACCTAACTGCATCTTAATTTAAAATATCTACCCATACAGGAGCTCAGCACATTTTAATTTCCCATTCCTCTAATGGGAAACCCAGATTTTACTGTGGTGGATAAGGATTGTCTTGCATAAAAAGCTCAAAGCAATTAATACTATCCATGGGCGTGACTGGGACTAAAATGAACAAATCCACAAAAGTACTCATGGAATTCAAGTCCTTTATTGTTTGGTTTTAATTGTATGTTTCTATCTATTAGAAAATGCAGAGTTGTAGTTAAGGCTTGGGTTTTTTTTTTAAAAAAAGTAAATAAAGCCAGGGACTTATGTTTTCAGGATGGAAAAATGCTTCCCCAGAGTGACAAGAGAGGGAAACATTCAGAACTCGTTTCCTGCTGCAGCTCGTATGTAGCAAATGTTTTTTAGTAACGTGATCCCATGTCTTCTGTGTTATTCCCCAGAAAATAATAATAAAGGAAACGGCACAGAACCCCAAATAATACAAAAAATATAAACTCTAAATCTAGACTTCATCACTCACCTCTCCCTCCCCTCCATCCCCACTTGTGCGTGTAATAGGTTGATGTGTTAAACCCAGAAACTGCCTGCCTGAATCTGTGAACCTGCTTTTAGTCTGGTGGAAGTTCTGCACCCCAGCCCTGTTACCATGAGGTGTGCACGTCCCCCTAGTACCCCAGGAACCCATCCAGCACAGGGAACAGTTACACTGGAAGCCGTATTAAAAAAAATAAATTCTAAATTCACTTCGGGGGGCGGGGGGGAAGCGGGTGGGGTGGGCATTGAGAAAGATTGCAAGTGCGTATGGGGAGGGGAGGGGATTTGAGAAACAAGGATGCTGCTCTGCTTTGCATTACTCCAGCAGAGACTTGCTACTTCTCTCTCAGGTCTGTCCACCACTTCCATAAAACAGCACTCAACTCCAGCCCTATGGCTGCTTCATGCCATTACTGTTTAAGGGTCGTTAGTGGATGCAGCAACACTGTATTTCAGACTTAGAGGTATGGAGGGAATTTTGGTCTCAGAAATCCTAGTGGAAGATGTCAGTATCGGATTAAAGTGCCACAGAAGCTCGCCCATCAGCTCCTCGAACAGTCTATTTGTGAAGAATGGACACACACTAGAGATTATATACAGCACCCCCCATACGCACAGCCACACACATGCCTTAACGTAACTCCCATAACTGTTCTCAAGCCAATTTAGTGCTTCTTAACACCTTTAAACTCCAACGGAGAACATGGCATACTAGGTGTTCCTACAATTCCTTGCTTGACAAGGACTTGAGAGTGCTGCTCTCCCTTCCGTGCCAGCCACGCAGTCTGCTCCAAAGTTCCCAGTTTCAGCTTCCCCTCCTGGGCTGAGAAACCTCTCAACTTTAGAAAGCTTACTTTTATCTTACGGAACCACAGCGACTATCTACGAAGGCCCCACCGAGAACAAGCAGGTTTAGGGAGCTGGGGGGGGGAAGGTGGCACGTTTTGTGCTCAGGAGTCTTCAGTTCACGGCGAACTGATCACCACGCCGGACGCTCTGTCCAAGCGCTGGCGCAGTATTTACGGCCTATTATGTTAAGCAAAACGTCACCTCCACGCTAAAAGCCCTCAACAACTGCGTGCGCACGTCCCGCCGAGCGAGGCCGAGCACGGCTGCGGCGCTGTCGGGCTGGGCCGCTGCCCTGCCCCCTCCTCGCCGCCCGCTTTTGGCGCGCAGAGGCGGGGGTGGCGCCGCGGCGGCCGGGGCTGGCAAGGCGGCGGGCCCCAGCTCTCTGCCTCTCTGGTAAATCACGGCTGTGTTAGGGTTAGTGACGGGCGGGCCAGGGCAGGGCGGGGGCAAGGGAAACGGCATGCGGGGCAGCCGGTGCAGCATCGCCACAGCGAAGAGCGTCCGGTGCGGGCTCGCACGCACATCGCGACGTCGGGGGCACGCCGGCCCTACGTTAGCGTCCCCGAGACTGTTGCGTGGGTAGGACGGGGACACGCTCACGCCCCGGGGAATAGGTGCGTGTAACGAGCCCGCGCGGGGGGTGGGAAAGAGTCATAAGCGCTTCCCGGCGTCTCACAATCCCCACGGCCCTCGCAGCCTGTTCCCCGCCCCGGCACAGGGGCCAGGAGGTGTTTCTCCTCCTTCAGGCAGACGTACGCCTGGAGCAGCACACGCACCCGCCGGAGAAGGAGAAGGAGGAAGTGTCACCCCTGCACACGGGCGACCGGACTGTAGCACCAGCCGTTCAAAAACAACAAACAACAACAACAAAATTAAATTAGCAGTCGCCAGATGGCAGCTGGTACAACTTTGGAGCTCCGTCTCCAAAGCGAAGGAGCATGTGTAAAGGAGCAGGCCACAGGGTGCCAAAAGTCGGAGGGGGCCGCGGGGGGAGGGGGCGGGAGCTCACCTGTTCCTGACAAGGAGGTCTCCGTCTCCCGGGAGTGGTACGGGCGAGTCCTGCCGCAGGGCGACCGCTTCCCTGAAGTTTTGGCTCAGCTTAGTCACCACCAGCTTCTTCATGGAGCTGGGGATAGACGAGCCCTGGAAATCCAGAAAGTGACGGGAGTAGGACATGTCCAGGATGGGCCGCGGCCGGCTGCCACCGAAGTAGAACCAGGCGGGACCCGCCGCGGCGCAGGACGGCTGCTGCCGCCGCTGCCACCAGCACCGCAGTGCCCGGGAGCTCAGCACAGCGCCGCTTTTCGCGCTACAACTCATGCCCTGCCTCAGCTCGGGAGAACGAGCTCCAGCTCGGGATTCTCCAGGCAGCTCGCAAGACCCGCCGAGCCGGCAGGAGAAACTCTCCACACGCAGCTATTTGTGTATGTAAATAAAGCCCCGTGCAGTCAAGCTGCAGCCTGCCTCCGTCCTCCCCACCCAGCCAGCCCCTCCGCCGCGCGGAAACGCCGCCAGAGGAGCAGCGGCAAGATGGTCCCCGGCAGCCGGTCGTCTTCTGCCGCCGCTAGTATTACCGGAGAGCAACGCTGGCCCTCTCTCGCGGCGGTCCGTCCCGCAAAACCGCTGCCAGCGGCTGCGCCTGGCCGTGCCCGACCCGCCTCACCGCGCGTCCACGGGCACTGCCTGCCACCGCGCCTGAGGACGGCAACCGGGGCCGCGCTCTTTCTGTCAGGGAGGCGGATGTACGGAAGGCTGGATTTGCTCCTAAAGGTTGCTTTTAATTTGCACGCTGCCTCTGGCTAAGGGACTGAAAGAACAGCTGAAAGAGAGACAGACAGAGAGAGACGCCTCAGACCCCCCACCCCCCGTTCTTAGTTTACAAAGAGAGGTTAGCCTTCTACAAAAAAAAACAACCCACCAAACAACAGAGAAAACCCAACAACAACAGCAAACAAACGGAGAAAAAAAAGAGGTAGGAGGAAAGCACGATAAATTATCAGATCGATAAGGTTAGAGAAGCGGAGAGAAGTTGCAGCTAATCTTCTTATGTTGTTATTAACCGCCGCCGAGGAGCCGCTGCCTGCGGGCGGAGGCTCCGCCCCTTCCGTGCGAAACGTTCACTTCCTCGCAAGGTGGTACGAATCAACCCCGAGCCGTTAGCAGCCGCGCGCGGGCGCGGCGGGGCGGGCCGGCCGGCCGGCCGACCGGGGCGCGGGCGGGCGCGCGCGCGCGCAGCGTCGGTGGCGTCGCGGTCGTTGTCGGTTCTGGCCGTTGGGGCGGCCGAGGCGCGGGCTTCACGAGCGGCGCGGGCGGGGAGTGAAAGAGACGAAGCACTGCCCGCCGTTGCGGGGGGGGGCAGGTGGGGTCGGGTCAGGTCGGTCGCGCGGGGCGCTCTTCGCAGGCGGCACCTTCCCCCGCCGCCGGCCTGTGAGGCGGCTGGCGGGCCGCTGTCAAGTCTGAGTCGCGAGGGTGTTGTGCCCCGCGCTCCCCGGGGCTGTCAGCAGCACCCGGTCGGCCTGGGGTGGGTTCCCCCGGGCGGGTACCCTCTCCCTTTCTTGCTCCCTAAACAAGCAAAAAGAAACAGTAATAAAAAAACCCACCGTGTCCTCGCTGGAGGCTGCACTTGGGATCGGGAACCTGCGCGGGAAACGCACTGGGTCAAGGGACCGAAGTACATGTTGCGATAGAGCCGCCAATCCCAACTTGGTACAAACTACGCGGAGGGGAAGGGGGGCTGGATGTAATAGAGATGTTGCACCGATGTCGGCGAAGCTCCCGCGTAATTCCTAGAATTAACTCCATCCTACCAGTACAAACAGCTCATTGCTTAATTGTGCGGTATTAATAATTAAAAGCGAGAAAAAAAAAAAAAGGCTGAATCCCTTTCTGCCCCAAAAGAGAGCCAAATTGCAGTTCCGAGTGTTTTCCTTTAGGAATCAGCTGGGTAGTTTTTATTTGCTTTCCTGACTCGCAAAAGAAAGGGAAGAGCCCTTCTGTTCTTGCAGTTAACATTATATAAATCCCCAGACACATACTGTGCAAAATCTATTAGCAGCATGTTTCATATGCCGCAGCTCTTGCTCTGCAATCTGTTGGTATTTTAAAAGTAAGGATGAACTGTAATCTCCCACAAATCATTTTTAATTCAATACCAGTTAGACGTGTGCCACGGCGAGGTATCATCTCCCGCTTTTTTTTTTCCCCCTTTTTTTTTTACCCCCCTCCCCCTTTCTTTTTTTAAGTTTGCTGGAACAAGACCTCTGCTGAAGTTAAAGCGGCACATGCGTCTTGCACAGCACTTTAGCAAGTGGATTATAATAACAACCCCCTCAACGCGTGTCTCACATGAGGAATCTTTTATGACGCGCTGTATTAAGACTTCTTTTTTTGTCATATTGTTTAGCTCTGGGAAAGGTGGGGGGGGGGAAGAGAAAAAAATGAAAACAAAGCAATTAAAAAGATTGACAGGTATGGGTTTGTGTGAGACCTATTTGTAATTGTCAGGGTGACGTGGGCAAGAGGAGGAGGAGTAACAAACTGAAGCAGGAAAAGCAGCTCGATGTGTCTGTCTATCAGTTGAGACTGTCTGAGAGCCCTGGGATCCGAATGTGTGTTATATTTCAGTGAAAAGAGAAGAGAGGGAGAGTGGATCTCTTTCTCTCCCAGGAGTTTAGGGGGGACAGTTCACGTTAATCTCTCCCACTCAGTGAATGTCTTTTCTTCCTCCCCCTCCCTCTTTGCACACACTCTCCGGGGTTTTTCTTGGTTTCTTGGTTTCGGCAATATTTTTGTGTGTGTGTTTTTTGTTTTTTTTTTTCTTCTTCTTCTTCTGTTGCAGATCAAGATCAACCAAAAAAAAATCCATGATAAAAAAATGTGTTTGCGTTATATTTAGTATCAGAAGAAGCTTCGATTTGTGGAGAAAAAAAAAGGGAGAGCAAGAGAGAAAAGTAGTCCTCTCCGGTGGTGACACTGTTTGATCTGTGACTGTTTGGAAGGTGGAGGAGTGACTGACATTTCCCATCCGGTGTATATGTATGTATGGGGGCTTTACTCCTTTTTATTATTTGCTTTCTTGCTCTTAGACTAAGTGCTGGGAGGAGAAGGAGAGACTGGATCGACCTCGTTTTTTGCACAATGAACAAACTATTATCAACGCAATAAAAAAACAAACAAACAAAAAAACGCCCAACAACAACAGCAACAACAACACACAAATCCACGAGCCTGAAACAAGCCAGCCAGCGAGCGAGCGAGAAAGTTGCGCTTTGAGACTCTTTGATCTCGGAGAAAGCCTGAGAGGGGGAGTGACTGAATTTACCGTCTCATCGCTGCCGCTTGCTCGGCTCTCCACCGCCGAAGAAGGAGGAGAAGACGACGAAGAAGTGATTAAGGAAAGGAGGGGGAGAAGGGGAGAGAGGAAAAGGAGAAGAAAAAAAAAAAAAAAAAGAAGGAACGAAAGAAAGATAATGGATTTGGGCTACAGATTGAACTGATCAAATCTTATTTATTTTGCACATCTCCACTGGCATCTTCCCTGCTGCTGCTGCCGAGAGGACTGAAGAGCTTTGTCTTATAAGGAACTTAAAAGAGAGAGAGAGAGAGAGAGAGAGAGTGTGTGTGAGAGAGAGAGGGAGGAAAATTAACCTTGTAAATGAAAACATTTCCTAAGCAAGTTTTTGGAGTGGCGGCGGAAATTGGCATCCCTGTCACCAGTCTGTGGCTTGCCTCACCCCACACCCCACCTTCCCCCCCGCCCCGCGCACCCCGCTCGCCGCGCCGGGAGCTGACCCGGGGGGGGGACCCGGACCGGGCGAGAGGAGAACCCGACCAAACTTTTTCTCCTTCCTCCCCCCCCTCCCTTCCTTCCTCCTCCTCTCCCTCTCTCCCATTCCTCCCCACCCTCCCTCTCGCTGTTCCTAGGCGGAATTAGAAGTTGAATCCGCTTTCTTTTCTCCTTCCTCCCTCCCTCCCTCCCTCCTTCCTTCCCCCCCCCCCCCATTTTATTTTTTTATTTGTGAGTGTGTGTGTGTGCGCGGGTGTGTGCGTGTGTGTTTGTTTCTGCATGAAAAGAGGGGGATCGGAAGAGGAGTCCTGCGCGGAAACTCTGCGGCGGCGGCGGCGGGCGGCGAGGCGGCGGCGGCGGCGGCAGCATGCCGCGGAGAAAGCAGCAGGCTCCCCGGCGCTCCGCAGGTAACACCCTCCGCCTCCCCGCGCCGGCCCTCGCTGCCGGCGCAGGGGTGCCGCGGGCACGGCAGGGGAGGGGTTAACCCGCCGGGAAGCATTGCCGCGGGGGGAGCGGTTTCTCCAGCCCCGTTGCAGATTTAAACACCTCGGGTGGCTGCCTTCGGGGGTTTGGGGCGAGGGGGGTGTGTGTGTGTATGTGATGTGTGGGGGTGGCGGAGGTGGGGAGGGGGGAGCAGCACCTTGGTGGGGAACAAACGGGGCCGTAGTTTGTACTTCTTCGTACGCGGGAGCTGGAGGGATCGGCGTAGTTCCTGAGGTGTGTCACGCCGAGCCTGTCAGCCTCCATCCTCCCCGCCGTTGCCAACACGTTTAAAACTAGAAACTTCATTTTGTTGCAGTCCTGTAATCCCCGCATGCGGTTCCGCGTGTGCGTGTGTGCGTGTGTGCGGTGCCCAGGGCAGCGCCGGGGAGGGGAGGGAGCTCCGCTGTGCCAGGGCAGGGATGGTCTGCTTCAAAAGTGTGTCAGACCGCATCCAGGCTGAACCTGACACTCGGGAAACAAAAAGTCAACAAAATGGGACACAGCGAGGCATCTGGCCAGTGCATTTCGCTGGAAAACAGCAGCCTCTAATGTCACGCTG